>CM062813.1:41798890-42263890 GCA_031772625.1 Pinus tabuliformis
TCTATATATATATATATATAGATAGATAGATAGATAGATAGATAGATATCAAAGGGGGGATGCTTGTTAAAAAGGTGAAGTCAAATAAAATATGAATTTATGTGAAAAGATGTAAAGAGAATTTACTTAAAGAAGTCAAAAAATGAAAATGGTGATTTCAAATAATGGTTTACGAATCCCATGGTATATTCCCATCATATTTAGAAAAGTGAAATAAAAGGGGAATTAATTATTTTATTAATGAATTGATGTGTCTTTTTGAATTAACATGGATTTTCATGAAGGGTTGTGATAATGTAGAAAATTAGTATTGGAATTAAATCATGTTTGGGTAAATATGTATTTTTTGTAATGAATAAGTCATCTTTCCTTTTTCGCTATAATGTTTTTGGGATGCTTCCAATGGTAATATTTGAGCATATAATGAGCACTACTATTGCAGCAAGAATGTTGCAACTCTTGGGGCTACCAACTTTACATTATCAAACCGGGGTTCGTACAAACTTGGAGGTGACATTGTTGTATACACAAGTAAATGTGATGGGTCAGCTCTTTTTCACTGCTAAGCTGGCGATATACCACTAAGGTTTTTCAGACCAGACTTCTATGGATTCAGAAGAAGCTTGATTACCAATAAGGAAAAGAGAAATCTACACTAAGAGAAAGCTTGTCTACTATAGTAAGGAAAAATACTGAAATCAAATGCTTAAACACACAATTTTCTAACTAACTTCTGAGAGGCTATGCTTCAAAAGAATGCTAAGTTAACATGTATGCAATTCTACTGTCCTAAGGATGCAAATTCAAAACATCAAACATTCTAGTGTTGTGCATGTAAATGAATAAAATAAATTTGTTTTTCCTTTTTTCCTTTTTTATGTGAAAGTGTGAAAGCTAATCTCTGTTGGTGATGTGGCAGGTGGCTTAGGGGTGATGGTGAATGGTGAATGGTTAGAAGGCTTGGGATACTAGTAGGGGTCTTTTTCTAGCTTCCTAGAGGATTTTTCCTCAATTCGGCCTCAAAACAGGCCACTACAGGTAAACCTACAAGATGTCCTATTGTGTTCTACAAGTTGTCCTAAAAACCTATAGGATCCCCTATATTTCTATAAGATATAACCGAGAGCAAAAGGAGGGATTTTGAAGGTGATGGAAGGCTTAGGGAAGGTGGTTGGTGGATGCAATGAGGAAAGGGAGTGCCTAGGACCTCTTCAGAACTCAAAACTAGAGTTGGGAGATGGTTGGATTTGCTCAACAAGATTGGAGAAGTATTCTTGTGAAATGATGAAATTGGTGAGGGTTTTAGTGAAGGAAAGGAATAATCATGGGTGGATGAAGTTGGAATGAGGCTGTTGATCGTAAAATCTCTATGTACTTCTGAAACACCTGCACTGCATCAAACATTGGCATCTATCCAAAAATCATGTAAACAAGAAGAATTTCTATTATCTAAGGAAAACAGAATTTCATGAGCTAGATGCCTACTTCATGCATGAGGAAAACTTACAGAATGAGATGAAACATTGATGAGATCTAATGTAATATTGAAGATAGAAGAAATGATAAATAAATCCTACTCTTGCAAATTGATCAAATGTTGTCCTAAGTACAGAAAAACCCTAAATTCCATGAGAAAGTAGAATTATGTCTTTTTGGGGCTGCATTGGAGTTCTTTCCTCAAACCATGATCCTTGAAGGAAGGGTTGAGGCCAAAACCACCTACTAACAGCTTTTTGATGATCCTTTACCTCTTCTAAGCTACCGCTGAAGTAAAGCACAAATGGAAGCAAACTAGTCAAATCTACAACTGCTTGCAATGAAATAATTCTAAATACAATTGAACTATGAAATCAACTAAACATACAAATACTAGAAGAGAAGCCTTTGTTGATAGGGTTGGGCCCTAATCCAATATCTTCAGCCCTCTGAGTTAACTCAGTGTTGGATCAAGGAAATTCTCATTCTCATTATCAAAACAAAAAAACTACATAGCAATATCTTCCACAAGTCTTGAACTCGAAAATGACTAGTGTTTTTAAAGCAAAAATTCGAATCCTAATGAGGCTTTAGACCTCTTTATTTATACAACTGAAGTCTCTGATGAATTCCTTAAATCTAGGGAGGCTTGGATCCCAAACTTGAGATAAGCTAGCTCTTTAATTGTCACTTGCTTAGCTTCCTTTTGATCTCCATGACTTGGTTACTTGTACTCTGAGCTAGTGTGGTTGATGGAGGAATATTCGAATGAGTGAAGAGTAAATGAGGAGGATTTACCTCCTACAATCTCTCCTCATTGTCTCATTCGAGTTTCAACCTTTAATTAGCCAAATTTTCCATAATTTTCTCTCAAAAACCTGAAATTAATGCACAATAGTCCACTAGGCATAATATCTTACTTTGACTCATCACATTAAACAAAATACAATCAAAATATGTAATAAATTGTGAGAAGAGTTTATTTAACTAAGCTAGGAGGTGGATTAAGGTCCATATAGTTACCCAATTATGAGGCTCATCATCACCCCCTACTGAAAGTGTTGCTCATCCTCTAATAAACTCACTCAATATCCATGTATTTCATTGCTCTAGTGGCCTCCCTGACATCCCATGCTTCTGTTGTAGTTTCCTCTTCCTATGAATAAAATATTGCCTTCCTTTCTATCTCTTCCCACTGCTTTCTTTATTCCTCTTCCTTCCTTCCTTCCAACATTCCTAAGAGTAGTGGTGGACTGTGTCTCAAGCCAATCCAATCAACTTTGGGTCTTTGGAGAGATTTCTTGTACATGGGTGTCCTGTTCAGTGCTTCTCTCATTCTTTGAGGAGAATGGTACCCTCTGATTTTCAAACTGTAGGGCAAAGTATTCCATATCCTTTGGCAAGCTTGCATGCTATCATCCCCTAACAGCATGAAAATGTCCTCAAAGTGTGTGATTACTTGCTATTGGGCAGCAAGGTACCTAGGTGCAAGTTGAGGTTCATTTGCAATCAAGTTACGTGTGCTGATGACAACCATTGGATTTGACTGATCATCTCTTATCATGAGAGGTTTTGTTTCTTCCCTTGCCATAATTGTCTTCATTTATGCAGCTCTTGCTTCCTCATGGTTCATCAATGATGCCAAAGCCATCAACTATAAGTCCCCTAGTTTTGAATTAGGGTCCCATACATTGATATATGTCAAGGCTAAGATATGTAGGTAGAACTCAGATAGTTTAGCCCTATCCTCCAATGTGCTTTGATCACAAAGATCAATGAACTGTCTATAATCATGGAATGGCATAGTGCTTCACTGTGCTAGGGTCTTTATTTGGAACTGCATCCACTTTTCCTTAAGGTATAATGCATATGACTTAGCTGGCATCCTACACTGGATTGCCTCTAATAATAGACTGGACATGGATGCCAATTGATTCTCTCTTTCTTGTAGATGTCCTCTTAACCATGTGTTTTTTGTCTCCAACTGATCTTTCATCATTGCCTCTCTATCCCTTGGGCTGCTCAGTTCTCTTCCCATCTCTTTAACTTTTCCTCCATGTGACCTATGTCCTCCACTCCCTTGGATTTGGCAATCTGCATCCATCTATGTGTTCTTGCCCTTTCTTTCTCAAGCTCAAAGAATAATGGGATGGAAATTTTTTGTGGAATGACCCTACCCCCTTCAATAAATCTATAGTAGGAGTCAAGGTTAGGTTGAGGACTAGGTTCCCTTAGCTTTGGATCCTCTTTCTTTGTTTCTTGCTGCATACTCCCTTCTTTGTCCAATTTCTGAGTTTCCTGTAGGTTTAGCAGAGTTTCTTATAGGATTTCCTCTGCTTCCTGTAGGTCCTTCTGTGTATCCTGTAGGAGGCCTTTTCCTTTGGATGAGGCAGATCTAGTGATAGGCCTCCTAACATAAGTGATAGGAGACTTGGGAGAGGCTTGTCCTGATGATCCTTCTCCTTGAGTTTTCATAAGAGGAGCCATCTTCTCCTGCTGTTTGGGTGAGTCTTCAATGAAAATAGGAACCTTGGTGGGAGTTTGAGGTTTTCCCTACCTTATTCTTGTACTTTTTCTTGTCCTAAAGTACAATGGAGTTTTTCTCTGTCTTTTCCCTTTTTGTTTGATAGGGGTACTAAGGGAAGTGAGGGCAGTTGCTGCCTCTTTCTTAGTGGGTTCTGGAGATACCCTGGGTGATTCCTCCTTGTCTTCTACCTCCCCTTTTTCATTTTCCTTTTCACTCTTGTCTTTCTCCTCTTCTTCTCCCTCTAGTTCCTCACTTTGTTCATCAGTTTCCTCCTTTTCATCCTCTTTTGTCTCTTCACCACTTTCCTTCTCTTTTTCTTCCTCTTCTTCCTCATCTATTTCCTCTTCATCCCTCTCTGCTTCTTCTTCCTCATTTTCAGTTTCTTCTTCATCCCTTTCACTGGAAGTGGGGCTCTTGTCATATTCCAGGACTTTTATATCTTCCTCTATCTTCACGTCTCTGAAATTTGCCCATGTGATAGGGATTTTAAGGTTTTGGAGGGCATATTCTATGATAAGTCTAATTAACCCATGATTGGATAGTTGTTGATGGTTTCCTTCCTTCACCTTAATGCTCATATCTATTACTGATTGAAGAAGGAAGTAGGGTATGCTAAGTTTGTTTTGAGGTGGTGTATCTGCTCCAAGCCTCAACTCTTGGAAAAACCTAAAGTGGTATGCATATACCACACTGTACCTACCTTCACATGAGATATAATTTATAAGGTGGTAGCTAATTTCATTCCAGAGATACAGTAGGCTTGCTCTTCTGACTCCATTTTTGTCTTCCATGACTTCCTTTCCTTCTAAAAAGAATTTCTTATTTGCAGTTTGGATATTACCCTTATCCTCCTTTCTCCAAGGCACTCCTAAGGGAAGTGTGGTAATTCTACTTATGATTTCAGGGGTGAGCTCTATAGAGAGGCCTTTCACCAAAACAGTGGCATGGGTCCTAGTCGGTGGAATGAAGGAGCGAGAAAAATCTTTGGCTACTTCATCATCATACCCCCTCAATTTCTCAAAGAAACCCATCCAATTGTGCCTTGTGAATATATCTAGCACAGGAGGGTGCTAATGAATCCTCACTGTGTTAATGGGTTCCCTCTTATTAAATCCCCTTGTCATTTTCTCTAATGGATGGAGGGTTGTATATGTTTGATACCAAATTTAATGAATGAGGAATTTCAAATGAAAATTTTCTGTATACAATTCCCCTAGACTGTAATCTTTTCAACACAATAGAAGGCTTTTTTTATATTATTTTCACTCAGAAATTGTGGGGAAATATAGAACCTACCTCCTTATCACTACTTGATGAAGCCAACCTCTACTTTTCCCTTTTAAAACTGCTCACTGCCAATCCTGTAGGTGTTGTTCTATATCTTGTACGATCCTGTAGGTCCTCCTGCACAGGGAAAAAATGAATTCTACCTTTCCTGTAGACTGCTTGAGAGCCGAGAGAAACTTTGCGAATGTGCATGGGGATCAACGTTTATTTCCTCATATGGGTGATTTGAGCGGGGTTGTGTGCTAGCACCCGAGGTACGAGTATCCATTTTTGGACCATTGGTCCCACTACCACATCATCATTCTCCTCACCTCATAATCAACTCCAACTTCGGACATTCATAGCTTAACCACTTTCTACCTCATCTCTCCTTTTCCTTGACTTGACTGTTGCCACGTGTGTAAGGACTAACTATCTTCTCCTCTTTGATTGAGGGAAGGTAGCGAAGTTAGTTGGCCACCTTTTTCTTATAAAACAACTCTTTCACAACGATTACATGTTTGATCACATTATGCTAATGAGAGAGTGGAAGCGAGATACTTACCTGTGGTAATGATGGGTTGACGTTGTTTGTTGAAGAATGAAGTCTTTGTTGTGTGTTTGTTGCTTGCTTTTCTCTTGTCTCTTTTTTTATTGTCCTCTGATGATTGTCTTTGATGTGCAGGTACTTGGATGTTGATGTTGATGATCTTGATGTTGTTTCTAGGCTCTGTAGGAGCTTCTTTGACCTCTAGATCTCCATGCTTGAAGCTAACTACAACCTGTGATTTTTTGTTTTGTGGGATAGGTTGCTACAGGATTTCCTATGGATGTCACGTAGCTGCTTCCCCCTCAAAAAATTTGATCATTTTCCTCTTCTAGAGCATGATAATGGTTGGCATGGGCAAAGAAGGGGTCTATGAATTTTTGAATTAGGAAAATAGCCTACAGATGTTGTCCCCTTATTCTTTGTCTTCATCCTCTTTTCTATATTTTTTCTTTGAAAACCGTAATTCAAATTTTTTGAAACTGACCTTTTTTTTTGGATGAATCCAGGGGTGATCATGGTGGAGAGGTATGGTGATGAGATGTTAAAGTAGAATTTTTTTTTTGAAATGGGCAGGTCATTCCCTTGCTCTAGGGTTACTTCCTTTAGGATTCCCAAGCCACTGCAATTCCTACAAGATCATCCTGTAGGTTTTCAGGGAATCCTGTAGAAAACACATAACCCTTGCAAACTGAGGCAAATGAGAGGAAAAATGGAGGGAATGATGGAATGATGAAGGATAATGAATGGAGAAATAAAAACATGAGTTGGATAGGTCCCTTTTGATTCTCTCTTGTTGCTCTGATCCTCCTCTTGTTGACCTCCAAACAATATTTTCAAAGTTTTATATTCTCTTTTTCTTTTTCTTTTTCTTTTTCTTTTTCTTTTTCTTTTTCTTTTTCTTTTTCTTTTTCTTTTTCTTTTTCTTTTTCTTTTTCTTTTTCTTTTTCTTTTTCTTTTTCTTTTTCTTTTTCTTTTTCTTTTTCTTTTTCTTTTTCTTTTTCTTTTTCTTTTTCTTTTTCTTTTTCTTTTTCTTTTTCTTTTTCTTTTTCTTTTTCTTTTTCTTTTTCTTTTTCTTTTTCTTTTTGAAAGCAACTAGTCTACCTCCAAGAGGTTTTCATCCTAGCTGCTTGCCATGGGCACCTCAAAAGAGGTTTTCACCCAGAGATATTTTTTATTTCTCTTTTTATTTTTTGACACCATTTGACCGCCTCAATAGGTTTTCAACCCAACAGTGGGGCTCAGGTGCCTCATGGAGGTTTTCACCTGAGTCTCCTTATTTTTCTCTTCTTCTTCTTTTTTTCTTTTTACTTTTTTATTTTTTTCTTTTTTAGCGACTTGATGAGGTAGGAGCTGAGACTTGCTCCACCACCATCATTGTTTTGCTGATATCATCAATGAACTCTTGTTTTGACAATGGCTTCTTGTAAACCTTCAATCTGTGCCCATTAACAAGTAAAAGAATAGCCTCCACATCTATGGTTCTAATATGTACTGAACCATTATCATGACATATCTCTATGACCTAAGGTCCTAACCATCTAGTCCTTAACTTGCCCCTAAAGTCTTTATATCTGTAATCATATAACAAAGCCCAATCACCTTCTTGAAATTGTTTTTCCTTGATGTTCTTGTCATGCCATATCTTCCTCTGAATTTCGGTCACCTTTGTGTGTAGGAGGGCCTGCATTTTAAACTCATCTAACCCATTTAGCTGGAGCAATCTCTCTTTTTATGCGCTGTTGAGATCTAGATCTAGTTAGGCTACCATACTCAATGTATTGTACTCAAATTCAATGGACATTAGGGCCTTCTTCCTATAGACCAGCTCATAGGGGGTGAATCCAATGGTGGTCTTCCAAGTGGTATTGTCGGCCCAAGTGGCCTCAACTAATCTATCTGCCCAATCTTTTATGTTGCTGCTAACCACTTTAGTCAGAATAACTTCCAGTGCTCTGTTGGTCACCTCCACTTGCCCATTATCTTGTGGGTGATAGGGAGTGGAGGTTCCATGCGTGATCTTGTGCTGGCTTAACAATTCTTCAATCATGTTGGATGTAAACTGGCTGCCTTGATCAGTGACCAGTTCTCTAGGGTACCCAAACTTTAAAATACATTTTCCCTTAAGAACTCAGCCACCTTCTCCTCTGTTGCTGCCTTGATTGCCTTGGTTTCATCCCACTTGGTCAAATAGTCAATGCACACAATGATGTACTGCTCTTTCTTGAATGGAGGGTCAATTGGTCCAATGAAATCCATGCTCCACTTGTCAAATGGCTCGAAATTCACTTTAGTTTGCAGAGGCATTTCATCCCTTGGAGTAGGCTTTCCCATCCTTTTGTATCGTTGACACTGACTAGAATACCTTCTCACATCTTGATGAAGAGTGGGCCAATAATAACTAGCTTGTAACACCTTGAATTTTGTCCTCTTGGTTGCAAAATGACCTCCACAAAGCCCATCATGACAGGTCAGAAGGATGTCAATGACTTCCTCCTCCCTAACACATCTTCTCATAATTTGGTATGGGCCTAGTTTGAAGAGGTTGCCCCCAATCCAAGTGAATGGGATGCTCCTCCTTACAATCTTGCTTTTCTCTTTGGAGGACACATTCGGTGGGAACTATGCAGATACCAGGTAGTTTTCTATGTCAGCAAACCATGGAGAGAGAACTAAAATGGAGAATAAGTGTTCATCCGGTATCTGATTATCAACCATTCCTTCCTCCCCTGTAGGAAAAGTTAATCTGGACAAAAAATCTGCAACAACATTTTCCTTGTCAGGGTTATCAACAATAGTTAGATCAAACTACTGTAATAAAAGTAACCATCTAATAATCCAGGAATTCACATCAGGTTTATTCATTAAATATTTAATTGTAGCATGGTCAGTAAGTACAAATTTTTGATAACATGTAATGTAATGCCTAAATTTGTTCAATGAATGCACAACAACTAGGAGCTCATTTTCGGCCACTATGTAGTTCAATTCGTCCTCTGACAGATTCTTACTGATAAAGTAAATGGCATAAGGCAATTTTTCATCTATCTGGCCTAGAGCTGCTCCTATGGCTTTGTGTGAGGCATTAGCATGTATATGAAAAGGAAGGGCCCAATTTGGGCCTCGGAGAATAGGTGCAGTGGTTAAATTGTCCTTGAGGGTGTCCAAGGCCTCTTGATAGCTTTTTGACCATACAAATTCAGAGTCGTTGGCCAAAAACCCAAATAAAGGAGAAGTTAACTTGTTGAATTTTTTTATAAACCTCTGATAGTATCCAGTTAAACCTAGAAAACTTATGACATCTCTCTATTTTTGCGAAGGTGGGACCCTTTGGATGATGGCTATTTTGTTTGGGTCCACCTGCAGTCCTTGCTAGGATATTGAATGACCTAGAACATTCCCTGCAGTCAACAAGAACTCGCATTTTTCGGGACTAAGGGACAGGTTCATTTCAATGCATTTGTTCATAACCTTACCTAAGTTGGATAGAGCCTCCCAGAAGTCACACCCATAGGGTGTGAAATCATCCATATAAATCTCTACTCCATCATGGACTAGCTCTCGGGACTGCTCTCTGGAAAGTGGCAGTGGCTTTGCATAGGCCAAAGGGACGAACCCTATAGGCTAAAGTACCCCAAGGACAAGTGAAGGTGGTTTTATCCTGGTCTTCCAGGCTTATTTGGATTCAATTGTACCCGTTGAACCCATCTAGGAAAGAGAAAAACATTTTCCCTACCAGGCCATCTAGCACTTGGTCAATGAAAGGTAGAGGGAAATGGTCCTTCTTTGTTGCCTTTTTAAACTCACTGTAATCGACACAAATCCTCCACTTCCCATTTTTCTTTGGAACCAACACCAAAGGAGAAACCCACTCACTGTCTAAGATAGGGTAAATGAATCTTGCATATAGCAACTTTTGCAGTTCTTATTTGACTATATCCTTGAGAGTTGGATTCATTCTCCTTTGGGGTTGTCGGACTAGTTTGCAACCTTATTTGATATAAATGTGGTGATTACACACCTATGGGTGCACTCCCTTCATTTCCTTGTAACTCGAAGCAAAGGCATCTAGATGTTCCTTTAGCATGTTGCACAACTTTTCTTCTTGGTGTACAGAAAGAGATGGGTTGATTTTCAAGGTTATCTCAGGGCCGAATTCTATGATTTTGACATGGGTAGGGTTTGAATCAACTAATCATAGATCAATCTGATGGTTGTTATGGGTTTCCTTTACTACTTCCTCTAAAGACAATGTGTTGGGAGTTGGACTTTGGAGTATGTGTTCAATCAAATCATCTTCATCTGGTTGTCCTCCTCCTATGGATGTTTCTAAGGTATAGAGTTAGGCTGAATAAACTTCATCTTCTTCCTCTTCCAGCCATAAAGGTAAGTCATGTTCTAGAGATGGTTGAGCAGGAGGGTAGAAGACTAACTGCTTGGACATATGCCTATTTTTAATAGTCATATTTCCAGCCCTACAACTGTTGTAGGCATCGACAGTGGCTAATCAGGGCCTCCCAAGGATGAGAGGGTAACCATTAAGCTTAGCCTTAGGCTGGAGGACTAGGAAATCTATAGGGTACTCCCAAGAGTCAATGGAGACCATCACATCCTCCAAAATCCCCTCAGGGGTCACTGTGGAATGGTCTGCAAGTTGCAAGATAGTTGTGGTCTTTCTCAATGAACCCTGGAGATTGAGCTTGAGCATGGTGTCCTTATTCATCACATTAATGGAAGCCCCAAGATCAATCAAAGTGTGTGGGAAAATGGTTCCATTGATGTGCACATCTACTACAAGGCTTCCAGGGTCCAAATACTTTGGGCAAATTACCTACCCCAGCATTAAGTCGGACAGTTGTCCAATGAAATTAATGGTAGGGGTGTCTCTTTCTTGCCTCCCTGGATGTTTGAAGCACTTCTCCTTAATCAACTTGTTGTAAATAGGCACATCTTTTATAGCTTGGAGAAGTTGAATTTTGATACATATATTTTTCAATTCTCCTAGAAGTTCAGTCTCTTCTAGGGTAGGTTGGACTGTATGAGTTAATCTCTCAGGAAAGGGTGGTGGATTTACTTTATGCATGCTCTCCTCTCTTTGTTCCTCACTCTCCCTAGGTGGAGGTAGAGTTTGGTTGTCCGGGAGTACTCTCCTAGATCTCAGGTTGATTTCTTGAATCTCCATCGCATAAGTAGGATATGATATCTCTCCATTATATACTTGTTGTGCCTATCTATTGTTCGGGTTCAGATTTGGTTGGGCAGGCATCTGGGGTTGTTTAGGTGGAGAAGGGTGTAAATATGTGGTTGAGTAGGTGGTGGAGGAAATAAAGCTGGATAATTTTTGTATGGGGGCCTCCACCCCTGGGACGGTGCATTCCACTGAGGTTGTGCCAGAGCATATGGCTGAAATAAATGGCTGGTCAGCTGGGAATGATACTAAGGTGAAAAGGACCAAGGAAGAGGTGTAGACCAGGAAGGATGAGTAGGGGGCCCCAAGAGGGAATGGATGTGGTCTGGTTAGGGTTGTAATAGGCATGGGATGACCCTTTCATGCCCTGATGGTATGGACGAGGACCATGAGGTCTCCTTTGATTTATGTAGTAGAGTTGTTCAGTCACCCATTCAGTTCCCTAATACACGACGTTTAATCTAGGTAGAGAAGGTAACTTGTCTGTGGAGTGGTTTTCTTCAAAAACTGAGCAGACTTCAATCAAGTTCAATGGGCATTCATTCCTAGGGTGCCTCCTTGTGCATTTAGGGCAGAAAATGGTTAAGGCTCTCTCTGGTTCCTCCTGTTTTCTCTTAATGTTCATAGTTTCCATCTGTAGGGCAAGGGTTTGCAGCATCTCACTCTTGAAATCTTCCAACTTGTTTCCAATTTCACCCTTGATGGATGCAGTGGAAGAGGATGGACTGGCCATTGGTTGATTACCCCTACCCTTTTTCCTAGCTGCCATAAAATGGTTCCTTAAGACAGCCTTGATATCTTCATAGGGTAGCTAGTAGATGTCCCCTCCTGCTAGCAGGTTTAGGGTATCCAGAAGATCTTCCCTTACCCCTCTAAGCAGGACTAGCTTTAGTGACTCAGGGTCAAGTGTGCACTTGGCCCTTTTGTAGCTAAGCTGGCATCTTTCTTCATAATCCTCTAGGGATTCATCATGCCCTAAGGTCATCCTCAAAATGTCTTCCTTAGTGTCTTTGGACCTGCATTAGTCTTGATACTTGATGTTGAAGGCTTGCTACATCTAAGCCCAAGTTGTGATGTTATCCCCAAGTAAACCCATGAACTAGTCAAAAGTTGCATCTTTGAGAGTGGATGGGAATAGTTTCAACTTCTGCTCATCATTGGTGTAATCATAGGTTCTGCATATGACAGCAAACTCAAACAAGAAAGTGTCTAGATCTTCTGAGGTCAGGCCATGGAAATGAGGAAGGGCAGAGGGGCTTATATTCTTCATCTTGGTATCCCTATTAGTTTCTTTGATGGGAAAGGAACCCTCAACTCTTTCTCTATTTCCTCTGTCATTTCTATTTTCAGTCATTGGGTCAGAATGGGTTCTTCTTCTTCTTGTCCCCATGTAGGTTCTTCAAATATATTTGGTTGTTCACCTAAGGGTTCCTCTAGTTCACAACCACCGAAGAAGAGGGAAGGTTGGTTGTTTGAAGCGGTGGGGGTATTTCGCAAAAAAATTCCCTAAGTTATCCTATTCCTACGAGGCATGAAAAAAAGTGTTTTTTTTGTTTTGTGTTTTTTTTCAAGCTTTGAAAATAATTGCAGAATTTAAATTACAAACTGATTGGAAACTTACTGACTGAATGAAAACTAACTGCTTGAATGAAACTTATTTGTAGAATGGAAAAGAATGCAAAGAATGCAAAAGGGAAAAGAAAGCAAACTAAATTACTTTCAGAAAAAATGAAACTAATAGTAGAATGTCGAAGATAAAAAAAATGGAAGAAAGAAAGAAATAATCACACTACTCAGAGACCTCCCTGGCGATGGTACTAAAAATTGATGATCACCAGTATTGCAGCAAGAATGTTGCAACTCCTGGGGCTACAAACTTTACTTTATCAACCCGAGGTTCGTACAAACTTGGAGGTGACATTTGTGTATACACAAGTAAATGTGATGGGTATGCTCTTTGTCACTGCTATGCTAGTGATACCACTAAGGTTTTTCAAACCCGACTTCTATGGATTCAGAGGAATCTTGATTACTAAGGAGGAAAAGAGAAATCTACACTAAGAGAAAGCTTGTCTACTGCAGTAAGGAAAAAGACTGAAATCAAATGCTTAAACACACCATTTTCTAACTAACTGCTAAGAGGCTATGCTTCAAAAGAATTCTAAGTTAACATGTATGCAATCCTACTATCCTAAGCATGCAAATTCAAAACATCAAACATTCTACTGTTGTGCATGTAAATGAATAAAATAAATCTGTTTTTCTTTTTGTCCTTTTTTATGTGAAAGTGTGAAAGCTAATCTCTTTTGGTGATGTGGCAGGTGGCTTAGTGGTGATGGTGAATGGTCAGAAGGCTAGGGATACTAGTAGGATTCCTTTTCTAGCTTCCTAGAAGCTTTTTACTCAATTCAACCTCAAAATAGGCCACTATAGGTAAACCTACAGGATGTCCTAATGCGTTCTACAGGATGTCCTAAAAACCTACAGGATCCCCTGTATTTCTACAGGATACAGCCAAGAGAAAAAGGAGGGATGTTATAGATGATCGAAGGCTTAGGGAAGGTGGTTGGTGGTTGTAATGAGGTAAGGGAGTGCCTATGACCTCTTCAGAACTCAAAACCAGAGTTGGGAGATGGTTGGATTTGCTCAACAAGCTTGGATAAGTATTCTTGTGAAATGATGAAATTGGTGAGGGTTTTAGTGAAGGAAAGGAATGATCATGGGTGGATGAAGTTGGAATGAGGTTTTTGATCATGAAATATCTATGTACTTCTGAAACACCTGCACTAGATCAAACATTGACATCTATCCAAAAATCATGTAAACAAGAAGAATTTCTATTATCTAAGGAAAACAGAATTTCATGAGCTAGTTGCCTACTTCATGCATGAGGAAAACTTGCAGAATGAGATGAAACATTGATGAGATCTAATGTCATACTGAATATAGAAGAAATGATAACTAAATCCTACATTTGCAAACTGATCAAATGTTGTCCTAAGTATAGAAAAACCAAAAATTCCGTGAGAAAGTACAATTTTGTCTTTTTGGGGTTGCGTAGGAGTTCTTTCCTCAAACCATGATCCCTGAAGGAAGGATTGAGGCAAAAACCACCGACTGACATCTTTTTGATGATCCTTTATCTCTTCTAGGCTACTTCTCAAGTAAAGCACAAATGGAAGCAAACTAATCAAGTCTACAACTACTTGCAATGAAATAATTATAAAGACAATTCAACTATGAAATCAACTAAACATACAAATACAAGAAGAGGAGCCTTTGCTGCTATGGTTTGGCCCTAACCCAAGAGATTAAGCCCTATGAGTTAACTCAGTGTTGGATCAAGGAAACGCTCATTCTCATTATCAAAACAGAAAATTACATAGCAATGCCTTCCACAAGTCTTGAACTCAAAAATGGCTAATGTTTTTAAAGCAAAAATTTGAATCCTAATGAGGCTCTAGGCCTCTTTATTTATACAACTGAAGTCTCCAACAAATTCCTTAAATATAGGGAGGCTCAGCTCCCAAACTCGAGATAAATTAGCTCTTTAACTGTCACTTGCTCGACTGCCTTTTGATCTCCATGACTTGGCTACATGTACTCTGAGCCAGTGTGATTGATGGAGGAATATTCGAATGAGTGAGGACTAAATGAGAAGGATTTACCTCCTACAATCTCTCCTCCTTGTCTCATTTGAGTTTCAACCTTTAATTAGCCAAAAATTCCATGATTTTCTCTCAAAACCCTACAATTAATGCACATTAGTCCATTAGGCATAATATCTCACTTTGACTCATCTAATTAAACAAAATACAATCAAAATATGTAATAAATTGTGAGAAGAGTTGATTTAACTAAGCTAGGAGTTGGATTAAGGTCCATATAGTTACCCAATGATGAGGCTCATAAGCATATTGAGGAGAGATCAAGAGGAACATCTGGTTTAACTTTTACATTTTGGTTCAATATACTTTTGGAGATAAATATTGTGGAAATTAAGGTTTGTGATTGTTCTTGAAATCTATTTCAAATGAGTCATTTCGAGATTTTCATTATAACTTCTTTTCTAGGATGCTTCATACCATGAAATTTAGAGAAGATTGAGAAGACATTGCAAGCTACATCTGCTCAAAAAAATAGATTTTGGTTTTCAATAATCTCATAAACATACCCTCTGAACGTTTAGGTTTATGAATGGTACAAAAATCATTTTTAAATGAATGAACATGGAAATTTTTCTATAATTTCTTTTAGTCAAGAATTAAACCATTAAATATTGAGATATTGAGAAAACAACTCAAGTTACATCTATAAAAATTTCATATTCTATTTCACTACAATTTTATAGATGTACCTTTCGGAAGTTAGGGTTTATTAATAGTCATGAAATCAATTTCAAAATAGTGATCACGGCATCTTCACTACAATTCATTTTTGGGACAATTCAAACTATGAAATTTTTAGATATTTAAGGAGACATATCAAAGTGACTAAATTAAAAATTCCATAATTATATATAAGGAATTGGAAAGGTGGCACGCTATACATGTTTACTCTTAGGAAGAGACAAAAAGTGAACAAGTTTTGGGAAACTTACCACACAAATAAAGAAGTTGTTGTCTCTTGCTAAGTTAGTTCATAGCAGTGAATATTGGTGTCTTGAGTAGATGTAAAGCAAGAATCATATTCAAAAATTGGTGGTCATTGGAGACTAAAAAATTAAAATCAAGACTATGTGAAAAGATTAAGCTAGAACCAAAAATTAAGGGATGATTATAAGTTATTATAGGATTCAATAAGTGGATATTTTCAATGAGATACTCATATCATATCTCAAGAAAACACAATGGATGTGCATAAACTCTTACAAAGGAATCAACCAATATAAACTAAGGTAGCTTCGTCACCTAAAATGGGAACAATGAATTCAATATTCCATAACTCTTTATTTAATGAATTATATAATAAAAAATATAGTTTTATTCAATATTATTCCACTCTCAAGAATCATTAGACCTCGGTTCCATCATCAAGGCACTCGTCATTTTAACCCATGGCTCTCATCCAAGGCGCTACATGCCCAATTCCTTCCCATGTTACAAGCCTCTCTTGACACTAAAACCACATTGTCTCTCCATGATTAGCAAAGGTGAGATATTTTCGATGGGCATCCTATGCAGTTTCCTCCAAACAAATTTCAGCTCTACCACTCTTGAATTGGCTATGTATTCTTACATTTATCTCTATTGGTTTTTATGATTGTTTCATCAAATTATAAATCATACCAATTCCTTGAAACGCGACCTTGGCACATCTCAAGTTAACCCTACTAACTCTAATTTCTTCCTCTCTATTTTATTTGGCACATTTAATTTCAGGTTTTTCCTTTTGGTTTATGGAAATTTGTGATTTCTCTTTCACGTGATTAATCGAAGCCTTGTCTAGTGTTGGATAAAGTTGTCATTGATTTCCATAATATGGAAACCTAAGTGAATTTTTGAATGATTCCCTAGATGAAACCATAGATACAAACCCTAGGATCCTAAGTGCTAACCCTAGGTGTTGATTGCAAACCCTAACCTTAAGTATATTGATGAAACCCTTGCATTGGTGTCCTGAGCATACCCTATGTACATGACAAACCCTAGTTGTGTTGAAGAACTCTGGATAAAGCACATATCTAAAGGAGCCCTTATCATGGAATCCCTAGTATGAATTATGCCCTATAACATATGATTAAACCCTAGGTATGCTTACTATGATGATAAAATACTTTGAATATTCATGAAACCCTGGATATGCCCTAAATGAAGAATGTAAATAAAGCCTCAGCCCTAGATTTTTCTTAATGAGATCATCTTGCATTATTCAAGTCACATAATGAAACCCTAGTTGCATATAAATCCTCAAACAAGGTTTCCATGGAAGAAACTCTTATGAAAAGAAAAACTAGTATCATTAACTATAGAGATAATTTCTTGTAGAGATAATTACACTAGATTATAGAGAGTTCCAAGACCTTTCTAATGAGCAATCATATGCCCTCTAAATCCATGACATTGAGGATAATTTCATTTTTGAAGTAAAAAATACATCGTTTGGCAAGCCTACTTGAACCTTCACAAGTCGTCTTACATAAACACCCCAAAGGATGTGTGCCTTTGAAATGCATCAAAAAATGTATGAATAAGAAGCTAGACTCGTCATTTCTTCCACCATCATGGATCTGAGATATAGAATCAATAGAACAAGCTAAAGAGGATGAATATTGAAGAATCGTTGAGCATAGTTGGACTAATTTTTTGTGGCTTGGTTTTCTCTCTGTTTTGGACAAGGGTCATTCATTATCTTTGTAGATTGATTCCCACTCTTATAGAAGACCTCTTTGATCATCCTTTTTGAGACCTTGGCCTTGCTATAGACTACATATCTCTTCTTCTATAAAAAACCTCGGCCTCATAATGGAGCAGACCATGGCCCCTCCTCTATAACACAATTTGACCTACATTTTAGGCCTATTTCAAGCCTATAATTTGGCCGTCCTATGGATTATTCATCCCTTGTTGATAGACTTATCTGTGACAGTTTCTAAGCCATACTCATCCCTGCTAGAATACCACTTTAGTGGAAATCTAAGGAGAAACTTCGAAATAATTTTTGAGTATTGTTTCAGTTCTGGTTTAAGGGCTCTTGGTAAATCTTTATGTACAAGAGCTGAGATATATTGAAGTAAAAATTTTGTTCATAATTCAAATATATCTAAAGCATATAGTTCGATATTTGTGTATAGAAACAAGCTTGATCAGTAAGAACAGTAACGTGTAGCCTTGAAAAACATTGAAGCAGACTTTTGAAAATGATTAAGGTCAACAGTTTTGAAGGAGTTCTTTGAAGAGTTTCTAAGAATTATTTTACATCATGTTGAGATTTTTATTGAAGACTTGTGAAGGCATATTGAAAACCTCCTTGAAGATTATTAAAGAAATATTGGAGAAGTTCTTGGATGCCTAATTAAAGACATTCTTGGAAGCATAATTGGAGCAATGTGTAGAAGACATGTTGTGTAAGAATTGTGCAAACTTGAACTGATCTTGGACCGGACCTTGAAACGGCCTTTTGAAGCATCTTCGAGCAGATTTGTTTGTGAAAAATTGGGAAACATCTTGAAGTGAATTTAGTGCATTCTTTGGATACCTTATTGATTAGTCTTGAGCACACCTTAGAGACCCATCTAAAATCCTTTATTGTAACAAACTTGAAGCATCCTTGGAGCATTGATTTAAAGACATCATTATTGAATATTTTTTAAAACAACTTGATGACACAAATATTTTGAAGAAATTTTCAGATCTTGGAGAGTATCTTGGAGCAACTTATTGAATACATCTTATTGGGAAGACCTGTTGAAGACACTTGTAGAAGCAAATATTGGAGTCATTATTGGAGACATTTTTGCCCTCATGATGCATGATTGAATCCCTCATGGAGTAAAATTGAGAAGATTTTTTGGGTAACATGAAGAGTCTTGGATACACCTACTATGATTACGAAAGTTAATTTCTATGGACTAAGTATTTTGGAGAGAGACCATTGTTTAAGGTGATATTGGAGTTATTATCAGGACTTTTTGAAGAATATATTGGAAGCCCTGAAGTAGCACTAAAGTCACTTCGAATAACAAAAGCATAGGATTGGAGCCCTACAGGATTGGAGTCCTCAAGAAGACCAGGTTAGATCCTGAGCCAATAGAGAGGATTAGAGTCCTCAAGAATACCAAGTTGGTGCTTGGTGAAGTACCTTTTGGAGCCTACTTCATTTGAATATTGGAGTCTTCATCCACAATTGGAGCCCTGAAAAATTATTGTACAAATTGAAATTTGATTATTATAAAAGAGGATTGGAGTCCTAGTTGTTCTTATTAATAAAGTTGTTCTTTTTTATTAAAAAAAAAACTATTTATAAGTGATCTTAACTAGCATAAAATAACAATTGTAAAATAAATAATAATTCACCCCCCCCCACACTTTTTCCAACATCCTGAAACTTCAAGGTTTATGGATCCCAATTTTTAATAATCTCACCCTCCAATCTTTCTCAAACTATTTATGCCTAGTGTTTGGATCTCAAGGGTCTCTTTTTTATATCCCTTAGTGATGGCTCTTTTGCCTCCATCCGTAATCTACCTTTTATGATGAAGCATCTCTCTATCTAGTCCCCAAATTACAATTTTTATGTAGATCCTTTTCAAATACATCGCGAAGAAAAGAATATCTCATATGTTATGGAGAAAATTAAACCTATTTAGGAGATTCAAACATAAGTATAGGACCAGAAGAACGGCTTCATCTTCCAAATTATGACAACTCTTGGATTTGAGATAAAATTCCTTCAAGTATGTTACATAAAAAAAATAATTGAAGGCATGGTCTCCTACATTAATCAATAAAAGAAATTTTCCAAGGGATATCAAGTGATGGAAGAAGAAGGCATAGTTAACCAAGTTCAGAAAAAAGAAAAAAAAAGAAAAACAATGTATATAATATCAGTAGGGGATCAATTTGTACCTAAATATGTATTCTCATCTAGTTTATTATGTCTTGCAAATCATATGACAAAAATTAATAGTTTCAAGGTCTAAAACCCATGTTGATAATCACACACTAGTTGTAGTCTCTCAAGAATATGAATTGTTCATATTTTTGTTACTTTAAACATATAGTCAATGCTTGCCTATTGGACATTGGATAAACCAATGCTCCCTGTGTGTTTCGTGACATGGACTAACTACCTCTCGTGGATCCTTATCTCTGGTGATGTGACCGTTGACTAACACCTGTGCATTTTGGTCTAACGGAAATCGTGATTCCAAACAATTGGTATCAGAGTGTAGGTCACAAGTTCAATACACACCCGTCTTGCGTTGGGGGGGGGGCGGAATTGTTGGACATTTGATAAGTCAATGCTCCCCGTGCGTTTTGTGACATGGACTAACTTCCTCTCGTGGATTCTTATCTCTGGTGATTCTCTCATTGACTAACACCTGTGGGTTTTGGTCTAACAGTAATCATGATTCACAACAAGTGGTATCAGAGCTATGATCCCAACTGTAGGTCAATGTTTTCATTGATGTCAATATGGAATTGTTAAGATGGAAAATATTCTTGTGATACATGAATAACCCTAACCTCATGCAAACCCTAGAAGAAAACCTTAAGCATGTAGATGATGCATATTTCCTAGCTAAATGATAAAACCCTAAAGTTTCATCATGCCCTAGCCTTGCTAAAATTCCCATGAAGCTCTAGATTGTTAATGATGAATGAAGGAGCCTTTTCCATGAAACCCTCCTAGGAACATGTATTCTTAAAACCCTAGTATTTGACGTTATTTGATAACGATGCATGGATAAATGATTTACAAATAGGATTCCCTAATCCTTATAAATGAATAACACATGTGAAGAAACATAGCCCTTGTCCCTAATGAAGATAATAATGGCATGGATGATTGTTGAAGGTCACTTTTGGATCTCTAATTAAGAAGCCTTAGATGCCCTAATCCTAAAATATTGAAGGCCTAAAGTCTATGAAGAAGGAGCCCTAGACATAAAATACGAAAGGCTGCCTTGGATAAAATAATGATGACAGTTCACAAAATATAATATTATTGATGGAAAAAATACCCCTAATTGAAGTTGGAATTGGTATAGACTTATAAATGATATTTTCCCCTTTCTAATGAGACCTACTTGTCGTCTAACTCCTCGTAGACCAAGAAAAAATATTTTTTCAAGATGAAATATTATATTTTTTTATCCTAGCCAACCTAAGCCTACTTGTGCAAGTCATCCTTACCTCCAAGGGTCATGTATCTTCATTAAAGGTCAAAATCAGTATATATTGATGTCAAAGCACTTCATTTGAGCTCATCAGTTTCGTGAAGAATTCAGAGATAAGTTATAGAAGTTTTAAGGAGGCCAGGGAGAATAAAAAAGATATCAATGTTTGGGTGTTTTAGGTAAATTATATCAAAAGCTATATATTCCATTTCAGCTCGGATCCTAAACATAATAGTAGAAATACCTTAATAAGGCTCGGATCTATGACCTTTTTGGAGCTTGGACTTAACTCAGATAATAGGGATTAATAGCTCATATTTGACCTCCTTCAAGCTCGGATTTGGTGCATTCCTCGACTCTGTGGAATTGCATATTGATTGGAAGCCTCAGATCAATGGAAAGAGCCTTAGAACTGTGGACAATCATACTTGAACTAGCTCAGGGATAACCTAGACCTATGATATCCTTTGGAATAACTGAGAGAAGTCACATAGGAGCTCATCTTTGTGGCAAGAGGACTGTTACACAGTAATTTGTCACCATCCCTGTTACTCCTCTTGTCGTACCTTAGAGGACTCATTCCGGGAGTTATAAGAAGTGACAAGGGTTAAAAACACTTGCATTATGTTCCCCTGAGTATGAACTCCATGTTCCCTGAAGACACCTTCTGCAGATCATCCCTAAAAAATGCTATTTTTCCATTGGCACAAGTCCACAGTATCCTACCTGCGCCAATGATGGAGATCCTCAAAAGGGGGCGCGACCATTGGCGCTCTATCTTAGAGCAACAGTCGCGCCAACCAAATTTAGTCGTGCTTTTGCCTTAATGCACGTCCGACTGTTGTTTCCTTCATTACATGGAGCTTTTCTGAGGATAGAAAATCAGTTTTTTGTCGAGCTTTATCCATCTTTATGGCTTTTGCTAATTCCACAAAAGGTGTCCCGGTTCATCGCATCCTCCTCCCTTCTCCATCTATATAAGCTTGTCATTATGCATTGGACAAGCTAGTGCTAGAGAGAGTGTTGGTGTTAGTGTTATGCTAGTGATTTGGTAATTGAGTTATAGTAGTGATGATTATTGGTCATGGAGAGAATGCTAATGAGTGCTAGAGAGGTTATGTTGCCGGAGAGGAGATGCATGTCAAGACACATATAGTTACTCACCCAGCCAGGAGAAGGGTCGACGTCAGAACAATGGTTGTAACTTTTCCTGTTTATTAATTGATGAGCGACTGCTATTATAGTTCCAATCTCATTATCTGTCATGGTGATATGTTGATTTATTTCCTTTCTGACTGAAATATAGTTGTGCCTTGGTAGTTTTTATGTTGGTATCTGTCTCTTCCTTTGTATGTGCAGGTATTCGTTATGATCTGTTGGAGCAAGGGAGCGAGGATATCAACTCTGCTTCAATCATAGCGTTGGACTCCAGGTTAGTCTTCTTGATTCACCTTTGATGCATAACTAGGAACTTGCGTAGCAGCGTGGTTTGTTTGTGGCTAGTTTTTGTGATAGGCTAGTGGGATCGCCTCTGTCCGCAGAGGGGATTTACCTTACCAACAAATTGGCGACTCCGCTGGGGAGTAACTCTTTGATTTCTGTCTTGCATGTTAATTTTCTTCTGCTTGCTTGAGTGCATGAGCTTCCTGAGTCAGTTTTGAGTTGATTCTTTACTGTTTGACCCATCTGAGCACTGTCAACCTGACCTGAGGTCGTATCTTTTATCTTTTTAGTTGGCAAGCTTGATTGGCGCGGTTATTTCTCTGACAGTCGCGCCAATTGGCGCACGTTGCTCAAAAGCAACTCGCGCCAATTCTGTGGTAGCGCAAGTTGCAGGCTAACAGTCGCGCCAGCTCTGTAAATTTTGCCTGTGTATGGGTGGAAAGCTCATTCAGTCTCTTTATATATCTCTTTCAGCCTCTGGAACTGTGTTGAACCTCTGCTTGACTGGTTTTAGCCTGTATCCCTCAGCTGTTTGCTTATTTCCAGTGACTTTGCATGTCTAGCCTTCTGTGGGAAGTTTCGGTCTCTTGATCATCCAGTCAGCTTGTTGATTGTTCTACACCTATCCAGTGCTTTGTTAAAGCTTGATCTTCTATACTCTGAATACTTCACTTCTAGCTTCTTTGAAGTTCACTAGTTTTTGTGTTTTTCCTTGCTTGCATGGTTCATTTTGTGTTTTAGTATTGGTTCTATTTCATTGATTGAACTTGGATTGTGCATATCTCTTAGAATTTGTTTACATGCATCATGCTATCTTAAAGGAAAGGAAAAACAAAAAATCTCTTGCATTATAGTAGTTAGCATTTATTGTTATTTGTTGCTATTAAAAGGAAAAAGACAAAATTTCGTTTCTTGTTATTAGCTGCATTAGGATTTTTGTTCTTTGTTGAAGTGATCATTTCGTTTGTGAAAAAAGATCTCAACCCTCCTGTAGATAGGATTCATCGAATCAAATGATTTAATTTCGGCATATAGTTTGCATATAAGAAGTTTTCGAGATATCACACACGGTAGGACCAAAAAACTGAAACATAATCAAAGATAAACTTTAAAATGAACTCAATGAACATAACAACGCATTGGAACCTAACGCAAACACTCTAGAGGTCTAGGTTAGAGACGTGTTCCGGCGTCGTTAAACCTGGTAGTTTATCGTCGAGTGGTTGGGTGATTCCTCCACGGTGAAACGGTAGCTGCCAATACGGACTGTGCTCCCACGTACCGTCGAGTATATATTGGGAGACCCCTATAGGAATAAAGACTTTATCCATAGGAAGTCGTGTCAGCCGCCCTACGATTCGCAATGCAGTGAACACAGCATTCACGAAGATCGACCACCCGTACCCTAAAAAGTATTCTGTGGTTTTGCGAAAAGTTTGGCACACCCTCTACCTAGAATTCCAGGGCAGTCACTTTTGATCCTTTTCGGACTCCCTAAATGAAAAGGTGAAAATGAGCGTCTTTTCACTTCGTGCTCATTAAATATTCGAAGGAGACTAGAGTCATCTTTTACCCTTTTCTCGACTCTTAAAAAATGAAAAGGTTAAGTTCAGTGTCTTAAAAATTATTGGCCACGATAACATCTACCCAATTAGATTTTGCGTGCGTTAGCTTGAGTAGGGTTAATTCTCGTTCAATGGCAACCTTTCTGGTGCCCACCGGCCAAGGTGTTCCTCCTGATGGGTACCCTCGCCCATTTCCTTCTGTTGGAAATGTTGGTGTTCAGTATATCGCAACATTGTCTTTGCCTGGGTTGACCATTGGTTTACCTGTATGGTTGTTTTCAAACTCGGTGGTCTCAAGTGTGATGAATCCTGTCCCACCACCACCTCCTCCACCCGAACAACACCATGTTGATTCTAAGGTGGACCCCTTCCCTTCTTCGCCTATTGCTGCGTCCTCATCTTCTACTTCACCTGGTGAAACCTTGGATTTCACTAACCAGGTGGCTAAGAAGAAGAAGAAGAAGACCAAAAAGAAGAAGTCTCCTAAGGGAAAGGTCGTATCTACCATGAAGCTATCAGAAGTGGAACCACCTTCTGCTCCTCCGCGGAAGCTCCGGTCTCCTTGTCGATTATGCAAAGGGGACCATTTTCTTTCTGATTGTCCTGGCATTCCCAGGATCCTAGATATATGGTCCCGTGACCCGACTCGCCCCTTGCTGTCGCAAATTGACGATACCTTACTAGTTGGTAACAGGAAAGGGAAGGTTCGTTTCCCTTGTCGACTTTGTGAAGGTAATCATCTCCTTCGACTTTGTCCATTGATGGATGAAGCTTCCCGTCTTTTGGCAAGTCTGTCGGATTCCTTACCCCAACTACCCGCTGGATATCAGCGTCTTGTTACACCTGCAGAGCGTCTCTCCACTAACCAAGTGATCAAGCATGATTCCTCTTTGGCCCAGCTTTCTCTTCCTGAACCTACCTGTGCTCAGCCTGTTCCAGACCAGTACCTGGTCGGAAAGAGTGTTGCTCAGCCTATTCCAGACCAGTACCTGGTCGGAAAGAATGTTGCTCAGCCTGTTCCAGACCAGTACCTGGTCGGAACAAGTGATTTATGTTCATCATCTACGCACTACTTGATCATAAAAGATGAACCCCCTGAGTCCAAACCCACCGAAATCCCACAGTTCAAGCTTACAAGTAACCCGGTCTTTCAAAAGGTCCAGCTTACAAGTGACCCGGTTTTGCCTACAGAAGTTCCAGCTTTAGCTGCTCTTACATCTGAATCTAAACCAGACAAAAGTCAAAAGGTCCGTCTTACAAGTGACCCGGATTTGCTTTCATAACTTCCACCCCTAGATGATCCTACATCTGAATCCAAACCAGACAACAGTCAAACGGTCCGGATTACAAGTGACCCGGTTTCGCCTTCAGAAATTACCTCCTCAGATGATGTTATCACTGCCAAAAATGACGAACCCACCATCCAAATTCTATTCATTGACATAGACGTTAATGATCAAGTGAGCATCCCTCTCATTTCTTCACAACAGGAAGAAAGTCCATTAGAGGCATATCCGGCTGTCTATCCAGTCCCACCTCCGAGCAACCTAGTTATTTCCTTTAATTGGGATCAACTAGTCAATCCTCGGTTACCAGCCTCCATACCATTTCGAATTATAGTTCAAGTCTATCGCATGGTTATGGCTGGTACAATTATTGATGAAGGATCTCCTGTTAGTATCCTTTCTTCAACAGCTTGGGAAGCACTTGGTTCCCCACTGCTTCTGCCTGAGATGAGAAGCCTTGTAGGTTTCCATCGAGAAATCACTCGACCTTTAGGAATCCTTCCCAATGTACCTATCACGTTAGAAGGGAAGACTATCCAAATGGGTCTCATGGTAGTCCAAGGTCCGTTAGATTATAATTTACTCCTTGGACGAGACTATATTTATCGCATACGTGCTATTGTGTCCTCACTCTTCAAAGTGATGTGTTTTCCGCATGAAGGAAGAACGATCAAAGTCGTAGACCAACTTTCATTCCCCGGTTCACACTTCACATATAGCCATTTGCCATTCCTAAATGGTCTTATTTCCACAGGAAATGCCCCAGCACCCACCCCGTCATTCTGATGATGGCAGCTCACCCGGGCGCGTGACTGAAGCCCGGGGGCATCCTCCAATCGATTCTTTCCAAGTAAACCTTCATTCCATCCACTCCGTGAATTCCATGAAGCTTGGGGGGCATGTATCTCAATTGGTATAATCATGTTGGGGGCATGCAACAAATTTTTTTTAACAAGCATAGTTTTTCGTTTCAAGCTTGTGTAAACATGAAACCGAACTCAAGCATAGTTTTTCATTTCAAGCTTGTGTAAACATGAAACCGAACCCAAGCATAGTTTTTCGTTTCAAGCTTGTGTAA
Source organism: Pinus tabuliformis (assembly GCA_031772625.1). Classification (NCBI taxonomy): domain Eukaryota; kingdom Viridiplantae; phylum Streptophyta; class Pinopsida; order Pinales; family Pinaceae; genus Pinus; species Pinus tabuliformis. Next base: position 41,825,108 of record CM062813.1, read on the forward strand.
ACATGAAACCGAATCCAAGCAAAGTTCTCTATGGTTCAAGCTTGTGTAAAAATGAACCCATACCCCATTTACATCCCGTGATTGCCTTTTATCCGCTAAAATTCTGCTAGATGAGCCCTGGTTGTTTCATTCCATCGCTACCATCTTTTTGGCCGATCATATGCTTTCACTTGGTTGTTTCTCCTTTCCTGAGGAACCGCAGCGATGAGTGGTCTTGTTAGCCAGCCTCTTAACCTTTATGTGTTTCAAGTAAAGTTCCACCATTACCGGAACCAGTTGCTATCCCTTATACCACTCGTTCCTTCAGGACGAGTCGCCTTTACGCTCTTTTCTGACTCGTAAAATATGAAAAGATTGCCGAGTATTTTTCCCTTTTTGACTCGTTAAAGAAAATAAAAATGGAGGTCCGCTTTCAGCTCTTTTCTGACCATTTAAAGAGGAAAAGATTGCCGAGTCCCTCCTCTTGACTCGTTAAATAGTGATAAGGGGTGGTCGTTTTAAGTTCTTTTTGTCGACCGTTAAAACATAAAAAGATTACCGGGTTTTTGTCGTTTCAAACTCGTTAGTGGTTACGAAACGACGTGGTTTTGACCGCTTTTTTACTTTTTCAGGTCGAAGTCACTAATCATGAAAAGTACTCCTCGATCGTAATGATCGGGCGGTTCTTTCGGGTATTATTTTATACTTTTTCGGGCCCAAGAGACACAACTTTACGAAAAAGGACATCCCTGGAGTTTCCTTTTCTGCTGTCTTTTCAAACTCTCTAAACAAGAAAAGGCGCCGAGTTCTTCCTTTGTCAGACTCGTTAAAACTTAATGACATCGGATTTTGTCACAACGCAAGCATATGCTATCCCCATCAAGCTTGTTAAAAATAACTGGGGTACTCGCCAGAAATGGTGGGGGAAAATGAAATTTTTTGAACCATAATTGTTACCGTAACGGCAGTATGTCGCTCTTGAACATGGCACTTTTTGCTTTCGTGTCCAGGGTGGGGATATTTCATCTCATATCTTTCACTTGCTTCCATGGATTTGGGTACCCTATTTGACCTCTCATTCACTCATTGCCTCATCATAATGACCTTTGATACATTGATGTCAAATACTGCCAATTCCGTTAATGTGCCGCCGATATGTTCAAGAGAAGTTGACCTCTGCAAATAAACAACCTCCCTCTGATAGTTCGCACAATCTTGATTCACAACATTATCTCTCTGTCTCGTGTCGATGATGTGGGAAACATTATGGCCCACCTTCGATCAAGGTCACTCCCTGTCGACTTCAGCTCACTATCCAGGAAGTTGACCTAGAGACTCCCTTCCGGTGCCTTGGAGCCTGCATGCCTCAATGGCAGGTTCTTCGTGTTCGACGTGAGGTTTTCATCATTGGCCTCCGATCAAATGATTCTACGGGTGTTCGACTTCAGCGCATTGATTCACACGCCGTAGATTGTACCTATAGTACCTTGAGGGCCATTGTCATTATTGGTGGTACCTCTCGCGTCTGTTAACAGTTTCCATTATTGACTGGTAATCAGGCGATGTTCATGCATGTTCGACTTCAGCTCATATATTCACATGCTTGGACTTGTACTCTTGTTCGGGTCGAGATGGAGCGCAAGACCCTGGATTGTGTCTGTCGTAATCCAGGCGTGATTCTTGGTACTTGACTCATTCACTGGATGGCTGCGACCATACCTGAGTCAGTTCATTGATCCTAACCAGATGGCTGCGTCCATACTATGGATCCAGATTATTTATGTACTCTCTTATGGATGGCTGCGACCATGCCACGTACATCATGTAATTGAACTATCAGTCATGTCTCTTAATACAGCTCCTCGACGGCAATAACTATATGTGCTCTTGTGTGCTCTTATGTGCGTTCTGGTAAAGCATTTCACCCCTCTCCACCTCTCGGACTTCATGATTTAGGGGGCATCTGTTACACAGTAATTTGTCACCATCCCTGTTACTACTCTTGTCGTACCTTAGAGGACTCATTCCGGGAGTTATAAGAAGTGACAAGGGTTAAAAACACTTGCATTATGTTCCCCTGAGTATGAACTCCATGTTCCCTGAAGACACCTTCTGCAGATCATCCCTAAAAAATGCTCTTTTTCCATTGGCGCAAGTCCACAGTATCCTACCCGCGCCAATGATGGAGATCCTCAAAAGGGGGCGCGACCATTGGCGCTCTCTCTTAGAGCAACAGTCGCGCCAACCAAATTTAGTCGTGCTTTTTGCCTTAATGCACGTCCGACTGTTGTTTCCTTCATTACATGGAGCTTTTCTGAGGATAGAAAATCAGTTTTTTGTCGAGCTTTATCCATCTTTATGGCTTTTGCTAATTCCACAAAAGGTGTCCCGGTTCATCGCATCCTCCTCCCTTCTCCATCTATATAAGCTTGTCATTATGCATTGGACAAGCTAGTGCTAGAGAGAGTGTTGGTGTTAGTGTTATGCTAGTGATTTGGTAATCGAGTTATAGTAGTGATGATTATTGGTCATGGAGAGAATGCTAATGAGTGCTAGAGAGGTTATGCTACCGGAGAGGAGATGCATGTCAAGACACATATAGTTACTCACCCAGCCAGGAGAAGGGTCGACGTCAGAACAATGGTTGTAACTTTTCCTGTTTATTAATTGATGAGCGACTGCTATTATAGTTCCAATCTCATTATCTGTCATGGTGATATGTTGATTTATTTCCTTTCTGACTGAAATATAGTTGTGCCTTGGTAGTTTTTATGTTGGTATCTGTCTCTTCCTTTGTATGTGCAGGTATTCGTTATGATCTGTTGGAGCAAGGGAGCGAGGATATCAACTCTGCTTCAATCATAGCGTTGGACTCCAGGTTAGTCTTCTTGATTCACCTTTGATGCATAACTAGGAACTTGCGTAGCAGCGTGGTTTGTTTGTGGCTAGTTCTGTGATAGGCTAGTGGGATCGCCTCTGTCCGCAGAGGGGATTTACCTTACCAACAAGGACAACACCTCGAACTTCTAGCACCTTTCGGAGGCTCGTTTCTATGCCCTTGACACCCACCCATGGGAGGCCAGAACTATGGAGATAGTTGTGAGAACAATCATCTCTTCTAGCTCGAAAATAGCCCAGAATTATTGAAGGATATCAGACCTTAGACAATTTCTTATGTAGTCACCATTACAATTCAGATTTTTGACTGTGTGAGCTCAATATGTGTGCCATGGATTTTTGGTGTGTATATCACTAAAAAATCTCGTATTATAAGAAGCTTGAATCAAGAAGGTTGAAAACTGTGAAAAATCATCACCAACAGCTCAGATCTAGTGGCAGTCTCTAGTGCAGAACTCAAACCTTTGGAGAAGGTTTTTTTGAGGTAGTTTTGGGCTATGATTGATACCTTGAAGAAACTACTTGTTGTATACATTTAAAGCATTCCTTGTAGACTTGTTGAAGAATTAATTTGAAAAACCTTGTTAAGGGTTAGAGCAGCCTTTAAGGACAAGCTAGATAACTGGAGAATTGGAGAACTTTTTGAAGCAGCATATTGAAGATTTATGGATATCATTGAAGACCATGATGCATTAAAGCCATCATGAGGTGACCTTAAAGAATTTTTGTTTCGGTGAAATGAAGATTTTTGGTGACACCTTCTGAGAAGACAAAGTTGCCATTGATGAGATAAGCACTTTTATTACGGGCATTGTTGAAGGTGAAGTTTTTATCAGGGCTTCTTACAGAGGATATTGGGAGCCTTGAAGAATAACTAAATGTATCTTGACAAATTGAAGCAGTGGGTTGGAGCCCTAGAGGATAAGAGTCCTCAAGAAGACTAGTTTGGATCTTGTACCAGAGACAGGGTTGGATCCCTAAAGGTTGGAACCTCATGAAGTCCAAGTCCTTGCTTGGCTAAGTGACAAAGTTGGAGCCTTGGGAAGATAGGGGTGGAGCCCTAAAGGTTGGAGCCTCATGAAATCCAATTCGGTGCTTGGCAAAGTACAAGTTAGAGCCTGGTGGATTGAAGATTGGCATCTTGATCTGGGGTTGGAGCCTTGATCTATTATTGTACTTGATTCACTGTAAAGAGGATTGGAGTCCTTGTCATTTGTAATTAATAAAATTATTATTCTTATATCATTGTTAATTTTGTGTTCTAATTATAACTGATCTGTACTGGTAAAATAAAAATTGAAAAGGATATTCATTCACCCCCCTCTCAGTATTTCCAAAAAGTGGGATCAAAGCTAGTACCTTAACTGAAAGCCTAATAGCTTGAAGGTAGATCCTTAGAACACAAATGGAAAATCCTAGGAAGAAAGTCTTCAATCCTTATAAAGATGTATCTTCTTCAACCATGAAAGCATAATATAATCAAATTGGGAAAGCTCCATTGTCTGGAAACTTTCATATATGGAAGACGAGAATGAATAATTTTTTAATGGCTCAAGGTTTTGAATTCTGGGAATTAGTGATTACTAAAAGCATGATGGAAGAAGTATCCAATGAACATAATTCAAGAGTGATAAAATAAATCTTGAGTGGGTTACCAGATCCTATAAAAGCTAAAGTGGAAAAATGTTCATTGGAAAAAGATATGTGGGACAAACTTCAAGATCTTCACTCAAAAAAGAGCATTGACATGATCACTAATCAAGAAGATGATGGAAAGAAAGAAGGAAGTCGAGAACTCGTTAAGGAAGCTGAAAAAAGATTAAAGACATCAAGGCATAGGAATACCTAGAAGATGAAAATGATGAAGAAGACCTCGTAGAAAATCTCAAGGCAAACCTTGTAGCTACCCTAGAAGAGATAAGCAGTTTGAAAATGAAAATGAGGAGCTCAAGAAGCAATCACAAGATGGTGACCATGACCTTGACAAGACAAGGAAGGAAGTTGACCTATTAAAGCTTCAAGTATAATAAATAGATTAGGAGCTCACCAAGATAAAGCACGAATTTCATCAAAACAAGAAAAAGCATCATGAAGAAGTCATATCCATGAGAAACCAATTGGATAAAGCAAATAAAAGGGAAGAAACTTTGTCAAGCCATCTTGATAAAAGACATGAGGACTTGAAAAAATTGAAGTGAAAATTGGTCAATACAAGGAAGAGGTATCCTCCCTTAAATCTCAACTAGAAGAAATAAATAAGAAAGCATAAGGATCTCAAAGGGTGATGGAAGTTTTGACTCTCTTGGAAGGACAAGTTGATGAAGTAGAAAAGGAAAGAAATGCCATGACATGCCAACTACAAGAAAAGGATGATGACATCACCAAATTGAGATCATAAATAATCTCACTTAAAGCCCAATCATGTGAAATAACCAAAATAAAGCAAGAAATGGAGAACCATCTAGCAAACAAGGGTGAAGAATGCAAGATGTCGAAAGAAGAAATTAATCTCCAAAGAAAAGATGTTGATCATCTGAATAAGAGTCTAAAGAGCTATAAAACCCTAGATGACATCCTAATTCATCAAAGATCTCCTCTTGATAAATCAGTTCTTGGTTATGCAGGTGAACCCTCAAACAAGAATTATGAAAATCCTAATGCTTCAAACAACAAGGATGTGGAGAATCTTGGAATAAATATCGATGCCCCCAGTTCCATAAAACGTAAGGAGGAGAAGAGTCAATATGACATTGGAATAATCCCTATTCCAAGAAGATATGTAGATGGTGTCAAGAATGAAAGAGGCAATAAAGTTTATCAAAGGATCCCAAGACAAAATGACTTTAGAAGTACATCAAGGCAATCTCCATCCTCTAGGTACCAAAGTATATTTTTTTTGTTATTGTTATTCTTGTACAAATTTTGGGCATATGGAAAAGATTGTAGGGCATATCACAAGGATAAATATAATGGTCCCCATAAGTCTCCTAGAAGCATGTTTGCAAGAAGAAATCATGATTCCTCATTGATTAACAAGATGGAGTGCTTCAAATGTCATAGCATTGGACATATGGCTTGTGATTGTAACTTGACTTGGGTACCTAAACAAGATAAAAACATGACTACCAAGCAAGAAAAGAAAGTTACATAAGTATGGAGAAGGAAGAAAATTGTATTATAAAGCCTCTTGAATACTCAAGGAATGAACTCATGTTGTTGATATAATGAGTACATCTTTGGCAGATATGATATTCCAAGTCTTTATGATGAAATTCTTCTAAGAAGGAGATCATTCATACTATTAAGGGGAGCTTGTGATTCTTGAATATTCTTGCAGAAGCTATCTGTGAAGTTCCCTATGAAACCCTTGATGAGTCGCACATGGACAATCATCACTTGATAGATCATCTCTAAGGAGTAATTAAAATGAATAAAATCATGATATTGAGTCTTCATTGCACATCCATTGTTTAAGATGTATTTCACTTGATCAAAAGGCAGAAATCTCTATTGTCTTGAGAAAAAAGAAGAGCTAGAAGAGTCTATGCAAGCAGGGGGAGTTGGTTCATCATATACCTCATCCATTTCCATTAAAACATGAAAAGTCTTAGGGGGAGAATGTCCATTAATGAAGAGAAACATAGCAAGAAGGAGCATTATGACAGGGGGAGTAATATACTTATCATGGAGAACTATCATTGATGAAATAAAATGGAGCAGCATATCAAGAAGAAGCTTTATAGGAGGAGTACTCAGGCACCCCATTTTCCATTGATGTCAAAGGGGGAGAAATTGTTGAAAGGGCGAGAATATTTCCATCAATGACAAAGGGGGATACTATTGGTCAAGGTTGTCATTGATGTCAATATGGCACTGTTGATATGGAAAACATTCTTGTGATACATGAATAACCCTAATCTCAAGAAAACCATAGAATAGAACCCTAAGTATCAAGATGATGCATATTTCCTAGCTACATGATAAAACCCTAAAGTTTCATGATGCCTTAGCGTAACTAAAATTCCCATGAAACTCTAGATTGTTTATGACGAATGAAGGAGCCTTTTCCATGAAACACTCCTAGGCACATGTATGCTTAAAACCCTAGCATTTGACCTTATGAGATAATGATGCATGGATAAATGATTGACAAATAGGATGCCCTAAACCTTAGCCTTGTTTGAATATGCCCTAATACTTATAAATGAAGAAAACATGTGAAGAACCCTTGCCCTTGTCCTTGATGAAGATAATAATGGAATGGAATGCCCTAATCCTAAAATATCGAAGGCCTAAAGTCTATGAAGAAGGATCCCTAGAAATAAAATACTAAAGGCTTCCTTGGATAAAATAATGATGACAATTCACAAAATATAATTTTATTGATGGAAAAGAGACTCTAATTGAAGCTGGAAATGGCATAAACTTATAAAGGATAGTTTTCCCTTTATAATGATCCCTTACTTGTCTTCTAACTCCTCGTAAATCAAGAGAAAATGATTTTTCACGATGAAATATTATATTTTTTTATGGTAGCCGACCTAAGCCTACTTGTGCAAGTCATCCTTGCCTCTAAGGGTCATGTCTCTTCATTAAAGGTTGAAATCAATATATATTGATGTCAAAACATTTCATTTGAGCTCATCAGTTCGATGAAGAATTCAGAGATAAGGTATAGAAGTTGTAAGGAGGCCGAGGAGAATAAAAAGGAGATCATTTTTTGGGTGTTTTGAGAAAATTCTATTAAAATTTTTATATTCCATTGTAGCTCGTATCCTAAACCGAAAAGTAGATAGAACTTAGTAAAGGCTCAGATCCGTGACCTTTTTGGAGCTCGGACTTAGCTCAGATAATAGATATTAATATCTCGAATTTGACCTCCTTCAAGCTCAGATTTGGTGCATACCTCAGCTCTGTGGAATTGCATATTTATTGGAAGCCTTGTATCAGTGGAAACATCCTTGGAATTGTGGGCAGTCATACCTAAAATAGCTCAGAGATAGCCCAGAATAGTGACATCCTTTGGAAATAGCTCAGAATAGTCACATAGGATCTCGGTTTTGTGTAAATAGGACTACACCTCAGACTGATAGCACCTTTTGGAGGCTCATTTCTACACCCTTGACACCCACTTGTGGGAGGCAAGAACTGTGGAGATAGTTGTGAGAACAATCATCTATTCTAGCTTGGAAATAGCCTGGAATTGTAGAAGGATAAAAGACCTTGGACAGTTGCATGTGGAGTCACCATTATAGTTCAGATTGTTGACTGTGTGAGCTCAATATTTGTGCCCTGGATTTTTGTTGTGTATACCACTGAAAAATCTTAGATTTATAAGAATCTCAGATCCAGAAGGCTCATAACTATGAACATTCATCACCTGCAGCTTAGATCTAGTGACAGTCTCTTGTGGAGAACTCAAACCTTTGGAGAAGTTTTTTTTGAAACGGTTTTGGGCTATGATTGATACCTTGAAGAAAAGACTTGTTGTATACCTTTGAAGCATAATTTTCAGATTTGTTGAAGAAGTAATTTGAAGAACCTTGTTAAGTCTTAGAGTAGCCTATAAGGATAGGCTAGATAATTAGAGCATTAGAGAACTTTGTGAAGTAGCATATTGAAGATTTGTGGAGATCATTGAATACCATTATGCATTAAAGCCATCATGAGGTGACCTTGAAGAATTCTTTTTTGGGTTAAATGAAGAGTTGTGGTGACACCTTCTAAGAATACAAAATTGTCATTGATGAGCTAAGTGCTTTTATTGAGGGCATTATTGAAGGTGAAGTTTTTGTCAGGGATTATTGCAAAGGATATTGGGAGCCTTGAAAAATCATTAAAATTATCTTGACGAATTGAAGTAATGGGTTGGAGCCCTAGAGGACATGAGTCCTCAAGAAGACGAGGTTGGAGCCTATACTAGAGACAAGGTTGGAGCCTCATGAAGTCCAAGTCGGTGCTAGGCAAAGTGACAAGATTGGAGCCTTGGGAAGATAGGGTTGGAGCCCTAGAGGTTGGAGCCTCATGAAGTCCAAGTCAGTGCTTGGAAAAGTACAGGTTGGAGCCTAGTGGATTGAAGATTGGAGTCTTCATCTAGGGTTGGAGCCCTGATCTATTATTGTCCTTGTTTCATTGTAAAGAGGATTGGAGTCCTCATAATTTCTTATTAATAAAATTATTATTATTCTATCATTGTTCATTTTGTATTCTAATTATAGGTTATCTGAACTGGTAAAAATAACAATTGAAAATAAATACGGATTCAACACCCCCCCCTCTCATTATTTCCAACATTACATTTATTTTGGTATAAGCATTAGGAAAGACTTATGTATTTTTTACAAATCTATGTATAAACTTCTTCCTTCAAAAAAATAAATATATGTAAATTTAAAATCACATTATTAAATAATAGCAATCCAAATATTTTGGGGAAACTTCAAGAGGATACTTTTGATAACATTTTTATTGTGACATTCAATACATATTGTAGTGAACAAAAGTGAAGTTAACAAGATGATCCAGAAAAATTCATCATGAAAATGTAAATGCTAACAAGCTCTAAACAAGGAAGAAAAAATAATAAGTGAATTAGTCACCAATAGAGCCATAAGTGACAACACATTCTCACACACTAAATCATTTTTTATGAAGGAAGAAGTGTTCATTAATTACTCTCATGAGGCTTATGATTGTATGGGAAATAATGCCATGTTCTAGTTGTAAGAGGATTTCATTGGCAACAAGATCCCCATGGAGTTGAAACTTCCCTCAACTCAAAAACTTCAATACTAAGGGTTCAAGACCCTAGATCCAAGCTTCATGGTTTAGAATTTTTTGACTCATCAAAAAAATATTTATAACAATAACAGTAGTAAGTACTAGATCAAGAAAAGACTACCCTTTAGGTGGTGACTCAATCCTATTCGCCTCATTTAGATTGTTTAACCATTGGGTTGTCTAAATATGCTAGAGAACATTTGATAGCAAATATTTGAGGCAGTAAATAGTGGGAGGTCCCACCTAGAATTTTTCAATAAATGTCAACTCATGCCAAGGATTTATTAAGGAGAAATATCGGATTATACATGTTCCTTTGGAACAAGTGGATCAACATTGGACACAAAAGACACATTGTTGTCATTAACGCACTACCCACCATCCTTAATGCACCATATACACTAACACATGCATCTCGGTCAATGATCAGGAGCTCAAGACCAAGTGTCGAAAAATGGATACCTTGCACCCTTTTTCAAGTACATTCCATTTTCAGATCAGGTTGGTATGAGAGCACTCGATTTGCTTGATTGACATCACAATAGTTTGACTGCTTTACTATTTTTCAAACTGCATGTTGTTTGAGTTTTCTGAAGTTTTGGGATAGCTACTGATTAGCTAAGTCTTGGAGAAGACAAAAAGGAATAGAAGATATTTTCTTTACCCCAAATGACCTCAAAACCACTCCAAGATTTTCACTTGAGTTGGTTTGTTGTTGGCTGCTTGAACAAGATTTTCACTTGATTTGTGTGTTGTTGGTTGCTTGAATATGTGATGGCTGTAAAGACATTTGGGTGAAAAAGCTTTTTCATTTGTTTTGAAAAGCTTTAAGAACATTGTGAAGTTAATTTGTTCATTGACATCATAATGACAACTTCTACAAGTGAATTTTCCTCCTTCACAAGGTTCTTTGATGAGGATATGAAGCATGAATTCCTTATATTGAAGGATATGGTGCAGATCCTGTTTGAGGATAGAAGAGAAAGCACGGAGCTTGGCAAGAAATTGTTGGTCATGAAGCAAGAGAAGGAAGAAACTCTTCAAAGGTTGCATGATATGGAGTTGCAGCTTCATCAAGCCCAAGAGGCTTTGACCAAGAACATGTGTGAGAAAGAGGTAATCTATTCTTATTTGTCTTCAGTTTCTTTAGAAAGATGTGTTGGATTTTTCGAAAAGAATATAAGGGGAGTAGGATCCAAGTTAATGATTAAGATGGTTATGAAGGCAGAGGATTAGGAAATCATGCACAAGGCATGATTGAACCCCTTTCTGTTGAGGAACGACCCAAGAATCTTCGAATTGGTTATGTGCAATCTAATGGCGAAGACTCAAAAGCCATGAAGGCATGTGAGGCTAATTAAAAGAGAACTTTTTTTCCAAGTTCCATGAGGCAAATATGTCAAATTTGTTTCAAAGATGATTTCCATTATTTTAATCCGTTGTTGCAGCAAGAAGATGGTAGACATGCAGCTTATGGCAAGCATGCAATTTTAGACAATTTTCAAGACAAGAACTATGATGTTAGTCTGCAATTGAAAACTGGAGCCTCTACTAGTTCATCCCCTCATGCAGGCAAAAAGGATGAACATGCAAAGTAGCATAAGAGGTATAAATCTTCTCATGATCAATTCGATTTTGTTTCTGCAAAGCATGATAATTTTACATGCTTTAATGGAAGAAAGATTTATTGTACATATTGTGGTCAATTTAATCATCATGTTTCGAGATGCTGGATGAGGAAGAAAGCACACAGGAAACAGATGAAGTGAAGACTACCTTCAAAGAAGGTGCATAAGATTTACACTTTTTGCCAAAAGAAGGGACAGGTTGTCTCTCACTGTTGGACTTTACATCCAACTCGTCGTCCCACACACATGTAGCAAGAGGACAAGAAGATTGGCAAAGGTGGAACCACAAATTCCATTATTTATGTGGAAAGGGAAGTTTCACATGAGGAAAAGTTGCAACAATTGCCATGGAAGTGGCTTGCTGAGAAGTGGATGGACTTCTTGACACAGTAAGATGTACTCCTTTTGTACATATGTAAATTTCGGATGTATGCATGTATTCTATGTTGTAATATATTGTTTGTTTTGAGCCACCTTAGATCATCGATCAAGGTATCATTGTTCAGTTTCATTCTATAATTTTCTCACCATAAACTTTATGTGTGAGTGCAAGAAAGACAGTTGTGGACAAGAGGACAAGCGCATTCAAGAAGGGAAATGTTAATTTCTTTCCATTTGTGGTTCAAAGTCATTTTCCATGCAAAGCAAATGTTTGAAGGGCTGAAGAGAAGAGGATATTCATTCTCTCATTGTTTGTACTACAGTTCAGTTCATCATTTCAGTAAGCTTTTGGGGACCAAAAGCCTCTCATTTGGGAGGTGTGATCAGGAGCTCAAGACCAAGTGTCGAAAAATGCTCAAATTTGAAAGTGCTCATATTAGGTTAGAACCTAAAAAATTGGATAGGTCTCATCTTCCTGATTCTGGCACTACGAACGGTTCAAAAAATTGACACCGTATGTAGAAGTTATGCCAATTTGAAAATCGCCGAATAACCTTTAATTTTGAATTTTTTAATAAAAAAATTTGAAATAGAATATTCTAGAGAATATTTATTTTGGAATATTCCATATCAGGCATCCAATAATAGGGTGCCACGTGGCAATCCTGAAGGCCACCACGTGGCCCAAGGTGGCAATGAATTGGCATATAAAAGTTTGTCGGGGCGGAGGATCGATCACACGACCTGCCCACTACAATCACAATGCCTTACTGCCAGGAAAAACCGTCGAGACTTGATGGTTAACGGCAAACGGTTGATGTTAAAGTGCGGAAACTGCCAGCAGTATCCCATGTGAACAACCTCCTCTAACCACGGCAGTCCACCTGCAGACAATCCGTCAGTCAGCAGTTAGGCACGCAATCCAAGGTGCATAACCGCCCATGTGACCACGCATTGCAGTTCAAACCAGTGGCCAAGGCTTAAATGGTATGAATTTTGGCGATGGTGCTGATTTTGGTGGTCCGGCCATTTTGGTGGGCTTAACTAGCCCTTAACTAAACTTAGCTGGAGTTAATTCAGGGGAAACTGGTAGTTGGAGTAAATGTGCCATAACTTTGGCTAGGAAAGGCCTTTTTGGACGAAATTTTTTTTTATTTTGGGTCTCTTCAACCTTCTAGAGCCATTTTCATAGGTTTCATAGTGAACAGAGGTCATATTCAGGTGTTTTTGCTTCAGGAAAGTTCTAGGAGCCACTAGGGCCTGTTCAGTGTAGGAGCTGCATTGGGTTGTGTGCAGCCATTTGAGGTGAAACAAAAGCCTATTTCTGACTGTAATGAACCTTTTAAATCCAATAAAAGTGTTTTCAAAAGAATTTGGAGACTTCTAAAGGCCAAGATGCTGAAGCGAAGTTTAAGGCAGCCCAGAGCCAACCATGGGGGAAGGCCTAGATCGGGGATGTTGTGCTCATTTTGAGCAAATGAACAGTCATTTGTTTATGTCAGATATGTGATGGATACATTAGAATAGGCTTCAGATACATTTGAAGCATTCTGAAGGAGTTTGTGCCATTAAGAAGCTCAGGGAAGCTTAGTGCACCTACTAAAGGAATCAAGTCCAAGCGAGCCTAGATCTACTTGCACAAAGAGGACAGCCATGACAGGGATGTATATGGTTTTTCTAAACCCATAGGTTTAGTCAGTAACCTTTTGGATTTGAGTGTGGAACTTGTAAAATAATTCAAGCCATAATCCCAAAGAGCCAAGTCAAGTTGACTAGAGCTCACAGGAGAGGAAACCCATGAGATCGGGGTGAAATCCTTATTAAATTTGTTTTTATGTGTGATGTTTATTTGCTGCCTTATATGTATGATATATTTGTTTAATATCATCTGAAACAAATCAAGTTAAAGCACTTAAACAGATGAAAACAAATCAACACATACACTTGTTTCAAGATAAAATTCTGCATAACGTCAAGTTTAAGCAAGGTTCTTTTTATTAAATTTGAGTGTTTACTTCTATTATTTCTTTAGGCAGAGTCTATAGAGGACCAAGTAGCTTTTGAATCTCATCCTCTCTTTAGAGGTGACATGTCCAATAAATGCCCCTACAGTCTATCTCTGTATTAGAAATAAGAAGTTCTCACATCTTCAGATTTGAACTTGGAGTATTTTTTGTACTCATTTACATAAAAGAAAATGGATACCTTGCACCCTTTTTCAAGTACATTCCATTTTTGGATCAGTCAAATCCTATAAATTATGATACTTTTGTGTTTAGTAACTCATCAACCTCCCCATATTTAAGGAAAACAGTTTGGGGAATAATGACAACAATCTCATGCTCCACACTTCCAATTCCTGCAAACCCTAGCATGCATTCGTTCCCTCGACCTCTCTCATGGACCCTCCAAATCCCCCTCTGGGGGGTTCCCACCCTACACCCCCTTTCCTTGATCCTACAATCGATGGCTTCTATTCCCCAGTGAAATATCTTGGTCCTCCTCACCCTCGCACGGTTTTTTTAAGTTTTTCAATAAGCAGGACATTATCCATGTTATCGCCCTTCAGCTGGTAGTTCCTCGAAAAGAAAGTTTGACCTTTTTTGAATGAACTCTTGTTGGATAGTTTATTGTTTTATGGCCCTCCACAAGGATGATAGCAAGACGGGTTTAAAATAATTGGCAACCAAACTTTAAAGGGAGAATAGGAATTCACTTATGTGCAAGGGGCTATTATACTTTCATCTTTTAAACCAAGGAAGATATAGATCTCATTTTCAGAAGTGGTCCATACTTCATGGAAATGAGAGGACTTTATCTAAACCGGTGGACTCTAGATTTTGATCCAGAATCAGACACACCAAATGCCTTCTAATTTTTGGTAAGATTCTCACATTTACCATTGCATGATTGGGACGACGATGCAGTAAGAACAATAGGTAATGGAATCAGTAAGTTCATTTAAAAATATGAACCTAAAGATGGAATGCAAGCTTGTGCTCGAATATGTGTTGAAGTAGGTCTTTGAAAAGGCTTACCAGGAGTAGTAAAGTTGACAGTGGACAACTAGTCCCATATCCAATAGTTGGACTACAGGAAGATTCTATTCAAATGCAAGTTGTCACAAATACAGCTATTTTTCAAATCATTTTCCAAAAGTATTATCTAAAAATAGTTAGAATACAAAGGAAGAACAATGGAAAATAACAAAGAAAAAACCTAATAATCTTCCCAAAGGGCCTCCTTCAAAGAAAAACTCATCCCCTTCTTCCTTAAAACATCCCATGGTAAACACCCCTTCCTCTTCCAGTCCTTCTACAAAAGTTCAAAAATTAATTCCAGAAAAAAACAATAGCATCTTATTCCTTGCAAATTTTCCCCCAAAATTCACTGAAGAACTTAAAAAATGCTAACAAACTTAAGAAGAAGAACACTAACTCTATACCTTTAATGGTAGCTCAAAAACATCAATCCTTTATAACTTCAATGGTGATACTTGAAGAAATCTTTTCTCAACCTCTATTCTTTGAATAGGTGCCTCACGAACCTCAAGGACTCTCTCCTTGTGATCCCCCTCAAGAAGTTTTTCCTCCTTTGGAGCAATCAATCCAGAGTTTGTTACGGGTAGAATCACCCTAGGGTCTTGGGTTGAGAACCCCACAAAGCGAAGGGCATACAACATAAAGAGACATGCAAACAGGCAGTCCTAATACTTAAACCATTGAAGTAGGAAGAAGAGGTATTACCCGGAGGTCCTATGTTTGAGGATGTTCCCGTAGGGTCCAAACCCTCTGCTTCTTCCAATGCCTTAGAATCTACAACTCATTCAAGAAAAGCATATACAACACCATTAATAGAAATCATGTTCATGATATAGGTATTAGGTCATATAAGCATGTAAGCAAATAAGAATTGACATAATATTTTATAAGCAAATCATAACATAGATTAATGCATAAAGACCATAAACATCATGAACAAAACAATGCCTCTTTATTGTTGTAAACTCAATAAAATACAGAAGAACTACAACCAGAGTCGTCCGTCGGCTCCAAGTGAAACCGTCCTCCCAATCCGTCCTGCCCGTGCCTCAGCAATTCTCCTCAATAGGTATACACAAGGATGTCATGAAGGGATGAAGGACATCTCAAGAAGGAAATAGAGGTTTCCTATGACTTGGGAGTATAGAAGGCACACAGATTTCTTCAGACTTGATCAAGGATGTAATCAACTATATTATCAATATATAATATTTTCTCCTCCTTTGGGCCTTCCCATGGAGATTTATTTATACTTCTCCAAATTAGTTTTTTCAGTTGGGAAACATTTGGGCCACGGGCTATAGTAGGTGAGTAACAGGTAAAACCCATAAACTCCACCTGAATTTAAGGAGATTACATATTTTTAATGTTTTAACACATCTATGTGGGTTCGATATAGACTTACCCACATGTACATGCTTTTTATACAGGGAAAAATAACATATGGGATTTAAAAAAATGTTTTTTAGAATTTGGACCAAGTCTGGAAGGGAAGGGTTGTCGTAGGCCATATCATAGAGCATCTAATCTACCAAGGGTAGTAAATGGTTCTATAATAGATTCCCCCTAATATATGATGTCAGAAGTGGTACATGATGGCTGAAATGTATTAAGTGTATAGACGGAATTATGCCAAGACCTTAGAGAAGTTCACCAGATTTCAGCCTGCCAAGCCTGTGGAAGAGATAAAAAAGAAAGTTGTTATTTGAGGCAGGCTTACCCATGCTCAAAGATAATAAATCATGTCTGCATATCAAATACAAAAGCGAATCCAATATGTATACAAGAATAAAAGGATTGAAAATGCATAGTGGGTCATCTGATCATATCCATAGAAGTACATGTCACAATATCACATATAAAGAATTGATCAATGATACTAAAGTAGAAAGCTGATCACTGAAGTCATAAATATGATCCAAAAAGTACCAAGTCAAATAGCGGAACAAATGGTATTTCACGCAACTCGGGTGCCAACATATAGGATGTCGTTGTAATGAACTGCAACATATAAGGTAGATGGTGTCACTAGAAAAAATAGGAGGGACTAGCAAGTGAACCAACAAATGTTGATGCAAACATGAGGTCTTCACCAACCACTATGGTACATTTCTACACAATGGGAATAAATGATTTGAATTCGACCATGTGAGAACTTGTTTGATTACAGATCATTGATGTATATCGTTAACAAACACGAGACTACTCACTAATAATTATGATGAGAGCCAAGGTACCCAGTACAAACTAACAAGTGCGAATAAATGAGTTGAATTCAAACACTTGGAAGAATCTATCAATCAGGAGAGAATGATGTTTTCCCACTATCGATAGTGAAGGAGTCTACCACTGATGACTGCAAACCCTAAGGTACTACCAAATGGACTCTAGACCTTGTTCCCATAGAAATGAGTTGAAGTCTATGGGAAAAGATCTACTTGAAGGAAGGCATTAAGGCATCCTTCATCAATCTAGTTCGAATGTAACCCGCAGGCCAATAATGTGGAAGGAATCAGATGAAGGAAGATGTAGTAACCAAACCGAAGCACATTTCCAGCGTACACAAGATGTATCTAGCGCACGATAGAAACCCTCTGAACCAACCAATAATGAAATCTGACACAGAGGTGAGGAATCCACCAATAGGGTCAAATGGAAACCAAGGCACTGCATGAATCCCAATGTGTGATAATGAAAGTTAACATCAAACACAAGGGAAACCACTCAGTCAAAGACCCATGATAATGATTGATGTTGAGCACAAGGTGACCTATCAATAATGAAAATAGGGTTAGGTTGTGGCTCTAGGTCTACTCTTAGAGCAATTTGTCATAGTCGATAAAAGCAAGGCCTGCCAGCAAGAAGTCAATGGATACCTTCTCAAACTATCATGAGCAAAAGACCAAATAGCTGATGTGATAGTGAACATGACTCTGACAACCAGGGATGGGCAACTGAAAATAAGTCAAGAGACACTGCAGAAAGTTCAACTCAGGTTTAGTTCCCTTGAACAAAAGCACGACTCAAATGTGACAATCTGGCATCATATGATAACTTTGTATAAGTTTTCCATGCAAGAGGCACAGAAAAACTCTCCATATGATTGGAAGAGATAACCAACCGAAGGAGTACTGACTCAATAACAAGGTTAAGGTTCTCCTAAGTCAAACTAAAGCCCATCCCAATGGAGTAAAGACTTAATTTTGAGTGCTTTGTTCAAGGGCGACACAATTAACTCTAGTTTCCATCAATCATGGAAGTAATTTCCATCAATCATGGAAGTAATGTCCCGTTCCCACTCTTTTTGGAATACTTAATTTTTCTGTCTTATTCATATTTAGAAAGCTTGAAAAAAGAACAAAAGAATGCCTATGGTACAGTGGAAAGAACGAGTTTCCAAATACAAATGTGCTTGTTCCTAGTAGGGGAACATTCCTATACTCAATGCAAGGTGACAAAACTGGTCAATGACACTCAAAGGAATGTTCTTTCCACGAGTAAAAAGGTGTTAAGTTGCAGAGGCTAAGTGATTGGAAGGTTGATTTCACAAAAGACATGGTCAAAAGGTGGCTTAAACACGAGTCCAAGTAAATTCATCTTAAGGCCAAAAGGTACAAATGGTCAGCATGCAATGCAATAGTACAACTCAACACAAAGGAGGCTCTAGGGTATAAAGCCAGAAAAATAGCAAAGAAGTAAGGGAATGAATCTTTAACGCACAAGTCATGGTGAGACAAAAGAGGACTCTCGAGCCTACACAATATAGCAGCATGGGCAACATATGCTAGTGAGGATCTAACTAAGATGCCCATGTAAAGGTTGGCTCCACCATCATGTCATAATTTTATAAGTCGACAAGTGAAAATTGTTTAAGAACCATGACATGATGGCGTTGACCCTATGGCCAAAAATATCACAGTATGGAGTATGAAAAATGCAATGGAAAATGATATTCCCTAACCTATATGCTAGTGAAAAAACGATACCTGCCATGATGAGTCTGCAGTCATGGAATCGAAGCAGTCTCTCAAAATCTCCAAAGTATCCTGAAAAAATGACCCATCCCAACACTCCAAGCCAAAAAGGTCATAAAGCTCATAAAGTTTTAAAAAGAAAAAATGAACTTTAGAAAAAGTGATTTTCATATGTCAACTTATATAAATACCTTTTGACTCACAATTCTTCATTTGTGTTATGAGAAAGTGAGTGAAGGAGCTCTGGAGCAAAAACCCAAGCAAGCTTAATCCATCAAATTCATCCATTCATTCAGCCTTCAATCCTCTAGGTAACCTTCTAACTGATTTTTTGATATGTTTTACTGTTTTTTAAATGTTTTTGTCAAAAATTTCACCATGGGAATTTAGTTTAAAAATTATGCTTTGCATACACGCAGGTTGGACATGGTTGCACTGTATATAGAAAATCCCTACACGCGACTATGTAAATACCGAACCCGCGTGTGCGCGATTTTAAAATTTGAAACACAGTTTTTAATGATCTGAAACACTTTTTTTGCAGAATGTCAATTACGTGGTGAGAAAGGGAGCATAGTGTGATTGATAATGAAGTGATGGAAGATCCAATTGCATTATATGCATTACGAGGATGTGGATTATTGAAATTTTTCAAAATGAAAAATATGAAGGAAAATACCAGATTGCCTGAGATGTTGACCCATTATTGGGATCCAGAAGAATATGCTTTAATTATTGACCAAATTCCTCTGAGGATAGAAATAGAGGATATCTATTTCATCACTAGCCTTTTCCTAAGAGGAGAGATGGTCAACTCAATAGGAAGAACAAGAGGTAGCCTCAGCATGGAGGACTACGTACGCATTTACTACCCAGGAAACACCGAGAAGATTGGAACCCAAATTCCAATTAAACATGTAGAGAGCTTAGCCCTGAGAATCCTTCTCTTTACCATTGCCAAAGTGAATGGTTCAACTTCTCTACATCAGGCTTCTCAAGTTTCGATGAGTCTAGCAGTGGAGTGTCTCACGACAGTTTTTGATTGGTGCACACCCCTCTTAGCCAATATGAAAAAACAACTTACATCTATCCGAAAAGGTCAGCCAAATAACTTTGGATATGTAACCATCTTGTGCTCCTTTTTATTTGAGAGAGTACTAGGGCTTAAACCCAAGGTATTTTCCACCATCAGCAACCTAGAGGTTCCACGAATGGGCAGACGGGTTGATATAATGAAGAGACTAGGGGGCGGTGAGGTCCGTAGAAACACTTTTGATGATGAGTTCTTCTCCTGTTGGGAACAACAATTCATAGCAGTTGAGGACTACCCCTATGATGGCATGGACTTCAGAGGAGATCCAAATCTGGTGTTGCCACTAGATGCAGCGTTGGGAGCCATATGTACAAATGTTTTTAATTTTTTGGATTTTAAGATTATTTTTGGATTTTAAGTATAAAGGAACAGAAAATATTTTTAATGAGACAAATACTTACAAAAATATTTTGATCACGACACAGATGTTGGACTAGTAAGACTTGAGGGTCTACCTCAACACAAGCATTTTAGAAGAGACACTGAGGGAACCGCAGCAGAGACTGAGAGGACCCTCTATGTTGTCTACATAAAATTGGTGATGTTGACTCACCAGGTACCTATGGTCGCTATAGAATACCTTCCAAAGGAGATGCAAATACATGTGGTAGGAGTGCCACGTGAATTGGTGCAGCTATTCCAATGGGTGGCAAATTCCATCATCTTCTTCCATGCTACTCACCCTGAGCAGGACCCATAGGTGGATGACCAGATCTTTTTTATTAGAGATGATTATGGGCACAATCCCTAATTTTGTATGACATTTTTGTCCTAGTTTTGTATGTTATTTTGAACATAAAAATCTATCTATGTACCGACGGTTTACCGTGATGATCATATATATACAGATGACTCTTCGATTATTTTTTTTATTTTTAATGTGATGAATAATTTATGTGCCAATATAATTCTTGATTAGCGATAGAATCTGCAAATGAATTTTATGATCGTGGAATATGAATATAAATAAAGGATATCTATAATAAGCTCACTCTCAAAAATTGGCGATATAAATAAGGATCTCTCACATGATGGATGTTATTTAATTGAGATACCACCAGTTGTGAATCCAAGTAAACTACTAATGAATCAATACCAAGATATATTGCCTCAAATAGTAAATTAACAATAGCAATATATTCAGCAACATTATTTGAAGCAGGACCGATACATATGCCTCTTGAAACCAACAACTAGATGGAATGATAATAAATCACCCAAGCCATGGAAGCAAGGTTCCAGGTGTGTCTACTAGCACCATCGGTGAACCCTAGATATATCAAATCGTCCATCAATACCTACTAAAGAAGATCAAAAATATTGACATCACTATGAAACCGATAGATAGATATGCACAAATATACAATATTTACAATCAAGCAAATGCTAGGCCAAAGCCTAAGAAAAATACTTTTTAAGATAGAGCCCATTTCTGGGCTCCAACTACTCGTTTCCCTCAAAATCAACCAACTCATAAGCTACCTTTTCCAAAACCTTTTTGACAATGAAGGGACCGTACCACATAGATTTAAACTTCCCTGCCCCCAAGGTGTCTTTGTCTTGGTCATAAACCAGGACAAGGTTGCCTTTAGAGAAAACCCTAGGATGAACAGCCTTATCATATTGAGTTTTTACTCTCTTTTTATGAGCTTCATTGATTATGGTTGTGTCCCGATGCTGCTCATCGAGATGTTCCAAATGAATGAGGTGTTATTCGATACTAGAAGTATCTGGAAGAAGTTCAACAGCGAATTTAAGGGAAGGAATTTCACATTCCAAAGAAAAAATTGATTCCAACCCATAAACTAGTTGAAAAGGAGTAGAACCAGTGGCAATCTTAATTGACATTCAGTATGCCCAGAGTGTCGGATATAACATAATGTGCCAATTGGATCAAGATTTTTTAATCATCCTTTTCAGGATGATTTTTATGGATTTATTCACGACTTCAACCTGCCCATTGGTTTGAGAATAATAAGGAGATGAATGCTCCTACTAGAAACCCAACTTAAGAGCCAATTTAGACATTATCTAATTCTAGAAATAACTGCCATGGTCAGTGACAATCTCTTTAGGAATACCAAACCAGGAAATGACTTGATTGAAGAGAAACAGGGTTGTCGTTTCACCATAATTCTTAAAAGTAGGCATAGCCTCGGCCCACTTAGTAAAAGTAGTCGAAAACTACGATGATATACTTGCGATTTCCCACCGAAGTCAGATTTCAAGTAGTAAAACCAATACCCCACTTCATGAATGGACCAACAATGATCACATGGAAGAGCAGAGTTGGATACGCATGCATTTTCTAGGTATAAACTTGACAAGGGTGGCATATTTTGACCGCTCCAATACAATCCTTGAAGATCGAAGGCCAAAAGTAGCCTACACGCAAAAGATTTGGGTTGTTGCAAGCCCAGATAGATGACCATGACAAGCTCCATTGTGGAAATCATTTCGCACAGACTCAACTTCTTCTAAGGTTAAACAACATCTAAGTATTGAATCAACCCCGTGACAATATAAAGTGTCACCTATAATAATATATATTTTAGCCAGGTGACGTAACTTTCTACGTTCATCCTTTGAAAAAGTGAGCAGAAACATCGAAGTCTAAAGATATATAATGATATCTCCATACCAAGGATCTTGCGAGGAAATAAGGAAAAGATGTTCATCAGGAAAAGATTCCTCATAAACTATTTCTTCCTCACAAGGTGACTCTGAGATCAATTCTACAAATACTAAGTATTTCTTAGACTTAGCTAACATGAATTCGAGATCAAACTCTTGTAAAATGACAATATATCTATTGTATTTTCCCCCAATCACTCGCCTGTTGAGAAAAAATTGAAATGGATTGACGGTTTCTAAGATGAAAGTTTTTTGAAGCAAAATATAATGTCTAAGTCACTGGACATCATGGATAGCTGCCAAAGCTAACTTCTCAATGGGAGAATTGCGTAGTTTAGGACCCACTAAGCCTCGGCTCAGATAATATATTACGTGCTCATTGAAAGCATCATCTTCCTAAACCAAAACCATACCAATAGTTGATTCTGCAGCAGCAAGATATAAAAGGAAGTCTCTCCTATAATCAAGTGGACTCAACAAAGGAGCAGAGGTTAATGCTTTTTTCAAAGCATCAAATGAGCATTGTGTGAAATCGTCCCATAGAAATGGGACCCCATTCTTAAGCAATCTCAAAAATACTTTAGTAATCTCGACATAATTAGCTATAAATCTCCTTAAGAAAATTTATTTTCCTTGAAGACTCTGAAGTTGATGAATAGAGGACGGGGGAGGAAATTGAAGTATTGCCTCAACCTTGAAGGGATCTACCTGGATCCCTTCATTAGAAACGATGAATCCCAACAACGACTGGATGTGACGGTGAAAACACACTTATTTGGATTCAACAATATTTTATAGAAACGAAACCATTCAAAAATTAATCAAAGGTGCTTGGGATGATCAATTATCTTTCAAGAGCGAGCAGCTAAATCATCCAAGTAAGCTTCGATAACATGTTTGATATCATTAAAATCATATGACATGACCCGCTAAATGGTAGCTCCAGCATTTTTAAGGCCAAAAGGCATATTCTTATATGCAAATGTATCCCTGGGGCAAATAAAGTTGTCTTATGTTGATCTTTGAGATGAATAGTGATTTGATATAACCAAAAAATATGTCCATAAAAGAGAAAATTTCATTACCCATACATTCATCGATAATCTGATCAATAAAGGGTGTGTGGTAATTATCTTTAGGATGAGCCTTATTCAAGTCCCTAAATTCAATGCATACACAGATCATTCCTTTCTTCTTGTCGAATGGGAATGGATTCAAGACCCACTCAGTTAAAGGAACGGGGTATATGAAACCCACCTTAAGCAAATTTTCAACCTTAGCTTTGATAGCTGCTCATTTTCTAGGGTTTACCAGTCGAAGCTTCTGGCGAATAGGTTTTTCATTTTCATATGTCTTGATCTCATGCTAGACTATAGATGGATCTATCCCAGGAATTTCCTCATAATACCAAGTGAACACATCTCGAAACTCTTTAAAGAGATCGGTACAAGTTTGAATTTATTTAGGCGAACAATCAGCTCCAACGAAGACATTTTTGATAATGTTGGGATTCCTAGAGATGTTCACTGGAACAGCTTGTGAAATGATAGACATGTTACCTTCAGCCAAAAATTGTGTTGGAGCCAAAGGATTTAAAACTACATCAACATCTCTAGTAGATGAAGTACTAGACAAGTTTGATTCTACTTCTCGCAAATTAAGGAGGAAATATGATTGATGATGTAAATCATCCCATGGTCTCTCAACACCCGCCATTGGTTCTAGAATTTCTTCTTCAGATGGCAAAACAATATCTAGGCAATCGATAGTAGAAGTTGAATCAAGAGTCCAGGCCGAAGCCACATCCCCATCCATCTCCTATGGTGAAAAAGGAGTAGGATCGGAGTGTGTATCTTTAACTATAGATTGATAAGCAATTTCAGTTGCAGGCATAGGAAATGCCATTCCACCCACTTGCCCCTAATCTAATGTGGTGGTAGAACAGGGTAAGGGACAAGGGTCTAAAAAATAATGATTTCTAAAGAACTCTCTTAGAGAAGGTGCCTTGGAAGATGAAATAACATTAATTCAAACAATAGGAGCAGGAAAATCAAAGGTACCCATTAAGGAAGAGTACATTCCAACTCCTAGATTCTCAATAGGTTGCTTAGGATTGTTCACTAAGGGAACAGTAGATTTAGAAGATCCATTGGATTCACCTAGAGAATAATCCATCTGATAAACCGTTACAATTCTCCCTTCATGAGGAAAATAGAGGATGTGGAATAATGATGATACAATAACATCCATCTCATAAATCCAATTTCTTCCCAAAAGGATATTGTAATCCAAATTTTCATCAACTATTTCTACTTCAATATTTACAACCTTTCCCCCAACACAAACGGGAAAGGCTAGAATAATCCCATGTGGCCTATGAGAATGACCATCAAATGTTGTGAAAAGAGTAGGTGATGAAACAGCCTAAGGTGATCCAATAGCCTTCCAATATGATATGGACATTACACATGTGGAAGATCCCTCATCAACTATGGTTAGAAAGATCTTGATCTTTTAGTATGTAGACTTGATTTGAAAATCCATATGATGTGGGAGTCTCTTCTTGAGGTTCGACATGTCAAATGTAAGGATAAGAAAGTTATTTGGATCAACCACTCCAATTGCAGTGAGTTATGAACTCCTTTGTGTTGGGCATGACTAGAGTACCTCTAATGCTGACATGGCACAAGGACTCTGAGCCAGTTCTTTTATAATATAGTTCTGAGCTGCCTTGGCATTGGGATTAATTGTTAAACGTTTTACAGATCCTTTTGGTATCTGAGGTATAGAATCAACTACGGGCCTCTTGATATGGAGTGGCTCTAAAAAATCAAGAGTATTCTTAGCCTTAGATGATTCTGGTTCACCATAATCACGCGACTGTGTAGCAACGTCAGTATGTGAACTCATCATATAAACATTTGATGGATTTTCCCCTTCTTGGTTGCCCCTAGTGGGGGTACTAGTAGTAGCATTCGCGCCAAAAAACAACTCTTGCCCTTGAGGAAAAGGGTTAGTTATTACAGCCTAGGATCTAGAAGACCCTTTCTACCAACAAGCACTGAGCATCCTGAATCTTCGAGCAAAGATGATACAAATGGTCACCATTACATAACTTGCATGGAAACTTTACTTTCTTCTTGGACACTTTTTTACCCCCCCCAGCATCAACGTTGGGCTTATTTTCATTACCCTTCCCATCCTGATTCTTTTTCCTACCACATCCTTTCTTCTTCCCATTGGATTGTTGGTTTCCTTTGGGGTTATAAGTTTGAATGGCATTGATAGACGGAGGTTGAGAAGGCATGGGCACTGATGGCGATGCCTGAATAGAAGAATCAGTTTGCAAAGACAACTACTGCAATTGATTTAGCAGGTTAGTCATGCTATCATCAATCGATCTGACTAGCCCATTCGGCTTGGCTATATAAACCTTAAATCTCGGAGCATCAAGAAAAAAAAATTTAAGAATCTGAGATTAAGAATATATGAGTTCTAGTTGTTGGGCTCTAAAAATAGCCTATTCGTCGGTGAATACATCGTAGAGTGATACATCCTTAGATATTTCAAGTTAAAAATATTTGAGAAGCCATTAAAGAAGTAATTCTTGTGGAATATCAGCTTTAATAAGCCTCTTCCTTCACCTCCATTCCTAGATATGATCAAAAATGCGGGTTGCCTGGTATTGGTGGAAATTAGCTAAGAGTTCAGTTCCAGCATCATAACGAACGGGAAACTAAAAATGGTCTTAAAATATGGTAGCCAAGTCACCAAATGAAGTGAAGGTGCCCCCTAGGATTTCAATATACCATTTAACCGCATTCCTAGTTAGGGTGCACTAAAATAATCTCAACCTAATTGAATCATCTATCAGGGAGTTCAACAAACACCATAAATGGAAAGTGGTTATATGGTCGCCTGGATCTTCACTAGTCTTCCCTTCAAATTTGGGTATGTCTAATGGAAGTTTGGTTGGAACCGGAGGCCAAGTTGGGTTATATCGGATAGGATCATTAGTCAACTTTGATAGATCTGGCAAGTTTAAAGTTTCCAGGAAAGGTAAGTGCAGAGGACCTTGAGGATTCCACCCAGTCTGGGCATAATTTCCAACATTCTGAAAAGAATATCCTGGATTTGTGAAGGCACCAGGTTGCCTGAAGTAATTCGTAGAAATTCCTTAACCATAAGGAAAACCTTATGGCCTAGAAAAATTCGAAGTTTGTCCAACTCCTACCGAAAAATTGTCATATCCAGTGAAATTTCCCCCTAGAGAAGTATTGAATGGAGCAGAGATCCCTTGGTAAGGGTTCCATGCATTATAAAAGGGAGAAAAAATCTGAAATGAACTCACGAAAGAGTACGACATATTCCCCCATTGGCCGAAAGAGAACTGATTCCCGGCTCCCAAGCCACTAACATCTGGGTTAGTCCATCCTTGGAAAGGATTATAACTTTGACCTATGGAGGTAAAAGGTATTGATCCTAGAGACGCGTTATAATGTGGTATATGACCACTCCCAAAAGGGAAACCCTGAAAAGACGCTAACCCACTCACCATGGAAGTCATAGACGTGGAAGCAGTGGATGAAAAACTTAACGGAACTGAAGGAATTGTGCTGGTAGGCATTCCAAAGGGGAACAAACCAGTGTTCGAGGCAAAAGCTTAGGTGTGCCCACTCGAAGATGGAATGGAGGTAGAGCCAAAAATTGCAGTGCTAGGAGTGATTGAAGGTATGGAAATTGTACCTCTTCCTTGTATTGATAAAGGAGTTTGTACACTAGTAGCACTCATAGTTGAAACCATGCTCCCAGTAGTGGCCATCGAAGGAAAATACCAATATAGACCAGGGATCAAAGACCTATGGATCAGAGTCTTGACATATAATAGAACGTCTGGATAATCGAGAGAGAGAGGAGAATAAGGAATCAAAGGAGACTCAGGGAGTTCTTCAACATCTATAACGTCTTCCAATTGGAAGAGGGCTCTAAAAAGGACTGGAGTGTTCCTCTCCAAATCTGGACTGACACTAGATCTATTCTGTGAATCAATAGCTTGAACTAGAGGATCAATCTCCCTTGCGTATACTGCCACTGATTAGAAATCACCAGCATAATTTATCCTACGCCTTCTGGAAGAAGGCTCAGCACTCACAGGTGAAAGACCACAAATCCTCCTAAACCGGCAAACTAGTCGATCAGCCACTTTTAATTAATTTAAGAGAACTAATTAAAGACTCAAAAATTTATAAATCTAGGCCAAGTAGGAGCAAATAGCACTCTCTAACAAAGTCCCTAGAAGATACATTTAATCAAGCAACTTCCAAGTATTGCTACTCTGGGTGATGAGGACCAGAAGCCAAAATACAAGGAAGAAAAATCAAGGACCTTCCAAAGATAGTCTAGGATAATAACAGCCCAGGCCTATGAGTGAAGGTGGAAACAGTTACGCTAACCTCCATAAAAAATCATTTTCCTGTGCAATCACCCAAGCTTCGCAAGGGTACCCTCCAGAAGTACTAATGAATGTGATACAACATTTGCCTCAGGTGTCGTGGGATTCCCCTTTACAGCGACCTATGTGGTCCCTAGGAATAACAAATATGGACACTAGTTTGTATCAAAATCTAGGCGGAACAGTCTCGGGGTAGGATCCAACAAGTAGGAGAGGGGGTATCTTTCTTCCTTGTCTTCACTCTCCATCATGCTTGACTCCCAGTCACGGAGCTTTCCCAGTCTTTCTAACAACACTGGATTTCACTCATTATTCAAAATCTATGTTTAATAGTTTGAGTGGCCTTGGAGAGTTAAATATCCACTCACCTATTCCAAGGCCCTAAAGAGCTAGACTTGTTAGTCTAATTAATTAAAAATGAAAATAAAAATCTAGTTATTTTTAATTAAGCACTTGATTTTAAAGGTATGTTTTTTAGGTCTCGAGTAAGATGAGAGTGAAACTTATGGTGTTTTGACGTAAAAGAAATCAATATAAACTTATCTATATGAAAATGTAGCTATTTTTCTTCGATTAAAAGAGATTTCTATGAGGTTCTACGAAAAAAAAAAATCAGAAACATGCTCCAGACACTCAAAATCTAACAAAAAAGACTCAAATGCTTGCAATGCAAACTATAATGATGATGCAGGATTCTACGGATGCTCATATAATAAGCGAATGTGTTTCTTCACAAGATCAATAGGCCAAATTGGCTACAAGGAGGGCATAAATTCAATGAAAAACTTCCTTTGAAACCAAGCAAAACCAATCGAAAAAAGTTCACAATTACTCAAAAACAACAAAGAAACCAAAAACAAAAACTGAAAAGAAAAAGAAAGGAAAGAACTATGTTTTTTCTTTTTCTTTTTTAAAGAACCCAAAGAAATTTTTGAGACCACAAAAGACTACTAAACTTCAAAAACCAAAAACAATCATAAAGAGTCCCAAAATTTGCAAGTTGTGCACATCATTAATATAATGAAACTTGAAACAATAAAGGACTACATACTTTCTTAGATTGATCTAAACAGCAATATAAAGGACTTCATCCAACAAAAATAACATCAAGAAAGACTTCAAGGTTGCCAAAGAGGCTCTCAAAAACCATGAAAAACAAAATATGTCAACCAAAAACGAAAGCAAAGCAAAGAAAATTGAAAATTGGGTTATAAACAAAACTGCAATCAGTTTCTTGTTCCACAAAGTCAAAACAACCAAGAACTTCCATAAGAAGCCTTGAACCCAAGACCCAAACTGAAACCTTACTCAAAAATCAAACCCTAGGTTAACTAGGTTTTTCAACAAGAAGAAGATTAGAAATTGAAAACTTGCAAGAAAGTAGAGCTTCACTAATAGTGAATGACCAGAAAATAGCAAAAACCACCAAGCAACAATCTTAACTGGGCCAAATATTTTGAAAATATAATTCAAAATAAGGTATACACAACTGTGTAAAGACACAAAAGCATGTATACGTGACTAAAACAAAGGAAACTTGTGTATACGCGAGTCTATTTGAAGAAACTAGTGTGCATACGCTACTGTATCCTCTGAGAAATGCATATATAAAGCTCAATCAAGAAAAACAAAAAATCCAGGCCTAATCCAAAAGATTAGACTTGATGCCCAGGAAGAAAATAGGTCACATACACTGTAAAAGCAAGAAACCAATCAAACAGGCCCTGGTCAAGAAGAAACAACCTGATCTAGGAAAAAAAAAATGTTTTCCCCTAACGAAGTCGCCAATTCTGTTATGGGTATAATCACCCTAGGGTCTTAGGTTGAGAACCCCAACAGAGTGGAGGGCATACAACATAAAGAGACATGTAAACAGGCAGTCCTAATACTTAAACTACTGAAGTAGGAAGAAGAGGTATTACCCGGAGGTCCTATGTTTGAGGTCGTTCCCATAGGGTACAAACCCTCTACTTCTTCCAATGCCTTAGAACCTGCAACTCATTCAAGAAAAGGATATACAACAGCAGTAATATAGAGCATGTTCATGATATAGGTGTTAGGTCATATAAGCATGTAAGTAAATAATCATTAACATAATATTTTATAAGCAAATCATAACATAGATTAATGCATAAAGACAATAAACATCAGAAACAAGACAGAACCTATTTATTGATGTAAACTAAAAAAAATATGGAATAACTATAACCAGAGTCATCCATCGGCTCCAAGCAAAACCGTCCTCTGGATCCGTCCTGCCCAGGCCTCATCAATCCTCCTCCATAAGTATACACAAGGATGTCATGAAGGGATGAAGGACATCTCAAGAAGGAAACAGAGATTTCTTATGACTTGGGAATGTAGAAGGCACAGGGATTTCTTCAGACTTGATCAGGGATGTAATCAACTGTAATATCAATATATAATATTTTCTCCTCCTTTAGGCATTCCCATGGAGGTTTATTTATACTTCTCCAAAATAGTTTTTTTCAGTTGGGAAACAATTGGGCCACGGGCTATAGTAGGTGAGTAACAGGTAAAAACCATAAAATCCGCCTGAATTCAAGGAGATTATATATTTTATAATGTTATAACACATATACATGGGTTGGGTATAGACTGACCCACATGTACACACCTTTTATATAGGGAAAAATAGCATATGGGATTTAAAACCTTGTTTTTTAGAATTTGGACCAAGTCTGCAAGGGAAGGGTTACCCTAGGCCATATCACAGAACATCTAATCTACCAAGGGTGGTAAATGGTGCTATAATAGAGTTTCACTTCTTACACTAGAGCTCTTACAAGAAATAAAGAAAAATAAACTCCTAATAAAGATCCTCCGCAAAGGAAATTAGGAAGGAAGTCAAACAAGGAAGCAAGGGAAGAAGTGGCACAACAAGATAAACCCGTAGGGACACAACAATCCATGGTTATTTTTCAAATATATCCAGGAAATGGGGAAGAAAACACAGGCCAATTAGGGAAGGCGAAAGGACCTGAAATCCCCCATAAAAGTAAATAATGATTGCAATCTCCTAGAATTATAGAGGTATGGGTAGCACAATGAAAATAAATGGAATCAAGGATCTAGTAAAGTCTGAAAAACCAAGTATCCTTATGATCCAGGAGACAAAACTATCAGAGGAGTATGTCTCTCCCTTTTGCAAAGAAAAAAAAAACATTTTTAAGGCAAAGTAATAAGGGAAAGAGGGGATTTATGGGGGTTGTGCACATTGCTGAGAAATGGTAACAAGAAATTCCAATTTAATTTGTCATTGAATTAAATTGTTAATTAAAATCGAATTCTTTTTCCATAGCAACTTGTAAATAGTTAATTAAGTTTAATTATCTTAATTAGCTTGATAATTTCGAGTCGGAATTATTTTTGTAGTCATGTATATGTTATTCCTAAATTTTATGGGTCCCGGATGATTTTATTTGAGTTGTAATTAGATTAACTCAGTTTACTGGGTTATGGTCAGTTAAATTAGTTATAACTATTTATGGAACTAATAGAATACTAACAATCAGTTGGTGTGTTGGTGCATCCACAATTGTTACTCTAGTTAACTGAAGATTCCCTCATGAAAAACTCATGCATGTCACTTCAGAGAAAGATCCAGTTGAGACTAGAGTGCATGGATAGTGTACTATCAGTTTTATGATTTACTAAGTTGTAAATATCATGCATGCAATCATAGAAGGACCTATGTTTGGATTTCAAAGTTTTGGAAGCATGAATTCCCTTTAAATATGAGTTATTCATCCTAGGAATTGCGCAATGAAATAGGGGCTTGGCAAGAAATGGAAATTGGCTAAGTATTGGCTAATAGCTGGCATGTGAGGTAGAGAGTTGAGTATACTTGTGTAGAATTTTTCTTGTGAGAACAATATTTTTAGCTTCACTCATATTTCTGGTTTAATGCACTACAGATATGCGGGGTTTTGAGTTATGTCTTTCCCTAGGAAAACTTATTGTGTTATGTCCCATTTATTTTTCTTCTTCTTGTTCATATTGTTTTCATTGATCTATTAGCTTCCGCTGGTTGAAAGTAGAAGTAGATTCTTGTCCTGTGCTTTAGTAAATTGCATGAGCTTGTGAATCTACAGGAAATTCTACATGGTATCAGAGTTGAATTCAATATACTAGAGGAATTTTTGAAGTTTTGAGTTTTGGGTTACATGTGAAATTCAAATTTCCAATACATACTTCAGGATTGGCAGATGGTGTTCTACGTTTTATGGCTTGAGTATGCCTTGGAAGGAAGCTCGAATCTTATAGCCTAGAGGGAAAAAATAAAGGTTGTGCTAGAGGATAATGGATTGAAGGAATTCATTAATCAAGACATTCCTAGGCTAGCAGGATCGGATGCATAGAATCTTGTCAAATGGAATAAGTGTGTGGTGAAGGCGAGGCAGATAATCCTTGAGGGAGTTTGAGACCACATTGTCTCGAGTCTCCATGGAAAGGAAACTCCATATGCTATGTGAAAATAATTGACGAACTTAAATCAAAACAGCGGTGACCAAAGGAAATTGGCACAGAAGGAAAAACTACAAAAACTCAAAATGGAGAAAGGTGAAACTATTCCAAAATGATTGACCAAGTTCACTCAATGTCATGACGAACTTTGAAGTGTTGGAATCATGTTTTCCAAGATGATATGGTGAGTCTTTCTCTTCTAGGACTCCCAAAGAGTTGGCATAGTTATTAGGACTCTTTCAATAGTCAGGAAAAGTTTCCATATTGGGAATGACTGTGGTTGGATTTGATGTAGGAGGAGATCAGGAAGAACACCAGGGATGGTTCTTCATCAAAGACTGATGATGAAGAGAACTATGACTTAGCGATTGAGGTGATGAAGGGGAAAGGAAAAGACTCCCATTCTAAATCAGATTCTTGCCATGGAGGTAAGAAGAAAGACAAGACAAAAGTTAAGTGCTTTCATTGTCATGAGTTGGGAAATTTTGCTACAAATTGTCCACTCAATAAGTCCAAGAAGAAGTCCTCAGGAGGAGCGGCGGGTGAGGCTTTGGCCTCTCAATTTGAATTGGAATTTTCCCTCATTGCATGCATGGTATCATAAATGATGGGAACTGTATGGTACTTATACATTGGAGATTCATTCCACATGACTAGCGACAAGGATTTATTCAGTGACCTGGAGGAGAAAGATATCTAGATGCATATCGAGATGGGTGACGAAGGTTGTATAGTGCTATTGGATTGGACATGGTTACTTTTCAGAGGTAGCATGGGGCTCCACTCACCTTAAAGAATGTTATGTATGTGCTCGGGCTAAAGAAGAACTTGGTATTCATTTCCATGCTTAAGGATAGAGGCTATGATGTGATCTTCTCGAAAGGAAAGGTGTTCCTTTGACACATAGCCATGGGTCAAATAAAGAATATAGGGATTCGGGTGAAGAATCTCTATAAGTTGGTGGTGTAGTGTTTTCTTCTCAATGATGTACGAAAAGAACCCACTTAAGATCGTGGATGACAAACGATCTCAACAATAGAAATGACTGCTAAACATTGTAGATCTGCAGCTATTGATAGAAACAAAACCTGCCAAAATTCTAATCTATGTTGCAATCATAGTTAAACAGTGAAATAAAGAGTAATAGCCCCAAAACATCCAATGGAAACTAGGTATGTAAAGAATGATTTTATTATAACACCTGTGAAGGGAACAAATATATGTTACTAGTCCCCCTCTATGGGATGGGTTCTTGGCAATCCTCAAATGTTTTCAGCTTCTGTAGAGTCTCTCTCCTCTATAATTCATAAACCCAACAAAAATATGGTGTGTGAAAATGAAAATAATCAGAGTTACAATAATGAGTGCAACAATGAAAATAATCAAAAGTTAATAATGAATGGAAAACCCTAATCTGTATAACAAAATATTGAGTTATCCTCGAATAATGAGCAATAATAAAATATTATTGATCCCATTATTGGAATTACCACTTGGAATATTTTATTATATTTGTCTAGGAGGGAAAAAGCATTTAAACTTTTATTTAGAAAAAATAAATAAATAAATGATTTATTTATTATCTCAAGGAATTAGTTAAGGAATAATAAACAAATAAGGATTTATTTAATTATTCCTAAGTGATTTAGTCAACTTTAACAAATAATAATAGTTAATTAGTGATTAATTAATTATTCTTAGAGAAAAATAAGATAAATAATCATTTATCTGTTTATTTTTCATGATTGGGTCAAATTTGACAAGGAATAATAATAAAACTAGTTAAATTAATTATTTCTAGAATAAAATGAAATAAATAATGATTTATTTAATTATTCTTCATGGGTTTAACTATAAATTACTTAATAAAGGCAGTTTATTAGGTAATTTCTCGTAGTGAAAGAAATTTTATTATGGTAAAATTGGCTTTACATGTTGTACTTCTATCCATCTAGTAAATTAGGCTAGATGATCAATTTTTTGGTGATAACAGCTGGAGGTAGAGGATTATGTTGCTTTGAGCATGAAAGAAGAGATGGTGCAGAGCTGACATGTTGGTGAGTTGTGGCACAGGCAATTGGGTCACTTGCATCATGGGGCTTTGAAGATCATGCAGCAAATCTCCACTAGTTTTCCCAAAGGTACAATAGAGAAAGTTGATACATGCAAGAGGTTTACTTTGGGTAATGTTGAAGGTTCAATATGTCGTTTCCTCAACATTGGGGATAACCACCCAGTCGAGAACTTGACAAATCGTCTCAAGCCTATCCACTTTGACATAATCTTTGAAAACCAAGGGATGTTCCTGCAGCATATACATATAGTGAACAATATCATCCTTGTGCATGAAGCAATACAATCCAGTTAAATCAGAAATGAGAGAGGTTTCATCCTAAAATTGGACAGGGAAAACACCTTTGATTGGGTATGGCATTCTTTTCTTTTCTCAATGCTTCAAAGGATTGGCTTTTCTCTCTTTTGTAAATCTTGTAAAAGCATGCATAAGTAGTCCAAGGATTTCACTGTTGGTAAACGGAAGGCCAAGAAAAAATTTCCAAGCATCAAGGGGTCTTCGTCAAGGATTCCCTTTTTCCCTGTTTCTTTACATTATCCTTGTAGATGCTCTCAGCAAAAATATAGAAAAAGAAAGAAGAAATGGAAGAATTTTAGTTATTTTTTCTGCATAGGAATCAAGGAAACTATCTATTCTCAATTCACAGATGAGAATTTTCTCCTTAGAGGTGCATCCCTAATAAAATCTTGAAGGTTCAAAATTCTCCTAAATATTTTTCTTTCAGCTTCTGGAGGTCTAATAAATAAAGGAAAAAGTTGCTTAAATGGATGGAATACTAATCCCAACCTCCTAAGCGAAATGTCCCAGATATTTGGTTTTTCCCACAAGTTTGATTGGACCTCATTCAAATACTCAGCATGCCCATCTTCAAGAACTCCCCAAAATCAGATGTCTGGATGGGAATCATTGACAAAGTGTTATGAATTAAAAAATCATAAACATATATATATATATATATATATATATATATATATATATATATATATATATATATATATATAATTAAATAACAATCTATATATATATATATATATATATATATATATATATATATATATATATATATATCTATATATATATATATATATATATATATATATATATATATATATATATATATATATATAATTTAAATAATAACATAAATTATTAAGTTAATTAAGTTAATAACACTTAATTAATATTGAAGGGACATTGGTTCCAATGGACATGTCTTTTTATTTTGGCATGGCCAATCAACTATTATATAAGGAGAACCGCCATAGCCATGTATTCATCCAATTCATTCAATTAATAAAATATTATAATTGATTATGTTTAATATAAATTTCCATGAGCACTGATAATGTGAGCGAGTAGGTTCATGTAATAGTGGTATCAAAGCCAATCACGCTCCTAGTTTTCTGAAGACTCCGTCGTCCCTACACTATTACATTACCTCATCACCATCGTCCATCTTTAGTCTGCATTCGAGGTTCACCACCTTTCGTTGATCATCCGACTACTGATCCACCTTCATTCCCCCAACCACTGATACTTCCACTGACACATGTGTCCAACCACATCCACTTTTTGTTAACCGTCTACCCTCGTGTCCGAAGTTTTGCATAGTATCGTGGTATATGGTGTAGAGTATTGTGGTATCCCAACCCTTCTTCAACTGTCTCACCCTCGAACAATTTTGTCTCGACAGTTGATTGGTTCCATACCTTCCCTCGAGCCTCATCCCATCCCTGTTGGTTGGTCATCACCTGCTCACTGCCCTTCAAGATGTAAATTTGTGCTCCTGATTCAATCCATTTATAAGTCGACTTACGATTTTGTCAATTGGGTCATACGATTTCATAAATTAATATATACGATTTCAACTGGAAAAATTTTAAAAACGCCTTGCTAAAATGGTTTCATGGAGAAGAAGAGGATGATCTATACGAGAGATTTGTTCACCTCAAACAGAAAGGATTTTTGAGTGAATACACCCATGTATGGGAACTATTAGTGGTAAGTCAAAGGGGATTCTCAGATGAAGAGCTATTAAAAATGTATCGTTGTGGCCTTAACGACTACATTCAGGAAGAATTAAAATTATGTAAACCCCAAACCATTGAAGAGGCTAGACACATAGCCATAATTATTGAACGGAAATATAAAATCCATAAAGCACCATATGCTAGTAATGAAAAATCAAACAGCTACTCCAAGGGGAAGTCAAGGAAACTATCTTCAGAGAGAACTGGTAAGTACGTTCCACCACCAGTGCACAATAGAGGAAAACAACAATATAGTGTTGAAAGGAAAAGGGATGGCAAGTTTTGGATATGTGGAGATAAGTATTCCCCAGGGCACAAATGCATGATGAAAAAAATTTACAACTGTGAAGCTGAATAAGAAGAAGAATCTTCAAAAGGTAGCTCTGACGAAGAAAACAATGAAGAAAATGACAACCCTAATCTAGATTCAAAGAAGATATGTCACAAATTTCTCTGGCAGCCATCACAGGGATAGCTCAACCACATGCACTAAAGCTTAAAGGCCATATCAAGAAATAAAACATAATTGTTCTAATAGACTCAAGAAGTATGCACAACTTTGTAGATGTCAATGTTGCAAAAAGACTGAACATTTTTGCTTACCTTGTAGCAGATTTAAAAGTTATGGTGGTAGATAGAAAACGAATAGATGGAGTAGGAAAGTGCCATAAATTCAAAATGAAACTGAACGAATATGAAATGGGGTCCATCTTTTATACAGTCCCCCTAGGAGGAGTAGACATCCTTTTAGGAATGAAATGGTTGCAAACACTAAGCACGTATTTGGAAAATCACCAAAACCAATTCATT
Source organism: Pinus tabuliformis (assembly GCA_031772625.1). Taxonomy (NCBI): domain Eukaryota; kingdom Viridiplantae; phylum Streptophyta; class Pinopsida; order Pinales; family Pinaceae; genus Pinus; species Pinus tabuliformis. The sequence goes on from CM062813.1 coordinate 41,862,370, forward strand.
AAATTCAAAATAGATGGAAGGAAGTATAAGTTGTTTGGGTTCAAAACTCCACCTACTCAAGTCATCTCTTCTCAACAGATGAAAAAAATTATTTGCAAAGGAGCCCCCGTGTTTTTTGCACAATGTCAAGAGTTGGAGTTATTATCGATAGAAGAGATTCACCAACCATCAGAAATTTCATCCCTAATCCAGAATTATAAGAAGGTTTTTCGAGATTTTCCAATGAAATTACCCTTGAAAGGAAAATTGAACACATCATTGAAGTCAAACTAGACTCGACACCAATAAATGTAAAACCATATCATTACCCCCATCATCATAAAACAGAAATAGAATGATTGATACAAGACCTGTTAAAACATGGAATCGTTACAAAATGTAGAAGTCCATATGTTGCACCCGTAGTATTGGTCAGAAAGAAAGATGGATCCTTTCGATTTTTTATATATTATAGAGGACTAAACAAAATTACTATTAAACATAAGTTTACAATCCCATTCATTGCCAAGAAGCTAGATGAGCTCCATGGCACAGAATATTTCTCAAAATTAGATTTGAGATTAGGTTACTACCAAATTCAGGTAAGATTAGAGGACATTGAAAATATAGCATTAAGAACTCACAACAGGCACTATGAGTTTCAAGTTATGTCATTTGGATTAACAAATGCATCAGCCACCTTTCAAGCCACCATGAATGAACTTTTCCACCCATACTTCCAGAAATTTGTCTTAGTTTTTTTTATGATATTCGCATTTATAGTAAGACATGGAAAGATCACCTCAAGCATCTAGAGGAAGTACTATCTGTATTAGAAAAGTATCAATTCTACGCCAAGTTATCAAAATGTACCTTTGGGCAAAAGGAAGTTGAATACCTAGGACATGTTATATCCAAGGAGGGAGTCAAAGTGGACCCAACAAAATCAAAGCAATCAAAGAATGGAAAAAACCCAAGAACATATCCTAGCTAAGAGGATTTCTAGATGTAACCATGTATTACAAAAGATTCATAAAAAACTATGCACACTTGACAGAACCCCTAACCAACTTGCTAAAAAAGAACGTGTTTCAGTGGAATAACCAAGCAAATGAATGCTTCAAGAATCTAAAAGAAGTAATGTCAACCACATCGGTACTAGTGATGCCAGGCTTCTCCAAACCATTTGTAGTAGAATGTGGTGCTTCAAGATTTGAAATTGGGGTCATATTAATGCAAGACAACCACCATATAACATTTGAGAGTAGGAAAATTAACAAATGGGAGAGTTTGAAATCAACTCACCAAAAGGAGATGCTTGTCATCATACATGCCTTAATGAAATGGAAACAGTACTTGATCAGAAGTAAATTCTCAATCCGAACCGACCATAATAGTCTCCAATTCCTACTTCAACAAAATACATTGTCAATAGAACAACAAAAGTGGATGGAGAAGTTTTTAGTTTCGACCTAGAAATATTTCACAAGAAAGGGAAAGAAAATGTTGTAGTTGATGCACTCTCACGTAAGGATGATGAAAACACAACATGCGCTGCCATGGTAGTCATTCCTGAATGGTTAGACAAAATATGAATTGAATATTCCAAGGATGAGGATTGTGATTATATGATTGAAAATATCAATAAATATACCAATCTTGAATGGAAGAATGACATAATATGGTACAAAGGTAGAATTTACCTAACACCAACATCCAAATTTAAGATTAAAATTCTAAAAAAATCTCACAACTCTCCTGTAGTTGGACATTTAGGATTCTTCAAAACTTACTACAACATTTGACAATCATTCTACTGGAAGGGTATGAGCAAGGAAATCCAAAAATATGTTGTGGAATGTGATGTTTTTCAAAGGAATAAGAGTGAAAATATCCCAACCCCTGGTTTACTACAGCCACTACACATTCCAACTCAAAAATGGGAGGATATTTCGATGGACTTCATTGAAGGACTACCTGTATATGACAGTAAGGACAAGATATTTTTCATAGTCGACAGACTCACTAAATATGGCAACTTTATGACTATCAAAAAAACTGACACAACTAAGAAAATTGCGGATATGTTTTGTAAAAACGTATACAAACTACATGGGTTTCCCAAGGTCATAGTAATTGATCGAGACACAAAGTTTAAAGGAAATGTTTGGAAGGATTTCTACCACCAAGCAGGATTATCGCTCAACATGAGTTCGGCCTATCACCCCTAGACATATGATCAAACTGAAGTCGTAAATAAATGCTTGGAAACATATCTTCTTTGCTTCGTCACCGACAAAAAAAACAGATGGACCCAGTGGCTACACCGGGCAGAATGGTGGTATAATACCACCTAGCATACTTCAACTAAAATGACGCCTTTCTAGGACTTATATGGTTATGAGTCACCCATGTGGAAGGACTTTTCACTATGTGATTCTAAGGTTCCAACAATAAAAGACCACTTAGAAGAAAGCCAAAAAGTCATTAACTTATTAAAATAAAATCTAACCATGGCACGTAATAGAATGAAACAACAAGCTTACCAACATCGTATTGAAAGAGAGTTCGAGGAAGGAGATTGGGTCTTCGTTAGGCTCCAACCTTATAAGAAATTTTCATTAAAACAACAAGGGAACAATAAGCTATCACCTAAATTATGGCCCATATCAAATAATAATAATAAAAAATTAGTGTGGCTTATGGACTGAAGATACCATACAATTTTTGAATCCATAACACCTTCCATGTATCAAGTCTCAAAAAAGTACTAGGGAAAAATCAAATAGATCAAACAGAGATATCGAAGACCGATGAAGAAGTAAGAATCATACTAGAACCTGAAGGTATACTCACTACCAGAGAGAATGTATTAAGGTCCAATACAATTAAGGAGTACCTCTTCAAATTGAAGAAACTACTAGAGAAAGACTCATCTTGGGAGTCAGAACATTTTCTTCAACAACACCCAACCTTATCTATGCTTTGAGGACAAAGCATTTTTAAGGGAGAGGTAATGTTATGAATTAAAAATTCATAAACTAATATATATATAACATAGATTATTATGTTAATTAAGTTTATAGCACTTAATTAATATTCAAGAGACATTGGTTCCAAAGGACATGTATTTTTATTTTGGCATGGCGAGTCAACTATTATATAATGAGACTCCCTAGCCATGTATTCATCCAATTCATTCAATTAATAAAATATTATAACTGATTATGTTTAATATCAATTTCTATGAGCACTCATAGCATGAGCGACCAATTTCATGTAACACAAAGTGAAGATGAAAACAAATGAATGGGGATCTTAGTGCCTCAACTTAGCAGTTCAAATCATTATTATCAAATCAATGCTCTCTCTCTCTTCTTATCTATCAATTTGCAATGTTACAAGAACAGCAAGAATATTAAAGCAATTGGAGATTCTACTAAGGGCGTTCCTATGGCAAGAAGGAAAATCTAAAACTAGAAACTTCAATCTCATAAAATGGGAAAAGATGACAACCAATTACGAAAAAGGACTTAGAATCACGAGACCTAATATTCTAAACAAATAATTAGGGGCCAAGTTGATGTGTAGGCTCATAATAGGAAAACTAACCTGGTGGAAATAAGTTCTGGAAGGAAAATATTTAAACTTCCCCAAAAAAGAAATCTTTGAGAAGGAAATCAATGCGTGACCTAGCTCTTCTATTTGGAAACTGTGCAAAAATTATATACCATTGCTACAAGACACTTTTTACAAAATCATTGGAAATGGAAAGGAAATTAGAATATGGGAAGACAAAATATGTAACAACCCTCATCTTAACTCCTTTATATCCTTAAGATACCTTTAGAAAAAGGTGCATCTCAAAAGGAATGACAGCCCTCAATCAATTATGTGAATGGGATCAAGCTTCCTCTCTCTAGAGAGGATGGAAATCCTTCTCAATCCCCTCGAACTTAATGGATGTCTAGAATACTTTCATATTAGAACTAAGAGGATCTACTCCAATCATTTTAAATTAGTCGGACACTCTAGGTTGGGATTTGGTTTCTAAATCCTATACATTCAAAGAAGGATTCACTCTCTTATCATATGAAAACAATATGAATTCTTCATGGTTGTCGTGGAAAAATATTTGGAAAATAGACAATCTCCCCAAAAAGGCTTTTTTGTGGACTCTACTTCGTGGTAAGATCTTAAATATTGAAAAATTGAAGAAAAAATGGAATCATAGGTCCATCTCACTACTCCCTTTGCCTCAACTCCAAATAAAACATCGATCATCACTTCTTCGGTTGCTCTTTTTCAAAAGGATGTTGATCTTCTCTTGTCTCTCCTCTTCCTTTCATTCTTCATTTCGACTCGTCTCTTCCAGAATTATTAAGATTATGGACCTCAAAATATCCTTACACCTTCAAGAATAAATCCCTTCTAAAAATATTCTATAATTTCCTTCCATCTTTCCTAGGTTGGCAACTCTAGCTAGCAAGTAATAGTTATTATTTTCAAAAATAAAACCTTTAATTAAGGAAATTTCTCACAAAAGACATGGATTCTAGCAACAAAAGTAATTTTATCAAAAGTAACAAATAAGAGAGACACTTCCATCCTCTCTACAATGAAAAAAATTGTTTTGTGTCAGTTCCAAAAAAGATTCCTTTTTTTACTCCCCGTATAAAATCTCTTATACATCCAAACTCCTAGAAATCAAAATAGATCATAAATCCTTTGAACAATGGAAAAAGGAGCAATGAAAGTATATCTTATTTTTCAATGGAGCGTCAAAGAGGAACCTGGGGGTGGCAGGTGTGGGGGGGTATTTTTGGACCTCGATGGAAAAGAAGAAGCTACCTTCAAATGGGGCTTAGGAAATGACACTAATAATAGAGCAGAGGCACTTTCTCTACTTATGGGAGTCGGGATCATCAAATACAAACACATACATCTAGTTATTTTTATTGAAGACAATAATTTTAAAAAACTAGATGATATTTAAGAAGGAATTTAGAAAGGTATCTTTATCCCCAATCCTTACCCATATCAAATCAATCCTCAAAATCATAGAATATGTTCAGTTTTATCATGTTCTCAGAGACAATAACCATAAGGTGGATCAGTTGGCCAACAATGTGTATGTCAAACCACAAGGGGAAGAAAAAATTTATGAAACAAGTCAAGAAATTCCCATTCCCTAATTGGTAAAAATGAATTCTACAAGCGCACAAATCGAGAACATTCCAACAAAATTGCCACAAATAAGGCTGTTATTAGGAGGTATATTTCCAAGACTTGAGGGTGTTCAAAACATTTTGCAGAAGGGAATTCAAGCTCCCAAGATCACTACTAAGGAATACTGCAACATATTGGAGAAGATAATCAAAAAAATTAAGCATATGGAGCTTAGGGATCAGTTATGTTAAGGATCCATAGATCATCCAATTGTCTACATTGATGATAAATCCATGGAAGCTGACTTCCCAAGTCTGATTTCACCTGCTAAGAATCATCAATTAGGATCGATCCAACAAAGGTTGATTTCCAGATTACAACTTTGAATTCCATGTAACTCATGTTACATAAAAAAAAAATTATTGGGACACTATGTTCATCATTATTAACCATAGTTATAGACAGGATCAGGATTTTTTTTTTTGCTTTATAAGAAATTTAGGACTAGTTCCCCTTATATTTTTTTATCGACTCTCTCTCACTTCAAATTGAGATCCTTTTTTGAAAGAAAAACAAACAAATGTTTCTATAAAATAAATAACCCATCAACCTCCCCAAGACATTTCAATTTCTAAGCATGTAAAGGAATGCTCTGTGTGCATCTAGCTAGACCCTATAAATGATAATACTTTGGTGTTTAGTAACTCATCAACCTACGCAAGAAATTTCAATTTCCAAGCATGTAAAGGAAGTCTTGATAGCATATGTCTCATGCCCTATTCAAAATGATACGTGTAATGAGCTAGTGATGCACTATGAGGAGAAGTGGTAACAAAAGAACAAGCATAAACAAGAAAGGTGACCCTTAGTGAAAACAATCGAAGATTGTAAAACTATTAGCATAAAATTAAAAATAGTTCTTGTATAAGAAAATTTAATGTCCCAAATTACATCTTTACATAAAATTGACCTGGTTGTTAGGTTTCACAATTGTTCAATCACCAAAAAAATCCTCCATTAGTGGATGAGCAAGGATTTGTTTCCACTTTTAGGATACTCTCTAAAATTTTATTTTCTACCCAAAGGTTGAATTTCTTTTATTTTTTAAAAAGGTGAAGACACTACTCAAATATATGAAGGGAAAATTTGTCTTTAGGAAAATATCATATGATGATTGATGCCATGGACTCTAAATTCCGACCCCAAAAGAGAAAATTCCACCATCCAAGCAATATGTGTAAAGCTCCCAACTCTCCATGTGAAGTATGGAATGCTTTGATCCTTAAGGCCATTGGGAATTCAATTGATAGATTCATATGTTTTGATGAGAGGATTGAGTAAATTAATTTAGGCATGTTGACCCAAATATGTGTTGAGGTTGACCTAAAAAAAGTACTTCTAAATAGTATCCCCACAAAAACTAAGAAATGAGTTATAATTAATGTTTCAAATGCATAATCATTCTTTAAATATGATAATTTTTCAATTCTTATAATTATTTGAAGACCCGTCGTTTAGGTGGAAGGAGAAATAGTGGCAGAATCTCCAACCAAGGTTGTAATGATGTTTCTCCCAAAACAGGTGCAATACAATCAGTGCATCAAGGAAATTTTGCTAGAATGATGGTGGTATTGAAGGCTAGACAAAATTTCTCCACAATCAAATCATCAAAGATTAAGTAAATATTTGACAAGGGTGTTAGAATAAAATTCTTTCTAATAAATTGCCAATTCAAGGACCGGTTTGGTACCTCTCATTATCTCTCACTATGCACATCATGATCAAAGGAGTGTAAATCCAAGGTCTCAAAGGAAATGAAAACACAAAGCATAAACCCTCTAAATAAGTCTTTTATATCACAATCTAAAACCTGTTAAGAAATTTACGGCACAGAGATAAATTATTACTTAGATTTACCAATATTTACAGAGAGGGATAATAAAATAACAAGTAGCTATACACATAAATATTATACAAATAATATTTATCCAGGAAAACCCAAAATATGGGGAAAAACCAAACCCAATGAGATCTCATTAGCATTGGTCAAAACCCTAGCCAGTCCGGCCAAGTGATCCTTCACCGCTCACCTCCAGGCCTACATTACAATGAAGTATTCCCATCCTTTTCTAGGCTCCATTACATGCAATACCACGGACCATAATACCATGGGACACTATATCATGTGCCCAAAACCACTACTATTTAACCAGGTAAACCTTGACTTAAACCTCGAGTCAATTTTACCTAACGATTCCCCCCTTAAACTTGACTTGGGGTTCCTTGACTAAATCCAGCCAAAACTTTCTAAGTGAGACAATCCCACTCACTCTAGCCCTTACCTCCTTCAAATTTTTTACCCGAGATTTTTTAACCCGACATCCCCCTATTAACTATGTCTAACCCAGAATTTACAGGTAATTACCCAGGGGTATGCATGCCTTACCAGATCTTACAGCAGTATGCCCATTTACATGCAAATTAAAAATTTCACTCCATTATAATAGTTTTTTTTTACCCTTGTTTTTATCTTTGTACATATGACATCAATGTCCATATAAAAATAACCCATCTACCAAATTACATGGGTCACCAGTCATTGTAAACAGTTATCTAGGCGTTCTTTTCAGGTACATGGTTCATCAATTAATTAATCCACGTGCACATATCCTCCTTGTCCACTGAATCTCTCATGACCCAATAGTGTGTAGCTTTGCTTCACAATCTATGGCTTTTGATCCAAATTTGCAAGAAAAACTTAATTATCTCTCTATCCGCCAGGCCAATACAAACCCTTGGCAACAAAAAACGTCCTTCTGAAGCCAACTTAGCTCTGATACCAATTGTTAAGAAATTTACGGCAGAGAGATCAATTATCATTGAGATTTGAGATTTACATAGAGGAATAATAAAATAACCAATAACAATACACATAAATATTATACACATAATATTTATACAGGAAAACGCCAAATCCAGGGAAAACCCCAACCCATTGAGATCTCATTAGCATCGACCAAAACCCTGGCCAATCCGGCCAAGTGAGCCTTCACCGCTCACCTTCAAGCCTACATTACAATGAAGTATTCCCAACCTTTTATAGGCTCCATTACATGCAATACCACGAACCATAATACCATAGGTACACTATACCATGTGCCCAAAACCACTACTATTTAACCAGGTCAACCTTGACTCAAACCCCGAGTCAATTTTACCTAACAAAACCATTATCATTTCTTTTCAAAATGTTAAAAATCATATTCCTTTGGTAAAATTAAAGGCTTTAGTGTTTAGATAACAACCCATGATTGTTGGTCCCCTCTTCTTTCCATTTTCCATCATAATCCCTCTAACCCTTCCTCTCTATCCCCATTTGTAGGGAGTTAACTCAAGCAAAGCTCTTCCTTTGGTAACCTCAAGGCCTTATAAAATATATGAGATATAGGCCTTGAGAGAAACAATAGCATCTAAGATACTCCAAATCCTCTACCTATTTGAGGGAATACTATGGGATTGCTTTCAACACTTATCAATCCCTCGGTATTTCACTCCTAGTATGGAATCTCTTTGTCAATAGCTCAACAAAGAGATAAAATAAAGACACTCTAAAGGAAAAAAAAATACCATCTTGAGTTTTCTTAGAGCAAGTTCAACACATATTAAGGTTAAATCATGATAACTATGATTTTCAATATTATAGGGTTTAGGGAACATAATAAAAAACATGCCTTGCAGGTTGATAGAGTTCATAAATAAAATATTATTATGATCCAAGTAGCTATGGTGGAGTGGGGGAACATAAAGAAATTTTTCATCTACACTAAAAGGATGGAACTCTATCCTGTGATGTTGGGAAAAGGTAAAAATCACTAATATAGCATGCGATCAATCTCTCCACATTCATAGTTCAAAATTTATTGACTACACTATTAGGACATATTTTTTGTCATTTGAATTGGGGAAATATTATTCCATTGTTAATATGAGCCATATATCAACAATTACGAATGGGAGAATTTATTTGGATGCCAGTTTCTTGGAGATTTTTTTATTTTTAGGAAATGAATATATTTGAAGGAGGATATTAAGATGGAATCCATAGCCCTCTTTTTATAAGTAGTTGGAGAATTTTCATTTATGAAATTCTAACTCTTTCGAAATGGTTCCATCCTTGAGGAATATGAAGTTAAGCATTATGGGTTTGCAAAACAATTGCATAAATTTATCATCTTAAAGCAATAGTAGGGAGGACAAACTTAGAACTCTAGTTGCAATAGGAAGAACCTCTTATCCATTTTTCTTCAAATGGCAGAAGATTATTGGAAACATCCACTATCCCTTAACTTCAATCATCACCAACTATATGATGAGTAATTCTTCAATTTCATGAAGGTCAAGTGGATATTCTTTGACACCACTCTTGATGACGATGTTATGTTGTAATTTAGTGTAAATATGCAAAGGTGCAAAAAGCTACAATATCATGGGCCAAACAAAAATTTAACGATTCAGAAAATGATATTTTTGACGTGGAAAAGAGTATTTGTTATCATATTTAGAAAAGTAGACCCAATATATTCTCTAAGAGGATAGGACCACAATGAACGCATTGGAAGAAAATAAGAGAATATTTTTGGGTGGAAACGCATTGGATAAAAATAGGTCAAGAATTTGGTTAGATCAAAGATATGAGAACACAAAAAATTTCCATAATTATGTAAGCTCAAGAAGTGTTCAAACACAATATGGGAAATACCAAAACCCAATGGATCTAAAGCCTCCATACTTTAAGAACTTATTACTGGTGGTGTTTATTACTTCCAAGTAATTACTCAATGATCTAAAGGGAGTTAACCTAAGTGAGAGTTTACAAGATATGATGTAATTTCATAGGTTTATAGCAAAAATTTCCAAGGAAGAGACCAAAAAATTCTTCATTTCAAAAAGATAAAACCTCTGGCCCAAATGAATGGACCATAGAATTCTATTAGGGTTTCTATGAAATGTTGAAAAATAACATGATGGTTGTGGTGGAAGAATGCAAGACCTCAAGGAAAGCACTAGGAACTCTTAATTTGACCTTCTTAGTCCTTATCCCTAACAAGGGTATCCTCTTCAAAGTTTAACCCTGTTACTAAGGAATGTTATATACAATATTATACAAAAGATATTTCTCAAACTCTAAATGGAACATTCTTCTGGTGATTTCTCAAAAACAATTTGGATTTTTCACTAATTGATGGATCCATGTTGTGGGCGTGACCGAAGGAGGAATCCACTCCATAAAAATCATGTATACAATGGTTATAAAGGTTGACTTGTCCAAGTATTTTGATAATGAAAATTGGATGTACTTGAGGCTTATTCTTCTTCATATTGGTTTTAAATTCTGATTTGTGAGTAAGATAAAATAACACATAAGGTCATTCTCCTATATTATCATCGTTATATTATACTGAAGATACTTCAAACCCTTAAGAGGTATGAGGCAACATTGACCCTAGTCTCCTCGTCTCTTTTTAACCATCATTGAGGACTTTGCAAAACTCTACAAGATTACAAGAGAAGAGGAAAAATAGAAGGCATTGACATTGATGGTGTTGTTTCAATCACTCACCTTTTGTTTGTGGATGATGTAATTTTGTTTGGTGCAAGATCCATTAAAGAAGCATAAAGTATAAAAAAAACCCTATATTCATTTGGGATTGAAAGGGGCTTGAAATCCTTTAGAAGTATACAATAAGAATAATGAGGGTGGCAAAATCAACTTATTCTATTCTCCTATTCAAAATTCCAAATATTTGGTCTTTAATGAAGACATATGACTCAATATATGAAAAAATGGAAACTAGGGGAGGATCATTGGATCTGAAGCAATAGGGAACACACATTCTTTGATGATATAATTAAAATAATTAAAATCAAATGGATTGTGACTATAACAGATGGATCAACTATTGAATAGGGTACATTTTGAAATCAGGGATGGAAGAAGCCAAAAAATTTAGACTTGCGAGGAATTATTGCTAAATAATAGGATTCGTTAATTAATAGGTTCTTAGTTTGTTCAATTAGGCTTAACAGATTTGGAGAATGATATAGTATGTTCTAAAAATCCAAAGGGGTATATAGATCAAGTTTTGGCTATAGGTAAATGTCTCTAGAGGAGCAAGAGGGTTGTTGGTGGTTGAAACCAACATGGAAACAAGAAGCCCCTCTAAAAGCTAGATTGTTCTTTTGATTGGCCAACAAAGCTTCTAGTTGGCACATCTAGCAGCAGCACGTGGTCTAGGCCGGGTTAATGTATTCTATAAATCTAGTGATAACGCATACATATGGAATTATTTGTTAAATAAGTCTGGAAAGAGGATTTTTCCTTCGCAAGTAACACTATTTAGTAAGATGGACCTATTTTAGTCAAGACTTTCAATAAATGAGAAAAAAATTTAATTGCAAATCATAGATGACTTCATATGGGAGTCTCTTGGGAACTATGTATGGTAAGGAACCATATTCTTTTTGAAAATATGTGTCTTATTCTATGGTGAAATTTCATTATGAAATGAGATAAGTATGAGAAAAAATGTCCCCAAGGAAGATAGGTAAGATGGTTATAGATCAATCCAAACAACATGGTTTCTTTGATGGGGCTAGCCATGGAAACCCAAGGGTTAATGAAGTTGATAGCTTCGTGTTCGCTTCAAAACACAACTTCACTTTTAAAAATAATTTGGGATTGACAAGTAAAATTGGGCAGAATTACATGTGCTAAATCTCTTATCAAAATTGGTTATCGAGAAGGAAGTGGGAAAGATCCAAGTCTATGGGGATTTGAAGTTTTCTATTGAGTGGGTAAAAGGAAATTTGGTCTTTCGGGCTTCACAACATGGTATTGGGTTCATTCCTTAATCAAATTAAAATTGCAGCAAGAAAGCACATCATAATTACAAATATCATGACACAAGTGTTGATGATCTGTTAAAATATGTTATTAATGGTCAACCTGGCATACTTATGCTAGAGGAACACTGGATGGAAGGGATACCTATGTTGGAAAATGTAACTATTTGTGGTATTCATAATTGTCACTTGACTCATTTCATGATGTAATTATCAAAAGAAGAAATAAAATGATGTAAATATCAAAAGAAAATTATTTTTGTAAAGCATGGGTTTCATGCTCAACTCATTTTTTACTAGGTCAAGCATTCATTTAATGCTTCTAGGGTTTACATGAGTCAAAGAGTCCTTGTACTATTGTAAAAGACCCTTTCGAGCACTTGTATCAAAAAAAGAAAATTTAGTTTGTATTTTTGAAATGTCTAGAAGGCTCCCAAGACCAAGTCGGACAACCTATGTAAATTTGGACTAGAAAGGGCTAATGGAGCCTCTTGAAAGGCTATAAAAGGGTGGAACTTCGACCTATGAGAATACACAACAACACACATCTTTTGGATTCAGTTTGCAATTGGAATAGGCATGTGAAGGTCATAGAAGGGTAGAAGAGACTAGGGAAGAAATAAATAAGCCTAATCTATTCAGAAGTTTGTAATATCTTTGTAGAATATATCTCGTGTAGGAAACCTAGGGTTATTGAGCTCTACATAGGTCCTAAATTGCGGAAAGTGTTTCATACTTGATTTGTGAAACCTAAAGGCTAGAAGGGCCTTGTTGTGAAAAAGTTTGCTTCATTTCCCTTGGATATCATGTCTTACATTATAGAAGAAGGTTTTGGTTGGATGGATTGGTTCTTGGTGGTACTCTCGTGTCTTGGATTTGGTCTTGGAAGTCTCCTTTGAATTGATTCTATAATAAGAAAATTTATTTTTGTGTTTTCCCCTTTGAGGGGTTTTTCCCTGTCTTAGAGCCTATATCTTGTGTTCATATTTGTATGGTTGTGATATTCATTGTTTTTCCATTTATTTGATGATAAGAACATAAGAATAATAAAGAAGAAGATCATAATATCATAAATAATTGTTAAGCAACGAAAATTCAAATTAAAACTTACCCTCATGTTGCCCTAATAGATTTTCCAACGTGGTATCAGAGTGAGGTTTGACTATGAAATCTTGAAGATCACTTTGAAAAACTCATGCAACTTTTGCACTACATCTATGTGGTTTGAATAGAGGCTCGCATAGCCTGAATAGTATCACGCATCCTATTATTTTGGTTTGCAATTATATTCTTGGGGTATCATGAATGGTACACAATTACTTGTAGCATTGTGGTTGGTATAATTTGGTATCAGTAGCTCGATTGAACAGTGACAACCTGCATTCTATCTCTATAATGAATAATGACTATGACCATAAGCTCACATAATAAGGTATATCTCGATCTTCTGCTACATAACAGAATCTCATATTCTCTAGTTTGCAATCTAATTTGGTATCCCTCGCATTTATATGGTTATGATATCGCATCTGAGGCACTTGATATCTCCTAAAGGTTGACTCACACACTTCTTTGGCTTGTTTGATAAAAACCCAAGTATAGTATCTTGATATATGGTGGTTCACATTACTTACAAAATTAATATGACTCATTCAGAAGTTTGTATAGCTATCTACTTTGTGACCTCTTCCTATTACTGTGACATATCTTTCTATGGATCTCGATTGTGACCACAAAAAGATATATACTCATGAAGATTTAAGATAGTAATGACTTGGTATACACCAAGACTTGACTTTGAGAATGATCATCTATGACCCGGTCTCTACAGTTCATCTATAGTGGCTTAAAGATATCCTTCGTGACACATTGGTCACTCGCACGTATTATTGCATTTTACCATGGCTTATTATGGTTCACAATGACTTGATGATATACCTGTGACATGATGATGGCAATGGATCAATTAGAATGATCGCACTATGTGGATATCAATGGAAAAATTGCCTTGATGAATTGTATGTTTGAAAAGTCTCATGAATCATGAATCTGGTGGCATGAATATAATTCCACTCTGTCACAATTATATTTCGTTGAGTTCTGTATAAATATTGTATGGTCTAAGGCTTTACATAAAGGCTCGAAGTTATGGACATGCATGGATATATCATTTGAAATATTGAGTTGGCACTTGTAGTTGGATCTACGGATGAACCCCTACAGTGAACAACGTCGCTCTTCTAAGGAAAATATCCTATGACAAAAACTGTTATAACAAATAATATTAGTTAGAATAATAAATAAGAAGAGTGGAACTATGATTGTTGATTATAAGTATGGTAGAAAACTTGATGTTGTGACAAAAGATCCATGACAAAGATATTTATATATCTGTATTGATTAAGAAAAGTGCTCATCATATAGCCTACTTGAAAGAAAAATAGTGTTAGAAGCAGCCTTGAAATTATGGACTAGCAAAAAAAGACACGTAAAGGAATAATGGATATTTTCAAAGGAGGCATGAAACTAGCACAAAGGTATGTATAATTTTATGTGTTTATGAGATTAGAAAGAGTCTGTAAAAGTCTTTAGGATTTTGCAGTTAGAGTTTCTCAATTCATCTATGGTGTGTTTTGATGATGTTGCTAGGTTTTGTAGATATGTAGTCTTGAAGAATATTTGTAATTAGTGTTACTAAACCCTAGGAAGAAAAACCCTAACTAGTTGTTCCCTCTAATGAAACCCTAGCTCTTGGCATATAGGGTTTGCAGATTCAATTTTTGAAAAAGATCAACTAGGGTATATGGTAAACCCTAGTGAGGGTTGAATCACATAAACACTAGGATATGACATCAAAAACCTAGGGTTGATGTTTCCACTAAAAGTAAAAATATTATTTAGGATAAGATCAAGGAATTTAGGCTTTGTATTTAATAACCCTAGGAGTTCACCCTCTGAGATACCTTGGAAACCCTAGATTGAAAGAATTGACATCATGCTTTTGTCTTTGTATATTTTTTCTCGGTTGTACTTGTGAGTAAACATTGCAAGTACATAATAAAAGGAAGCAAGACAAGAAGGATGAAGGGCAAATAAGTTCTTGTTAATGATGAGGATGATGAAAGAGGGAATTGTAAGGACCCTAATGGAAATGATGATTTCATAATAAGAAGATGAAGCATGGCATGATGGAGTCTACATTATCAATTTTCTTTGGAAAAAATCATCTAGCTCTCAAAATTAAGAATATTGGACCAAATTGCATATTATTATTCATCCAAGAATTATCTACCATTATGTTAGAGGTAGTCATTTTGCTAAATTGGATCTTCAAGATCCTATTAAAACCATAATTTTTGAAGGTTATTCGAAGAAGCATTATGAAAAGGTGAGTATATATTCCATATAGTATGGAAACAATTGTTGGAAATGTAACTAGTTTCAGTCTTCATAATTGTTGTTGTATTCATTTCAGCATGTATATTATGTAAACAAACAAGAAAAGAAATAAAAAGTTATTATTTTAAAACATGGGTTTCATGCTCTTTATTGATGGCCTTCTAGGTAAAATCATTTTCCTCATGCTTCTAGGGTTTGTTACATCATAGGATTTATTGTCATGAGTCAATGGAGTCAACATCATGTTTATAAGACACTTTCGGGAAAGATGTAATTTGTAAAAGAATTTATTTTTTGTCTACAAAGTCCTGGAAACCTCAAAAGTACAAGTTGGACCTGGAAACTACAAGATGACCTAAAGATGGGAATTTGACCCTTTGGAAAGGAGATATAAAGGAGAAAAATCGACCTCATTTGACACTCATTCACATACAAGTTCAATCTATCAAGAAGAAGTTTGATCTGTAGCTAAGAAGAAAGAAGAAAAAGGGGATTGAAGGTATAGAAGGCAAGAAGAAGAAAGAAGTAATGTTTTTTGGCTTTATCTCTCTCATACATACGAAGATATAGGGTTTCTACAACTTCCAAGAAGGCCGAAATTGCAGGTCTGAATTGCATGAGATCAAGTTGCAATATCAAGATGCTAGAAGAGAAAATATTTTGTCGTGACCTTGTTGACCTTGGGATAAACTGTCTCACTCAAAGGAGGACCTCTTGAAGAGTTGAATTAGGGTTTCCATAGTAATTTTGAGGCCAAATTTGCAAGGACAAATTTTAGGTTGAAGTTGTAGCTGGAATCTAGTTGAAGTAGGATCAAGATTTGTTGATCTTATCTACTTGAACGGATTTCTTGAAGGGGTGGCTTGGTACTTAGACAAGGACTTGGTATAGGGTTTGGGGCTTTGTTGTTTCATTTGAAGCAGATTCTATAAAAAGAGAATATTTTTTTCTAGGTTTTACCCTTGGAGGGATTTTTCCTTGGCTTGGAGCCTAATATCTGTGTCCATTGTCTTTACTATTTTGATCTTCATATTTGTTTGATGAAAATATCTAATAAAGAAACACAGGAATATAATTAAAGTTCACAATAAAGTATTAAGGGAAAAGGAAGATATGAATTGATAGTTTCCATATTTCATTTCCAACATGGGATTAAAGAAAAGGTGAAAAAGAAGGCAGATGTAAGGACCATCTTGTGGACATAAGAATGGTTTGCAAAGGAGAATAATTTGTAGAATAAAATATAAATCCCTCATCAAAAGGAACCCTGAAAAGGAAGACTACAAGAAGGTTGTTCATCTCTCCTAGGAGGATATCTATTCAAAGGCTCATTGAAAGGCATCTTTGAAGGAAACGTCAAAGTATCTTGGAATTATTCATCACTCTTGGAAGTTGTTGTTGAAGGTATCCTAGAAGACATATTTCTAGAACATCATTGAAGTCTCATTGAAGATCTTCAAAGCCACAAGATAGTTGGATACATCATCAAAGAAGGGAAGACTCTTGGTTAACAAGTAAATATCATATTATTCTGTGTTTGAATATACATGTGATAAAGGTTCTATCTATAAGGAAATAAATAATCTTATTAGCTCAGCAAATTTTCTAGCATGGAAGAAAAGGATTGACTTGGCACTTACAGAACATGAAGTAATGGAATTTGTCCTCAGTGAAGTTACTGAACCTAGCAAAGACAAGACTCAAGAACTAGAAAAATACAATAAAGGGGAAGTAAGGGAACAAACGATCATTATGGGATCTATTAAGGATAATCTTATTCCATTTTTTGCTAACTTGAAGACTTCAAAGGATATTTATGACAAGCTAGTAAATTTGTACTCTATAAGTACATCAAGTCAAAAGATGTCTTTAAGAAATAAACTATATAAAATGAAGAAATCAAAGGATGAGGAGATGGCCTCTTTTCTTAAGAATATTTTTCATATAAGAGATCAGTTGCAAGGCATAAGGAGACAATTTCTGATTTTGAAATGACCATATGTGTACTAAATGATTTTCCACCAGAATGGAGTAGTTTTGCAACAAGCATATACTCTAAGAAAGACTAACTACTTTTGATGAGTTGTGGGCTCAATGCATCTTAGAAGAAACTAGAATCAAGGCAAAGGATGATATTGAATCAAATGAACAATATCAAGCCTTCATTGCAAGGACCAAGAAGCTGAAGAAGGGGGGATTTGGAAATTCCAAGAAGAAACCAGATATGTTCAAGGTTTTGTTGTGACTTTCTCTGACACCTTTAAAAGCTACAAAAAAATTCAAAATTTGCAAAGTGATTTCTTGGCTAAATTTTGAGGTTAAATTCTCATCAAGTTCCCATCACCTAAAGCCTTCACTTAATTAATCTTCCAAAATATTCATGTCCTCCATGAGTCAAAATTGGAAAATATCCCTTTTACTATTTATCTTATTTATTTATCCTATTATTCCATACTCCATGTATTATAAAAATATTATTATGTCCATCCAAACCTATGTCCCCACCCCACATTTCACACATTAAAACACCATAATATACAACACCTCGAGATGTCTCCATCTCATTTATTGTGGACCCCCCTCCCCACCTTCTTAAACCATTTACCACCTACTACACCCCCTCCCCCCCTCAAATATTTTTGTCATACCATTTATCAAATTGATCTGAATTTAAAATGTAAGGTGAAAATGTCTATGAGGTATGGTGCCAGAAAATTTAAAAAATTATAAAGTCTGCATCGAAGGGATAACAAGGAAGATTTTTATAGCTCTATTTTTCTGAAATGAGATTATGGGTGAAATCTTGAGGTAAGAGGAGGCTAGGCCAACAATTGAAATATATTTTTCGTGCAGGTAAAATGAGGATACATGTTCCAGAGGTACATTTCAATACAAACCATGGAGTTTAAAATGCTATAAAGAAATATTTTCTCCTTGTGGAATAATTTTTCAAAGGTGAAAATAAAATTTTATGGAGCAGAGAAATAAATATTTTATGTTATGGATATAAGGAGAAAAGGAATTATAAAGAGGAGAATGCACGTGAAGAGAAAATTTGGATAATTTTTTATCCAAAGTTCTTACAGAAGTAAAAAAGGGGAGATGAAAACATATTTTCATAGTTTACCAAACATGGTGGGAGACATGGTTTTCAAAACCATGGGAAAAGTTTCATTTATTCATAAGTATACCAAAAGTGGGAAATACAAAATATGAAATGGTTTGGGTAAATTGTTTTAAATTTGATTTATGAAATTCATAAAAAAATAAATGCTACAATGGAGAAGTATTACAAGACATGGTTTTTAAAACCGTGGATGGTTTTATAGAGAAAATATTATTAAGGAAATATTTCAAGATTTGGTTTATGAAATTCATGGAGAAAAAAACAGTTTTACAGGTCAAAACAACACATGGTTTTTCAAAACCACTAGCAGGAATTATTTTTTTATGGAAATGTGATTTTATAGATTTTTGGGAAATGTTTTTATCAAAATATCTTATTCCCAAAAGATTAAAATTATTTTTTTTGAAAACTAAAGAGTGACAAAAAATCAATGATTTCCAAATCATTTTCAAATTTTATTTTACGGAAATGATTAAGCACCTAAAAGATAATTAATTGAATTATCAAAAGACAAGGGATTAATCAATTCTATAAAAATGATCACTCATCCAGATTATGGGAATATTAACTATGTTTTAGGGAGCAACGTCAACATCCTCCAAATTCTAAGGAAAAATATCAACAACTAGAAGATTAAGGAAGTTTTGTGACAATAATTCAGCAACCAATTTCAAAAATAAAGGAAATCAGTTAGCAATCAGTGAGCCAAGTCCCAGATTTGGAGGCACAAGACTTTCAATCAGCTCTAGATTCCTGCGATAAATTAAATATTGTATTTATTTCTAGGTTTATTATTAGAATTTTCTTCCTGTAGACTAGTAACATTCTCAAGATTTGTTTTTCCTATATATTGTATCATTTGAAATGTAAAAGGGTTGGCTTTTGATGCCAAAACCCTATCATTTTTGTAAATACTTATATTGCAGAATTTTTAATTGAAGGTTTTTGGCTTTAGTTTTATGACAGAATTTGTTTCTTCTGTATGTTTTTCAAATGATTTCATTATTTGTTTCTTCATATGTTTAAGGTAATATAGAAGTTAGGGTAATCCTAGGTTGATGATCAACCTCCCTGACATCCCACTGGAAAGTTATCATCTACACTGAGACTAGCTAATTGAATAGGTTGTTTGAATTAGTACCTATGCATCATTAAATTATTGTCTTCTATCGTCACTTAAACATATTTATGTGGACCACAGAGATTCTTTTGTACGCATATGCTCTTCTTAGATGATTAAGTATTTAGGGAGGATACTTGATTATCTAATTTCTCTTCTATTCCTCTACCCAACTCTTTAAAGCTATGTTATTTTGTCGAAGTTGGATGTTGGAACTTTGATCAACCCTCAGCAAGAGAGTGCTTTATTTCTTAGCAAAGATTAGATACTCATTAGCAACCACCTATATAAATCCTAGATCTAGTCATTGTGCTTCGTAGGTTGTTGTCCAGTGACATTGAACAACATTAAAAAGCCTCGTAACACCTGAGGGATCCCCCTCTAGTTCGAGGGCCATCTTGAAACTAAATTTTGGTCAAGTTGGTTTCTTGGTGTAGTTTTGCAGCCAAGAAATGCCTTCGAGAAATAGATACATTTGGCGTTGTTGTCGGGGAGTGAAGTAACGAAGAAATACCTCCCCGGAGAATGATCAAAACTATTTCCATTCCTTGTTGATTAAAAAATATTAGACATTTGATATTGGTTGCATTTCTTTCACTTGGTAGCTCCACCTTGTCTATATGGTGATTCCACTGGGTTACCAATTCCACTAGTTTGAGATTTCAGTTGCATTCATTGTTTTGTTTTCCCAAGGCTCATTGATGGTTGCATTCAGTAGTATATCTTCCTTCCCCTTAGCGATGATTAAAGGTCATACACATCAGCAAAGGATGGAGTCTTCAAAGTTCAGTTGTAAGTATAACCAGATCATGGAATTTGAGTTTCATATTGTAAATATATTTCATATCTTGAGTTGCATGCAAGGTGGTCTTTCAGTTAATCCAATCCTCACATGGTTGCATTAGAAGTCAGACTACACTTAACAGGTATATTTTTAGCAAACTACAGTAGGGGTGTGTAGATTAATTAGTTATGGTGTATAGTTTATTAAGTAAGTCTATTTTCAGCACTAGTGTGTAGTAGATCAGCAGTTGTTTCTATCTGGATTTTAGTTTGCAATATGCAGTTTGGTTTGGTTGAGTATAATAAGTTTCAAGAGTTGGGAAGAAGAAAATTTGTTAACTATTGACTCCAGTATCCTAAAGGATTAGCCATTGTTGTATTTACATTTACTTGCAGCAGTTGGTGGTTTTGCTTTAGTTGACAGGTTACAGATTTCAGTTTATAGATTGCAACTTCACGTCAAATATTTTTATGGTATGACTCCATAGCCCAACAGATTCAAGGTAGCTAGTCTACAAGTTCTATGCATCCCACAGGGGGAGAAGCCCCCAGTTGGAGCCTATGTTGTAACTTTTCGATACCTTTAAAAGTTACAAAAAAATTCAAAGTTTGTTAAGTGATATCTTAGCTAAATTTTGAGGTATATATAAATTTTTGTAAAGTTCCCATCACCTAAAGCCTTCACTTAATTAATATTACAAAATATTCATTATCCTCCATGAGTCAAAATTGGAAAATATCCTTTTTCATTTCTAGCCTTAAATCCAAGCATATCTATCCCTAAACCCATATTTAGCCTTAATTTTTATCTAAATTCCTTGGTCCCTTTCTACCTATTCCCAAATCTTATATTTCTTCCGGAAATAATATTTGTATTCCCACTTTATTTTACCTATCACTCCATTCGCTTTTAACCCTTATTATCATATCCCCATATATTTTTTTAATATTTTACTATACCTTGTCATTATTTTTATTTATTCATCCATTTTCCATTTTTACCATAACCCCACGTTAAAATTATTATATTTTACTTTACTATGTATCTTATTTATTTATCCCATTATTCCCATTACTATATATCTTATTTATTTATGCCATTATTCCCAAATTATTATAAAAATATTATTTATGTTCATCCAAACCTATGTCGCAACCCTACATTTCACACATTAAAACACCATAAATATGTGTGAAGTAATAAATCCAAAGTTTTTTAAAAAGCAATGAAGGGGAAATAAAATATATTTTCATAGTTTACCAAACATGGTTGGAGACATGGTTTTCAAAACCATGGGAAGCTAACCAATAAATAGTTTTCTCAAAAAAATGAAAATTATATTTGAATTTTCATTTATTCATAAGTATACCAAAAATGGGCGAAACAAAATATAAAAACATTGGATAGTTTGGGTAAATTGTTTTAAATTTCATCTATGAAATTCATAAACAAATAAATGCTACAATGGAAAAGTATTATAATACATGGTTTTCAAAACCATGCATAGTTTTATAGAGAAAAGATTGTTTAAGTAAATATTTCGGGATTTCATTTATGAAATTTATGAAGAAAACAAGACATGGTTTTTTTATTGAAGACATGGTTTTTCAAAACCACAGGCAAGGAATTATTTTTTAATGGAAATATGGAAATATGATTTTATAGATTTTTAGGAAATGTTTTTATCAAAATATCTTATTACCAAAAACTTAAAATTAATATTTTTGAAAACTAAAAAGTGACAAAAAATCATTGATTTCAAAATCGTTTTCAAATTTTACGACTATGATTAAGCACGATAATTATTTGAATTATCAAATATTTTTATCAAAATAAAAGGGATTAATCATTTCTATAAAAAGGATTAGTCAACCATATTATGGGCATATAAACTGAGTTTTAGGGAGCAGCTTCAACAACCTCCAAATTCTAAGGAAAAAGATCAACAAGCAGAACATTAGGGGAGATTTGTGACAAAAAGTGAGCAACCAGTTTCAAGAATATAGGCAATCAATCAGCAATCAGAGAGCCAATTCCCAAATTTAGAGACACAAGACTTTCAATCAGCTACATATTTCCTGCAATAAATTAAATATTGTATTTATTTCTAGGTTTATTATTAGAATTTGTTTCATGTAGACTAGTAACATTTTCAGGATTAGTTTTTTCTATATATTGTATCATTTGAAATGCATAAGGGTTAGCTTTTTGATGCCAAAACCTGATGTTTTTGTAAAGAATTATATTGCAAAATTTTTAGTTGAAGGTTTTTGGATTTAGTTTTATGACAAAAAAAATTCTTCTCTATGTTTTTTGAGTGATTTCATAATTTGTTTCTTCATATGTTTGATGTAATATAGAAGTTAGGGTAAGGCTAGGTTGACGATCAACCTCCCTAACAACCCACTACAAAGTTATCATCTAATTGAGACTAGCTAATTGAATGGGTTATTTGAATTAGTATCTTTACATCATTAAATTATTGCCTTATGTCATCACTTAAACATATTTATGTGGGCTACAGAGATTCTTTTGTACGCATCTGCTCTTGTTAGAAGATTAAGTATTCAGGGAGGATACTTGATTATATAATTTCTCTTCTATTACTCTACCAAACTCTTTAAAGCTATGTTATTTTGTCAAAGTTGGACATTGGCACTTTGATCAAACCTCAGCAAGAGAGGGCTTTGTTTCTGATCAAAGATTAGATATTCATCAGCAACTACCTATACAAATCCTAAATTTGGTCGGTGTGCTTCATAGGTTGTTGTCTAGTGACAGTGAACAACATTAAAAATCCTCGTAACACTTGAGGGAGCCCCTTCTAGTTCGAGGGCCAGCTTGAACCTAAAGTTTGGTCGAGTTGGTTTCTCGACACAGTTTTGCAACCAAGAATTGCCTTCAAGAAACAAATACAACATGTTCAATGCTTTGGGTGCAATGAATATGGACACTTTAAGAGAGAATGTCCAAATAAGAAGAACAACAAAAGAAAGGAAAGAATTGAATCTCACGTAGCGAAGGAGATGGGAGAACCTGAGAAGAAACTGAAGAAAGATGTCAAAGATCTTTACTATTGATGAAGGCATCCTCCATGTTAGGTTCTTTAGGAAGTTGGTCTTTCCTTTAGAATAGCATGCATTGTTGTTTTCTCTAAGAGAATCTTAGTTTTGTAAATGCATAGCATCATAGATAGAAGCATGTGATAGTAGCATATTTAGAATCTACTTGATTAAGTTGCTTTGTATGAATCATCTAGTATTTCAAGAATGAGAAGGTTGGGACCATTTTTCATAGTTTTCATCCATACATTGTCTAGCATTATGTTAGAGGTAGTTATTTTTCTAAGATGGATCATCAAGATCCTATAAAAACCATCATTTTGAAGGTTCTTGGAAGAATCATTATGACAAGATTAGTATATATTCCATATAACATGGAAAAAATACTCTTAAAGGATGAAGGAATGTAGTTGGTCAAGTTATAGGCTCATTTTTAGGGTACATAGCTAGATGATTGAATGAAAGCATAACATTGCATATTTGAAGTATCTCTTGGGTAGGATTCATGTGTACAGAATCCTATAAAATAAGGTGGTCATAAAATATGCTTAATCCACTTATATGATGCTTAAGAGTAGAATTTTGACTTACTCTAGTGATGAGCACCAGTATTGCAGCAAGGATGTTGCAACTCTTGTGGCTACCAACTTTACTCCATCAACCCAGGGTTCGTACAAAATTGGAGGTGACAATGTTGTATACACAAATAGATGTAATGGGTCCACTCTTTGTCACTACTGAGCTGGGGCGATAGACCACTAGGGTTTCCCAAACCAACCTTCTATCGATTAGAAGAAGTTTGATTACCAGTTTAGAGGATAATTTTACCCTAATTAAGAGAATTGAAATGCTACTTACTGTAGTAATGAAAGACTGAAATAAATTCCTACAAAACAACATAACTCATCTAGCTATTTGTTAACATACCTTGCTTACAAAAGAACTCTAATTTAACACATGTTAGGTCTTAACTAGTCTAAGCATGAGGTCTGATCTAGACAAGCACTTAACTACTGCGTGCATAAATAAATATAAATATTTTTTCTCTTTATCTTTTTGTTTGAAAAATGTAAATGCTAATCCTTCTTGGTTGCATGGCAGGTGAGATAGGTGTGGAGGGAGATGAGTGCAATGGTTCAGATGGCATGGAAGGAAATCAGGGGTCTACTCCTAGCTTTAGTGATGTTTTTTTCACAATTCAGGCTCAAAACAAGCCACTACATGTTTTCTAACAGGATGTCTACAGGATTTCCTAATTCACCTACAAGATCCCCTGTTTTCCTACAGGAACAGGCCGAAAGCATAGGGAGTGGGTTAAAATGTGGGATGGAGCTTGGAAAAGGTGAGTAAGAAGGGAATGAGGCAAGGGAGTGGTAGGAACTCACTCATAACTCAAACCAAAGCTTTACGATGGTTGGATTTTCTCAATAAGCATGGCAAGTTTTCCTTGTAAAACGATAATTCAAATTGAGACCTTAGTGGCTTTTGGAGATCATGGGTGGATATGGTTTGGCTGAGGCTGATGATATGAGGTCTTCCTACAATGTAGAAACTCCTACAACATATACATCATTGTTGGCATTTATCCATAAATTCATCTCAAAACAAGAAGGGTTTACTGTTATGGGCAAATTTAGTGTTTCTTCAAACACCTAACCCTCTAAACCTAGTAGCTAGTCTAGAAACAACAGATAAAGTAATTTGTTATTTTTCATATAGTTAACAGATAAGAGAAAGAAGAACAAAGGTACCAACCTGTATCTTTCGCTCGATCCCTCTTTTCTTTGACCGATTTCGCCACTCCTTTCCGTACTTAACTCACTTGGAAAGTACCTGCACACAAGCCGAGACAGAAACCCACCAAAGCATACATATCAATCTATTAACTAAACATATTATAGAATCAAAAGTACAATATACATCATATAACACATGAATGGGAAAAAGCATAGAACTCTTTATTAATAGAAGGAAAGATTACAACCCATGTAGATGCATGTCTGATTCAGTGTCATCCTTCCAGCTTCAAACCCTTCTCTCCTCATGAAACAACAATTTGACATGATAACATTACTCTCTCTACTAATCTCATTCAAACAGCATTTCCTTAGCTCAAGAAGTTCCAACCTAGACCAGCCTTTGAATGCTTGGTCCATTTATAGCTGAATGGAGGAGGTTAAGCCATTAATGGCCCTCATGAATGCTTTGCCAAAATTGGGAAGTGGTTCCATGGAGGAAGGGATAATGGATTAAGGTTCATTCATCCTCTTCCTCATCCAAAAGCGAGCTCCATCCATCTGGAAACTTCCAGAAGCATCCATTGGATGAGGAATCCAATGGATTCATTTCAAAAATTCGATGAATCTTGCTCATCGCAGGTGAAACAAAGGCTAGGTGCGATGCATAGCACCCAGACAGTGTAGTTTCTGCAATGCATTGCAACCTGATAAAGGGCCACCTATGCTGATCTCTATAGGGGCATTTTTTGGATGAATGGTGACATGGAAACTCTTGGGAAGCAAGCATGATGTAGGTTGACTTCATTAGGAAATTAAAACAACTGAATTACGGGTTGATGGACCATAATAATACAGATCTGGAAGTCGGGATTGATCTGCCCAAATTTTCCTGTAACAACTGCCCCCTAAAGCATGAAGTCGAAAATAAAAATGTCGAGTGAGATGCTTTACCACTTGGAGAGAAGGTTTCAAAACTGAAGGAAACCTGCATCAGTTACAATACATATATCATGATACTTTGATTTTTTTCTCACAATTTAGCTGAGGGAAGGCATACCCATGCTCAGCTTTATAAACTTTCATTACATGTACACATATAATCATCTACAGATGTAGACCTATGAGTGGATGACCATGAATGTAAGGCCATTGTACGTTTGATATAGTACTCCTGAATATATCGCAGCACGGATGGATGAAACTAGATCTGGGGTCTTCAATCTCTTCCAATCTTTCACTCAAGTACAAGTCTAACGATGTGAATAGATGATCTGATGTCAAACATGGAGAGACATTGTCTGATTACCAGCCAATGATGTAAGTCGTTAACAGACATGAGAGGAATCACCGATAATGACAATGACCCTCAAGGTATTGTAGTACATTTCGCATGGTGTGAACAAATGATTTGATTTCAAACACCAAACAAAGTCTTTCGGTCGAAGGCCATTGATGTCAACCTATCGTCGGAAGCGAGAAACCTGCCATTGATGTATGCAAGCCTCAAGGTACTGAAGGGGTGTTTCTAAGTCAAATTCTTGGATGATGTGCTGATGTCGACAAGAAGTGACTCGTCACAAGAGGGACTTGATGTATCCCACATCAACGACGCGAAATGAGGTAAATGATTTGTGGATATGAAACATCGACTGACAACACAAGGTTCAGGAATGGTGGTCATGAAAATGAAGGTTTATTGTATTGTAAAGGATGAAGTTTTGAACTGAATGACTTCTCTTGAACATATCGTCGACACTAAAGTGAATTGGTAACATTGACCCAAAACAAAGTGATGGATGGTATGATAGACCAACAGTGTGATAACCATCAAGTTGAATGACCCAACCCACATAGTCACGGTGATGAGGTGAAAGTGTCATTTTCAAGAGTGACCTGCTACCATAAAGTGTTCCCAGCTTTTTCCAATTTTCCCCAGTCATTTCTGACCAATACGTCTTTATTTTTTATCAAGCTTGAGGAGGATAACATATGCTTGTTGTATAATTCCACCCTTCAGGTGAATCCATCGCTATTTTATGTTTTAATGAGTCTAGCAAAGGTGAAACTCGGTCTTGTCTAGATGGACAAGTTCGTCGCTATTTAATGTTTTTAACGAGTTTAACGACAAAGATAACTCGGTCCTTTTCACATTTAGAGATTTTGAAAAGGGACTAAAAGGAAACTCCAAAAATTCTTTTTCGTACATTTGTCTCTCAATCCTGAAAAAGCATAAAACAATACAAGAGAGAACCTATTGATCATGTTTGACCAACGAGTACCTTTTTCGTAGTTAATCTATCTCAGCCCGAAGAAGGGGTAAAACTATACTGAGTAGATATCGATTCTAATCCGTTAACGAGCTAGAAACAACAAGCGCTCAGCAATATTTTCATGTTTAGAGAGTCTGAAAAAAGCTTAAAGAGGACTCCACTTTGAGGAACGAGTGGTGTCTAGGGTAGCAACTGGTTTTGGTGATGTTGGAACTTTCTCAAAACATGTTGATTTATGTGAATAGGTTGGCTAATAAGACCACTCATTACAATTTTTCCTCAAAAAAGGTAAAACAACCAAGTGAAAGCGTATGATCAGCCAAAGGGATGGTGGCGATGGGATGAAAACAACCAAGGCTCATCTAATGAAAAGGCTGATAGAATGGCAATCACAAGGGTTAAAAATGGAAATGGGTTCATTTTTAGACAAGCTTGAACCATAAGGAACTATGCTTGAATTCAGTTTCATGTTTACACAAGCTTGAAACGAAAAACTATGCTTGGATTCAGTTTCATTTTTATACAAGCTTAAAATGAACAACTATGCTTGGATTGGTTTACATGCCCCCAGCATGATGAAAAGGAGAGTCTCTGGTAACCAGATGGAAGTCGTTGTGGTGAAGCAGGATGGTTATCCAACACCTTTTTGGCTTCGTCCAGATAGACAAAGGTGAATGGGGTGATTCCCTTCACATAACCTACAGGGAAACTTAACTTTACCACTAGGTGCATGCCCCCCAAGCTTCATTACATTAACCTAAGTAGACTACTCATGGCTATCAGGTGGATGGAATGAAGGTTCATTTATGAGATTAGGTGAAAGACTCGACTAGGATTTTACGAGATATACTCAAAGACTCGATTTGGAACTTTGCTCCAGGGGACCTTGTTTCATTTTTTAATGAGCTTGACACAAGACAAGGAACTCTGCTCTGATTCCTTATTTCATTTTTTAAATGAGCTTGTCACAAGGCAAGGAACTATGCTCATACTTCTTGGTTTCATTTTTTAATGAGGTTGACACAAGACAAGGAATTGTCCTCATAAACCTGTTTCATTTTTTAACGAGGTTGACAAAGTAAAAGAACTATCCTCATACTCCTTGTTTCATTTTTTAACGAGCTCGACACAAGACAAGGAATTATGCTCATAGACCCTTGTTTCATTTTTTAACGAGGTTGACACACTAAAAGAACTATCCTCATATTCCTTCTTTCATTTTTTAACGAGGTCGACACAGTAAAAGAACTATCCTCATATTCCTTGTTTCATTTTTTAACGAGGTTGACACATGACAAGGAACTATCCTCAGCCTCGTTGTTTCATTTTTTAACAAGGTTGACACAAGACAACGAACTATCCTTGAACCTGTTTCATTTTTTAACGAGGTTGACACAGTAAAAAAAATATCCTCATGGACCTGTTTCATTTTTTAACGAGGTTGACACAGTAAAAGAACCATCCTCATACTTCTTTGTTTCATTTTTTAACAAGGTTGACACAAGACAACGAACTTTCCTCGAACCTGTTGATCACAACTCATAAGTGGTCATGAAGGATAGATCTAGTTCCAATGCCCCCATTACATTATGTACAACATCACTAAATTGATCGTCAGTTGATTTAGGTATGGAACAGGTTGCCACAGAATTAACCCGTGGCGGGGATGATACCATTGGTATAAATGGACCATTTAGGGAATATGGTTGACTAGGAGCCATATTTGGACCGAGAAATGAAAGCTAGTCAATAGTGACAATTTTGCCTTCATGCGGGAAACAAATCACTCAAAAGAGTGTTGAAACAATAGCTCCCATGTCATAAACATAGTCACGCCCAAGAAGTAAATTGTAATCTAGAGGTCCTGGGACTACCATCACATTCAAATAAATAGTTTTTCCTCCCAAAGTAATGGGTAACTGAGGGAGGATCCCTAATGGTCAACTCGTTCCTCTGTTAAAAGCCAACAGATTCTGTGTAACTGGCACAAGTGGTGGAAAACCGAGCGCTTGCCAAGAAATTGAGGAAAGGATACTCACATATGCACATTCATTTATAATAGTGCCCAATGCAATCCTATTACAAACTTGTACTATGATCTGGAAATGCACATAAGAGGGAAGTCGGAATCCTGCCAGTTGATTCCAATCAAAGGAAGTGACTAGCCTACTTGGAGGGGGTACTGTAGCAACGGGAGGATTAACCCCTTGAGTTACGAGAACTGGAGGATTTTCCTCCTGTCTTGATGGAACAGGAGGACTAACCCCAAGCTCATTAGAATGTGAAGAAATAAAAAGAACTTGAGTGGTATCATGTTCACTCTCTTCAAAAAAGGTACGATTTGTTGAAGGTGAAATCGGGTCAACTGTTACCTCGACCTATTGATTTGGGTCAGGTATAGACTCAGAGGATTCACTTTCAGAGAGAGTGGCTTTGACCGACAGTTGATTCTAGTCAATCAATTCATCAACTAGTGAAGGATTTAGGGATAGTTTCCTGTAACCATATGGAAGTCACTGCGGTGAAGAAGGACGGTTACCCAACACTTTTTTGGCTTCATCCAGATAGGGACAAAGGTGAATGGGATGATTCCCTTCACATAACCTACATGTAAACTTAACTTTTCCCTTCTTTCCATGATCTTTACTACCGCTAGTTGATGGTGTGTCACCAACATGATCTCTAGAAGTTGATGACACGGGATGTTGTGAACGGAAAGACCATTATTCTAAGATCTGAGGAATATCAGGACAATTTCGAAGAATATGGTCTCCCGCACAAAGTTTGCATGGATATCGAACTTTGTGAGGCTTGACAGACAGTTTCTCATTAGATGTTGCATTCAAAGAAATGGTTGATTGGTTGCCCTTCTGCTAAATTTGCTTCTTCTTCTTCTTCCCTTTCTTCTTCTTCTTAGCCACCTGGTTACTAGTACCAATACTTTCACCAGGCGAAGAGGAAGAAGGGGAGGAGGAAACAAACGATGAAGAAGGCAAAGGGTCAACTTTAGGATCAACTGGTGGTTGATTTTGTCCAAATGGAGGTGTACTTGATTGCGGAGAAATCACGACATTTTGAACCAAGGAGGTTGAAAACAACCATACTAGCAAGCCAATGGTAAATCCCGAAAGGGACAATGTAGCCATATATGGAGCACCAATATTTCCAAATGGAGGAAAAGGACTAGGATTTCCATCAAAAGGAATTCCTTATTTGGTGAACTCCGAATTTGTCGCCATATGTTTCAGCCTAATATCAACTAAGGAGCGAGCGTGGAGGATGTTATCTGCGGTCAATTAATTTTTACGACACTAGAACACAACTTTGTTTTTTCATTTTTTAAGAGTCAAGAAAAAACAAAAGATGACTCTAGTCGCTTTCGATGTTTAATGAGCCTGAAAGGACAAGCACTCAGATGAACCTTTTCTTTTAAGGAGTTGAAAAGGAACGAAAGTCACTTCTCTAGAGAAACTAGACAAGAGGGTTTACCAAACTAATCACAAAACTGTAATATACACCTTGGTGGTAAATGAAAGAGAAATTACCAAGGATTTATTGTATGGTAGTCAATCTTCCCGAATGTTGTGTTCAGTGCATTGTGATCGGTAAGGTAGTAGACTCGGCTTCCTAGGGATAAAGGATTTAAACCTATTAGGGTCTCCCACTATATACTCGACAATACAGGGAGCACAAGTCTGTACTAGTACGTATTGGTTCAGAGAGGAGGAATCACCCAACCTCAATGAAAACGACAGCCACTAGGTTTTAAGACACCGGAACACGTCTCTAGCCTAGACACCTCTAGATGTTTGTGTTAAGTTCCAATGCGTTATTAGGTTAATTGATGTAAATTTTAGGTTGATCTTGCCTAAAATTTTCCTTTGAAGGTTCACCACGAGATGTTTTCCGAAATTCCTAAGAATGCAACTAGAATGAGAAGCACTCTTTCCATTTGTTTTCAGCAATGAAAATCCTAGCTACGAGGGATACAGCATACAAGTACTTTTTGAACAAGCAACAAAGAGCACAAACTAATGCAATTCCCTAAAACCATTCCCTTCAAGCATTCACAAATTTTAATATGCACAATGCATGTTTTTCTTTTCAAATCCCTTAATGTTATGATAAACAAAAAAGGAAATATGCACAATTGATCAAAAATCTCTTTTCATAAAAATGACGATTTGCGACAATTTATTTTAAAGGGAAAGGAAGATTGTACGACACTTTCGATTTTAAAGAAATGAAGATTTTCGAAACTTTAAATGAAAATACAAATCAAATGCACACATCAATCAATCGATATTTTATGAATGAAGACTTTACGACAATTTAGTTTTCGAAAGAAAAGACAACTTTACGACACTTTCTTTCGACAAAGATCAATCGACCAAAAACTAACTTTGAATATATACTGATAATGACAAAGAAAACATTAAAGAAACATTATTCAATCCAATAAAAGTAAGGCTAGCTGGCTAAGGAGATGAAAAGATTGTTTTCAGAGATAATACATCATTGATATTCAACAAGCATGCAATCAGAATAATTTTGGCAAAAATTCAATCCAAAGGTGGGAATTTAACCTAAGGTTTATCAGTGTAGGTCAAAGAGGGAATAACTGCACTGCATAGCACTGTCTCTCAATAAAAACTACGCTGATTTCAATGAATTGAAAATTGATCAGTGCAGGTCAAAGAGGGCCAGTATGCATTGATCAACACAAGCCAAAGAGGGAAAAACTACACTGATTAAAATGTTCCTTTGTTAATCAGTGTAGGTCAAAGAAGGCCTAAGTGCAATGCATACCACTGTCTCTAAGGCTAGCCTGCACTGATTCCTGTGCAGCCACTCAAAAGTCATCTAACCTCAAATTTTGACCAAAATTCAATGCAAAAGGCTGAATCACAACAAGTAAAGTATGTCAAGGTGTCTTAAGAGATTGATAAGCTACTATAAGGGATAGGATCACTCCCCAGTGGAGTTGCCAATTTGTTATGGGAAAATTTAGTGTTTCTTCAAACGCCTAACCCTCTAGACCTAATAGCTAGTCTAGAAACAGTAGACAAAGTAATTCATTGCTTATCCTATAGTTAACAAATAAGAGAAAGAAGAAAAAAGGTACCAACTTGTAACTTTCACTCGATCCCTCTCTCCTTTGACCAATTTCGCCACTCCTTTCCGTACTTAACTCGCTTGGAAAGTACCTGCACACAAGCCGAGACAGAAACCCATCAAAGAATACATATCGTTCTGTTAACTAAACATGTTATAGAATCAAAAGTACAATATACATCATATAACACATGAATGGGAAAAAGCATAGAATTCTTTATTAATAGAAGGAAAGATTGCAACCCATGTAGATGCATGTCCGATTCAATGTCACCCTTCCAGCTTCAAACCCTTCTCTCCTCGTGAAACAACAATTTGACATGATAACATTACTCTCTCTACTAATCTCATTCAAACAGCATTTCCTTAGCTCAAGAAGTTCCAACCTAGACTAGCCTTTGAATGCTTGGTCCATTTATAGCCGAATGGAGGAGGTTAAGACATTAATGGCCCTCATGAATGCTTTGCCAAAATTGGGAAGTGGTTCCATGGAGGAAGGCATAATGGATTAAGGTTCATTCATCATCTTCCTCATCCAAAAGTGAGCTCCATCCATCTGGAAACTTCCAGAAGCATCCATTGGATGAGGAATCCAATGGATTCATTTCAAAAATTCGATGAATCTTGCTCATCGCAGGTGAAACAAAGGCTAGGTGCGATGCATAGCACCCAGTCAGTGTAGTTTCTGCAATGCATTGCAACCTGATAAAGGGCCACCTATGCTGATCTCTATAGGGGCATTTTTTGGATGAATGGTGACATGGAAACTCTTGGGAAGCAAGCATGATGTAGGTTGACTTCATTATGGAATGAAAACAACTAAATTAGGG
This sequence comes from Pinus tabuliformis, assembly GCA_031772625.1. Lineage (NCBI taxonomy): Eukaryota > Viridiplantae > Streptophyta > Pinopsida > Pinales > Pinaceae > Pinus > Pinus tabuliformis. The sequence continues at coordinate 41,895,867 of CM062813.1, forward strand.
GTTGATGGACCCTAATAATATGGATCTGGAAGTCAAGATTGATGTGTCCAAATTTTCCTGTAACATATACTTAAATAGAAGAAAACAGAATTTTTATCATTTATTTGCCAAGTTCATGCATGGGAATGCTTGAAACCATTATGAAAGAAACAAGAAATCAATTCAAGGCCTAAGATATCAGAAATTTCAATTTCAACCAATCTTCTAAAACTAAAATATGATGACCTAATTAGCAATAAAACCCTAAATTACACAAAGAGCTAGAATTCGGTCTTTTTGGGCTGCATGAGCAGTATTCCTCAAACCATGATCCGTGAAAGGGAGAAATGAGGTGAAAACCACTTGTTGTCAACCTTTTTGGAATATATTCTTATCACTACAATGCTACTATCATAGTTATTCACAAATGGAAGCAAACTAATCAAATCTACCAATACTTGCAAATTAACAACACCAAAATCAGTTTAACAGCTAACTATGAGATAACCTAAGCATACATATACAGTAAGAGGAACCTTTGTTGATAGGGTTGGGCCCTAACCCAAGATATTCAGCCCTCTGAGTCAACTCAATGTTGGATCAAGGGAATGCTTCTCATTTTCATTAAAGAAATCATAAATACATAAAAGTGCTTGGTTACAATCCTTCAACTTGAAAACTGCTTAGCTATCTTGAACAAAAAATATGAATCCTAATGAGTCCCTAGGCCTCTTAATTTATACAAATAAAGTTACCAACAACTTCCTTAAATTTAGGGAGGCTTGGCTCCAATCTCAAGATCAACTGGTCTTCAATTATCACTGGCTTGGCTGCCAATTAACTTCATGACTCGGTTGCTTACAACTCCAAGTTGATGAGATTTGTTTGAGGAATATTCGAGTGAGTGAGGAGTTAAGGAGGGAGATCATGTCTCTGAGAATCCTTCTTGCTGGTCTCCATTCGAGTTCCTACACTTTAATTAGCCAAAATTTTCTCTAAATCCTGCAATCAATGCACATTAGACCACTAGACATGAAATCTCATCTTTACTCTCCTCGTTAAGAAAAACATAATTAAAACATGTAAAGAATGATGAGAAAAGTTTATTTTAGTAAGCTAGAGGTGCATTAACATCCACATAATTTACCCATTGATGAGCCTCATCATCACCCCCCTACTGAAAACTTTTCTCATCCTCTGAGCAACTCAATCTATGTCCATGTCTTTCATTGCTTTGGTGGCCTCCTGACATTCTAGGCTTTTGTTGTAGTCTCCTCGTCTTGTGGATAAAACCCTACATTCCTCTCTATTTCTTCCCATTGCTTTCTTTCTCCTTCTTCCTTTCTCCCCTCTAACATACCTAAAAACAATGGTGGTTTGAGTTTTAATCCAATCCAATTTACCTTGAGTCTCTATAATGTTTTCTTATACATTAGGACTCTCTCTAGTGCATCCCTCATCCTATCAGGAGAACAATATTCTTTGATATTTATGATGTAGGGTAAGGTGTTCCATCACCTTTGGCAGGTTTTATGGCTGTCATATCCTAGAAATCTTAGCATGTCTTCAAAATGTGTGACTGCTTGTTCTTGTATAGCAAGGTATCTTGGTGCAATCTTGGGATCATTTGCAATGAGGTTGTGAGCATTGATGACAACCATTGGGTTAGATTGTTCTGATCTGATCATAATGGGTTCTTCTTCTTCTCCTGCCAATACCTTTTTCATTTCTTTAGCCCTGGCCTCCTCATGACTCATCCAAGATGTGAAGGCCATTAGTTGTAAGTCCCCTAGCTTTGGATTTGGGTCCCACACATTTAAATCTGTCAGAGCTAAATTCTGTTGGTAGAACTCATATATCTTTGCTCTATCCTCCAAGGTGCTTTGATCACAAAGGTCAATGAATTTCATGTATTCCTGGAAAGTCATAGTTCCTCTTTGTGCTAGGGTTTTTATCTGAAACTGTAGCCATTGTTCTTTGAGGTATAAAGCATATGACTTTTCTGGCATCCTACATTGAAGTGCCTCCATTGATAAAATTGCCATAGTTGCCAATTGGCCTTCCTTTTGATGTAGTTGCTTCCTTATTTAGGTGTTCTCAGCCTCTAACTAAGATTTCATTATTGTTTCCCTATCTCTTATGCTACTTAGTTCTCTGCCCATCTCTATAAATTTCTCTTCCAAGTGGCCTACATCCTCTACCCCTTTTGATTTAGAAATTTGAATCCACCTATGTGTCCTTGCCTCTCTTTTTCAAGTTCAAAGAATAGAGGAATGGAAAATTTTTATGGTATCACCCTACTTCCTTCAATGAATCTATAGTAGGAGCTAAGGTTTGGTTGTGGGCTATGCTCCTTCAACTCCGATGCCTCTTCCTCTATTTTTTCCTAAGTAATTCCTTCCTCTTTTCCTTCCCTTTGTCCTTGCAGCCTTTCTTGATTTTTTTTCTATGTTTCCTATAGGTTTGACAGGGTTTCCTGTAGGATTGTTTCTACTTCTTGTAGGTTTGACTGGGTCTCTTGTAGGAGACCCTTTCCTTTTGTTGAGGTTGACCTTGTGACAGTCCTCCTAACATAGGTGATTAGATACTTGGGAGAAGCTTATTTTGATGTTCCTTCTCCTTCCTTCTCCCCTAGAGGGACTGCTTTCTGTTGTTGTTTTGGTGAGTCTTCTATGAAAATTGGAGTTTTGGTAGGGGTTTGAGGTCTCCCTTGTCTAATCCTGGTGCTCTTCTTTGTACTAAAGTAAAGTGGAGTTTGTCTTTGTCTCTTTCCCTTTGATTTGACAAGTTTACTTAGGGCAGTTAGAGTAGTTGATGCTTCTTTCTCAGTAGGCTCTGGAGACACCCTTGGTGATTCTTCTTCTTCCCTTCTTTGTGTTTCAAAATTGTGTTCATCCTTATTTACTTCATCCTCTTTTTCATATTCTTCTCCATCCTCTTTGTCTTCTTCTTTTCTGTTCTCTGATTCTTCCTCTTTGTCATATTTTGTTTCTTCTTCCTTGTCATCCTTTGTTTCTTCTTCTCCCTCACTAGCAGTAGGGCTTCAGTCATACTCAATGGCTTGAATTTCTCCTTCGTCTTGCATGTCTACAAATGTTGACCATGCAATAGGGATTCCTAAATTGTGTAGAGAATCTTCAAGGATGAGTTTGATCAACCCATGATGGTCTAGTTGTTGATGTTTTCCTTCTTGTACCTTGATGCTCATGTCTATCATGGATTGTAATAGAAAATAGGATATACTAAGTCTGTTATGATGAGGTGTCTCTTCTCCAAGTCTGAGCTCATGGAGGAGTCTAAAGTGGTATCCATACACTACACTGTATCTACCTCAACAGGAAATATACTTTATGATGTGGTAACTCACCTCATTCCAAGGATATGGAAGGCTTTCCCTTATAACCCCATTTTTGTCTTAAATTGGTCCTTCTCCTTCCAAAAAGAAACTCTTCTTTGCAAGAGTGATGTTAGTCTTGTCCTATTTTCTACGTTACAACCCTAGGGGGAGTGTAGTTATTCTGCTAATAATCTCAGGAGTAATTTCTACTGAAAAACCCTTCACTATAGCAGTGGCACTAGCTCTAGTGAGAGGTATGAATGGCATTGCAAACTCTCTAGCCACATCATCATCATATCCCCTTAGTAGCTCAAAGAACCCCATCCATTGATGCCTTGTAAAGATTTCCACCACAGCAGGATGCTGGTGTATTCTAGCTGTGTTGGTGGGCTCTCTTTTGTTGAAACCTCCTGTCATAATTTCTGGAAATTCTTGTTTGAGTGAGGTTTGTGTGGATCTAGTTTAGCAGTTCTGGTAGGTGATGAGGTTCTAGCCTTTATCATTTATTAACCTTCACAGAATTATATCTATGCATATAGTAAATACTCAGAAGAAAGGAGGATTTCTTCCTTGTAGATGAAAACACAGAAGGGATGGCACCTACCTCCTTTTCCTACGCTCTGGTGATGAGAACTCTTGAATCAATGCTCCTCGGTGTCCTCTTGCAACTCTGTGTGGTAATTCCTTTTGTATCCTATAGCCTTCCTGTAGTTTCTTGTAGGTGCTCTTGTTTGATGCAGATGCTGACTGTTTCCTGTAGGTTGCCATTGTAGGGACTCCAAGAGAAAAAAAAAAATTAATGACTCCTCGAAGTTGCTTCTTCCTTCAGCTTTTTGAAATACTAATACTTTGCATGGGAGTCAGTGACTATTGCCATTTGTTGATGATTTTGTTAGGTGGTGTGTTGTCTGGCCGAGTACAAACACCTACTTTCGAACTATTGGTCCCACTACCAATTCATCACATCATCTTTCCTCGTAATCATCTCCCACTTCATTCTTCGTAACTTAACCACTTTTTGATTCATTCCCCTTTTTTTTATGTGACTTTGCCACGTGTGGAGTTGACTAACCCTTTTCTTCTCGTTATCTGACCGAGGGTGGCCAAGTTAACTAGCCACCTTTGCTTATAAAATCAACTTCCTGCCTCATTCCTACAGCTTAATCATATTTGTACCTATGAGAAAGTATTAGTGAGATGACATACATGTTGGTCCTTTGCTTCGTTGATGCATGCTAGAGAATGGTGTTGATTCATTGCTCTTTGATCTTGTTGCATATTCTTCACTATGTTTTTTTCTTCTTATTTTTGTTGATATGTTTCTCTCTTGATGATGTACAGGTGCTAGCTTTTGTTGTTGTTGAGCTCTAGAGGAGCTTCCTCATCACTGTGATCCTTGTGCTGAAGGTGGATTGGTGTTGATGTCGGAAGTTTGTGGAATAGGTTGCTACAGGAATTCCTACAATATGTCTTGTAGCTGCCTTTTTCTTAAACCTTTTCATCTATTCTCTGCTTCTGAGGTTGAATGGGCATTAGAATGATTGAAGGATGTGGTAATGAGTGGAAGATGAGGTATGCTGCTATGGCATGTATCTTATTGATGTTTTTTTTTCTTCTTTTTTCTTTCTTTTTTCTGACTTGATTTCTTTGATGGATGCAATGGTGACATGGTGATGTAGGGTGTAGGCTGAGGTATGGTGAGGTCAATGGATTTTTTTATAACCCAAAAAAGGCTTGTGTTCCCATTGTTCCATTGGACTAACTTCCCTAAACTTTTTCAAGACCTCCTGTAAAACCTATACGAAACTACAGTAGTATTACAGGGAATCGTATAGAAAACACAGAGTTGCTTGGAATTGGCATATGGAGTGGAGTATGGATGGAAGAACATGGGGAGTGTGGAGGAGATGAGATGGATGAAGGAAAACATGGCTTGTGGTAGGGTCAGTTTTCCTCTGTAGCTTGTGCACGCCATCCTCTGACCAACCTGCAAAAACAGGATTGTTATTATTTTGTATGTTTTTCTCTTTTTTCATTTTTTTTCTTCTTTTTTTCTTTGTTTTTCTTTTTATTTTTTTGAAAAGACAACTAGGTTGCCTCAGAGGAGGTTTTCATCCTTGTTTCCTTCCCTGGGCACCACAAAAGAGGTTTTAACCCATAGATATTTTTTCTTTTCTTTTTTTAATACTCTTGGGCTGCCTTAAGAGGTTTTCAACCCAAAAGTTGGACTCAAGTGCCTCATGGAGGTTTTCACCTATGTCCCTTTATTTTTATTTTTTTATTTTTTCTAAGAACTTGGTGAGGTGGAAGTTGAGACTTCTCCAATCACCATCACTACCTTGTTGATGCTACTAATGAATTCCTGCTTTGATAAGGGCTTCTTGTATATCTTTAACCTGTACCCATTGATGAGCAAAGGGATACATTTTGCATCAATGGTTCTTATATGAACATCGCCATTGTCATGGCACTTTTCTATCACATATTTTCCCAACCATCTGGTCATTAACTTGCCTTTGAAATATTTGTACCAGGAGTCATACAACAAGGCCCAGTCGCCTTCTTGAAACAGTTTGTCCTTGATATTTCTGTCATGTCATATTTTCCTTTCTACTTGATTCACTTCTGTGTGTAGGAGGGCCTGCATTCTAAATTCATCTAACCCATTCAGCTTGAGCAATCTTTCCTGTTGTGCCCTTATGATATCTAGATTGTTGGAAATAATACTGAGAAGGGGGGTGAATCAGTATTATCAAATTCTTTTAATAAATCTTCCTTATTTGTTCTTTGAAATATTTTTGCATGTCAGTACCATAAAATAATGAGCATGGACAAAGAAAACAGATAGTCACACCAAAGAACACAAGATGTAAGGTGGAAACCCAATGTGGGTGAAAACCACCTGCTGCAATATGTCTCTATCTTCTTTCAAATTAGAAACTCCTTTTACAATGGTTTTGTACTGGTGCAGTCCTTTACCAGTACGCAGGCTGCAACCTGCAGAGAGCTACAACTCTCTCTCGTTTTCCAGTCTTTCCTGGAAGGGAGCTACAACCCCCTACTTCTTTTCATTAAGCATCAAATGAATATCAAGTACATGTAAGTTACATAGTTCACTGCAGTAATCAGATCAGTAATAACAGAACTAACCCAGACCACCTTATCAACAGAAAAATTCAATCAACAGAAGATCTTAAGACAGATACGCAGTTTTTCCTTCTGTGGCCTGCGTCGCTACGCACTTCACCTTCTGCTTCCCTGCGTATACCCGCAGAGATCTTTCTGCCGCTCTGCGTGTCCACGCACTTTTTCCTCAACCGCTCTGCGTACTGTCACTGCAGGTACGCACCCAAAGACACTACTGCGCCGCGTGCTTTTGCTGTAGGTACGCGCCCAGAGATACTATCGCGCCGCGTACAGTTACTGTGCGTACGCACCTGAACCTTCGTCGCTCTGCGTACCCACGCAGATCTCCTTCTTCTGCTCTGCGTACCCACGCAGCTCTCCTTCTTCTGCTCTGCGTACCCACGCAGCTCTCCTGTTTCTGCTCTGCGTACCCACGCAGCTCTCCTGTTAAACACCTGCGTACTTCTGATTAGGCTCGAAAAGGCAGTCCACCAGAGTGGCACAGATGCTCAGATGCCCAGATCTGATCATGCGCTCGAGAGATCACCCTTCACAGATTCGCTTTCAACTTCATATAGATCAAGCTTTTAAGACCATAACCCAATATTTCAGATCTTAAGATATTCAATTGCAAAAGATGCTTAGCCAAGTGATCTCCTTTGCTTTATATAGGCAAGCTCCTCCTAAAATCATGGATCAATACCACGAGCCAAAACCATAGTAACACAAATACCGTCGGCTAAATACCAAAGGTTAAACATAAGAAACCCCACGTGTGCTTTTCTTTGCCTTGAAATGTGTGCACTGGGGGTACGCACCTCCTGAACGGCTGACCTGCGTATCAGGCCGCGGTCCCTTCACGGTGTACCTGCGGGTACGCACTTTCTGAACTGATCTCCTGCGTACTTCTTAATTTTCAACATATTGAGAGCCTTGCCATGGGTGTTGCCATCAAGTACAACATCTGTAACATATAGCCATACCAGAAACATAATGCCAACATAGATCCAGTTGTGTTTCCATCCTTAAGGTATGGTATTCAAATTCAATGGACAGCAGGGCTTTCCTCCCATAGGCTAACTCATAAGGAGTGAAGCCAGTGGTGGTCTTCTAGGTGGTATTGTAGGCCCAGGTGGTCTCAACTAATTTGTCTACCCAATCCTTTCTGCTACTGCTAATCACCTTTGTCAAAATGCCTTCCACTACTCAATTGGTTACTTCCACTTGCCAATTAGTCTGTGGGTGGTAAGGAATGGATTTTTTGTGCTTGATCTTTTGTTGGCTTAACATTTTCAATCATGTGAGATCTAAATTGACAGCCTTGATCAGCGACCAACTCTTGAGGGTATCCAAACTTATAAAATACATTTTCTCTCAAGAATTCAGCCACCTTTTCTTCTATTGCTACCTTGATAGCTTTGGCTTCCGCCCACTTTGTTAAATAGTCAGTGCCCACAATGATATACTTCTTCTGTCTGGATGGAGGGTCAATGGGCCCGATGAAATCCATGCCCCGCTTGTCAAATGGCTCAAAATTCACTTGAGGTTGTAGGGGAATTTCATCCTTGGGGATAGGCTTCCCCATCCTTTGGCACCAATCACACTGGCTGGTATACCTTTTTACATCTTGGTGAAGAGTGGGTCAGTAATATCAACTTGCAGTACCTTGAATGTTGTTCTTTTGGCTGCAAAGTGACATCCACAAGGCGCATCATGATAGGCCAGAAGGATGTCAAAGACTTCCTCCTCCCTGACACATCTTCTTAGAATTTGATCTGGACCGAGCTTGAAGAGATTTTCCCAATCCAAGTGAATGGGGCACTTTTTCTTATGATTCTTCTCTTTTCCTTGGAGGACAAATTTGGAGGGAACTGTGTAGACACCAAGTAGTTTTCTATGTCAAGAAACCATTGAGAGAGAACTAAAATGGTGAATAAATGTTTGTCTAGTAGCTGATCATCAACCATTCCTTGCTCCCCTGTAGGCAAAGTCAATCTGGATAAAAAATTTGCAGCTACATTCTCCTTTCTAGGCTTATCAATAATAGTTAGATCAAATTGTTTCAATAAGAGTAACCATCTAATAATCCGGGAATTTACATCAGGTTTGTTCATTAAGTATTTAATTGCAGCATAGTCGATATGTACAAATGTCTAGTAACCAGTAATGTAATGTATAAATTTATTCAATGAATGAACAACAGCTAGGAGTGCTTTTTCAGTTACTATGTAGTTTAACTCGAATTTCGACAGATTCTTACTGATGAAGTAAATGGCATAAGGTAGCTTGTCATCTATCTGTCCTAGAGCTTCTCCTATAGCTTTGTGAGAGGCATTGACATGAATATGAAAAGGAAGAGCCCAATTTGGGCCTCGGAGAATAGGTGCAGTAGTCAACTTGTCCTTTAGGGTGTCCAGGGATTCTTGGCAGCTTTCTGACCATAAAAATTCGGAGTCTTTAGCCAATAACCCAAATAAGGGAGAAGCTAACTTGCTTAAATATTTTATAAATCTCCTATAGTATCTTGCTAAACCTAAAAAGCATATAACATCCCTCTACTTTGGTGGAGTCAGGACCCTTTTGATGATGGTTATCTTATTTGGGTCTACCTGTAGTCCTTCCTGGTATATTGAGTGACCTATGACAGTCCCTGCAGTCATCAAGAACTCACATTTTTTAGGACTAAGGGATAAGTTCATCTCAATGCATTTGCTTAACACCTTTCCCATGTTAGAGAGAACCTCCTGGAAATCACACCCATAGGGTGTGAAGTCATCCATATAAATTTCTACTGCATCATGGAATAGCTCTGCAAAGATACTCGGCACTTCTCCCTGGAAAGTGACAGGGGCATTGCATAGACCAAAAGGAAGGACCCTATAAAAAAAAGTACCCCAAGGACAGGTGAAGGTGGTTTTATCCTGGTCCATTGGGCTGATTTGGATTTTATTGTACCCGTTGAATCCATCCAAGAAAGAGAAGAACTTCTTTCCTGCCAAACCATATAACACTTGGTCCTTCTTTGTGGCTTTGTTTAGCTCTCGATAATTGACACAAATCCTCCACTTTCCATTTTTGTTTGGAACCAGCACCAGAGGAGACACCCACTCATTGTCTGAGATAGGGTGAATGAATCATGCATCCAACAGCTTCTGCAGCTCTTCTTTGACTATATCTTTGAGAGCTGGATTCATTCTCCTTTGGGGTTGTCATACTGGTTTGCAACCTTACTTGATGTAAATGTGGTGAGTACACACTGAGGGGTGCACTCCCTTCATTTCTTTGTAATTCCAAGAAAATGCATCCAAATGCTCTCTTATCATATTACATAACTCTTCTTCTTGGTGTACAGAGAGAGAGGGGTTGACTTCAATGCTCTCTCAGGGCTGAATTTTATTGTCTTGACACGAGTATGGTTTGAGTCATCTAAGCATAGATCAATCTGATGGTTGTCCTTGGTTTCTGTCACTACTTCCTCCGGAGACATGGTGTTGGGAGATGATTTTGGAGGATGTGTTCAATCAAATCATCTTCATCAGGTTTTCCTCCTCCTATGGCAATGTCTAGGGTATAGATTTCAGAGGAGTAGACTTCATCTTTTTCCTCCTCTTCTAGCCATAAGGGTAAGTCATGTTCTAGAGATGGCTAAGCAGGAGGGTACAAGACCAACTGCTTGGATAGATGCCCATTTTTTGCTATATGTCCATACTTAGTGCAATTGAAATAATAAGCTAGAAAAACATCAACATACCTATAAATTTGTGTTCTATTAATTGGTTGGGCTAATTTCTGTGTTTTGATTTCCCTTTCCAATGTTGTTCTTTTGTTGTGAAAAATTTCTCCCTTTAATATTCTATTGTCAATTATTCTTTGACTGGTTATTGGGATGCGCGCTTTCTTTTTTATGCTACACAATCAATCCTTTTACTGCGAGTACAAAGGTGATTGAGTTTTTGCCTTTTAATTTTGTTGTTGCGCTATATTTAGCCTCAAATCCAAGACCATTTCGATCTTAGGAGACTCTTTGTGCTTCCAAAAGCTCATTTAATTTTCAGTCCCCTTTCCAAACTTTTGATTAAATCTTAGCTGACCTTTTGTCTTTTCTAATTCTCTTCTCAATAAAACAAGTTCAACCTTTATCCTTTCATGAGCTTGATTCTTTTCATTCAGTTGTTGATTTAAAGATTCTTGAATCCTCTTATCTTCTTCAATTTGCAAGAGAAATGGTTCAACAAATTCAGCATTTTCTTTGACCAACAACTCCTTCTGGGTTTTATTTTTCTTTCTCAACCTTTCAATTTCTTCAAGTGCACTTCGCAGTGCTCCTTCTAGATCCACTTCGACATCTTCATCAGAATTAATGGCTTGAACTTGGAAATTGTCAATAGACATAAGCATGAATTCTTTTGGATTTTCATCATCTCTATCCTCATTTAAGGATTGTTTACTTCACTTTCAGAGGAATTGGCTTCTTAGATATAGAGACTCTTCTTATTAGCCTTCTTCTTTCCTCTGATTTTTCCTGATTTTTTCTCTTGGATAATAATTCGTCTTCTTGTTTTTAGGACACTTCGAAGCATAGCAACCAACTTTGCCACGGTTAAAGCACTTAAAAGGTATCTTACCTTTATATTTACTTGAGCTTCCTTACAAACTTGGCTTCTTCTTCATATGATTCACAACATGAATTAGCATGCTCTTCCTTGGGCTTCTTATCTTCTTTGAAGGTTGATTCTTTTGCTGCAAACTTGCCATTTGAAATTCTCATCTCATAAGTAGTGAGCATGCCAAGTAGTTGATCTAGAATCGGAGTGTTCATATTAGTCATCTCTTCAAATGGTTGAAACTTTGGGATTAAATCTCTCAGGAAGATATCTCAACACCTTTTAAACTACTACAGATTCTTCTATTTTCTCATCAAGGCCTCTTATGGTGTTCACAACGTTATCAACTCTTGAGAAATACTTTCCAATATCTTCATCATCATGCATCTTTAAAGACTCGAAATTCATTCTAAAACCTTGAAGTTTAGCTTGTTTTACCTTGCTATCACTTTCATAGCAGCTACTCATCTCGTCCCAGATAACTTTGGCAGTTATGCACTCCATTACTTTGACAAGTTTTGATTCGGGTAGGCTAGAAAGCAAGGTATTCATGGATTTAACATTGCATGTGAACTCCATCTTCTGATCTATGGTAATCACTGCTAGAGTCTTTTGATATTCTTCTTCCACAACATCCCATAAAACAGCTCCAAGTGATTGAATGTAGGTTTTCATCCTTACCTTCCAAAACACATAGTTTGTTCCATTGAACATAATTTCCCTATTAGTAAATCCTCCTTAATGTTTTTACATTTTCCTTGATCTTTATTCCAGTTGTTAAACTGGTATGAAGTAACCTTGCTCTGGTACCAATTGTTAGAAACCAAGACAATACTGAGAGGGGGGGTGAATCAGTATTATAGGAATTTTATACTTTCTTTTACTGTACAAGGATGATAAGACATCATAAAATACTTCAGCGGTTCATTCATATGAGCATGACAAGAAATAATGTAGGTAACACGAAGGAACACACAAATTCTTCAATTTTTTCTTCAATTTCTTCACAAAGAAATCTACAACTTGTTGTTACAAAATTCTTTGGCTACAACTAGCAAGAAGCTACTACTCCATGATTTATCAGCTACAACTAAAAGGAGCTCCAACCCGTAAAATTTTACTAGCAACTTTTGGAAAGAGCTACAACCCGTGATTTGCAAGCTACACCTTTCCTAGCCTCAAATGATTCATATTTTATCCATTTTCAAACTAGAACCATAATGTCAAATCCATTTACAAAATAAAACAATTTTTCCACCATCACCTTTAGCAATCTCTAGTCCCTGATAAACTCACCATCCACACCATTAGCCTTGATTCAACCCAACTCACACACTACTACAACACCCTTGCAGAATTCCTCAATCAATCTACCTATAAACAAATTTGTTGCTAAATAGGTTTCTTTGATTTTTAGTTTACTTGCACTTAAATCCGTGCATGAATCTATTATTTTCAAATTTTCACGAAGTCTTCTAGATGTGCTCTCCAAGTTATCATTCACTTATCACCTATTTCTGCAAGAAAAATTGAGCTCAACTGTAATTTTTTTCTATTATGGAACTTTACAAGTTTTAGCTGAGCTTTTATATTGTTAGCAAGCTCTAACTTTGGCTTGACTACTAATTATGCCTCTTAATCTGTCCATGCTGCCGAATTTTCCTTTTAAGCCCCTATGTGCTTATGCATTCACCCTTTCTTACCATAAGACCATGGACTGTGACCTTGGCTCACAACTCCTGAGGGCTTAGCCATAATATTCATGCTCTCGGTCATTGTTGCCTCATATAACCTCGACCTGGCTCTTATTCCTTGGCCCCCGGCTCCTTTATCCCAGCGCTTCTCCTCTTCACCTTTGATTTCCTTCTGGGGTCATACCGCAAGGATGATGTGTCACGAGGGGCTACCTTTAGCTTCTCCCATTGGTCGGTCTTTTCGTTGTGTACTACCGACATATCCTGGCGCTCATCATTACGTTGTTCTCCTCTCTGCACTTATATTTACCTCCGGGCTCTGGAGATCAGGATAGGTTGTCCTAGTGGGTCCGCCTACTACACCTGTGAACCAACAAACTACCAGCCTGGGTTGAGTTGTCTCTAACAACTGCCACATGCACCTGATGCCTTGTCATCTGTAAATCCTATGCATGCACGTTCAAAGCCTTCAAGGATCAAGCCAACATGATGACATCATTCCCATGTCATCTCTACCACGTGGTGCCATCTAAGCGGTGACACATGTCACTTAGAAATGGCCCACTTGGGTACATGAAAACCCAAAAAAGACTACCACATGTCCAACAATTTGTACTGCCACGTCACATGTGTTGATGTCATCTCGACCAACTAGATGTTTCCACGCATCTTGTTAGAGAAAGGGTCCTGAAGCCTTGGTTTTGTGTTGAATTTCCTTCATAAATTTTTTATGAAGGTCTTAGCCTTTCAATGTTATGTTGTTGCCACGTTGCCTGGCTGGTTTCCACTAGTGGTTTGCGCCCCCATTGCAGGCTATTTGTGGTTTTGAGGGAAAGGGGTGGTGCAATCAACCTTCGTTGTTTATCTAACAATTGGCAGTATGAGCAAACCGCCAATTGTGACACTCCTTTGCATGGTTTATGGTATAGAGGGGAAACAGTGTTAGAATCAATCTCCATCGTTGATCACGAGATTGACGATATGGGAAACCCACCCATCCTAACACCCCTTTACACATTAATGCCTATGCATGTTGACCCAGCAGAATCTCTCATATGCGTCGATGGGGGCGGGTGGTAGCAGATCTACCCTCATAGTTGCTCAGCATTTAAACGGTCACCTCCTCAAGTTCTTTTGCCAAGTTTGGTCATGAGCCAAAATACATTGATCCAAAGGTCCTCTTCTCCAATTTAACTTTATATTTTACTTTTTGGAGTACCTAGGCTTTCACTACCCTTATTTTCTGATCCAGGATATCATTTCTAAACTTTCACATACCACTGGAAATGTGTTAAAATTGGAAACTAGGGCCAAAATCCATGTGGGTCATATTATTTATGGCATGTGATATTTTTATTGGATCCCTCTCATTGAGAGGTGTCGGATTGATCTAAATATCATCCGATTCCGATAATTATTTATGAAGTTATGAATTTATTTATGTTATGGACAAATTGTTAAGTCGTCTAGCAACATATGTAGGCTTAGAAGCCCAATAGTCATGTCTATTCAACCTCTACGTTTTAGTATAAATAGAAGAGGACTTCAAGTCATTTCTACACACACTTGGATCTCTTCCTCTCTCTACTTGTCTTTGGGTTTTAGTAGGAGGAGAGATCCTAAGGAAAAGCCTGAAAAGCTGGAAAAGCCGGAACTGCCGGAAAAGCCGGAAAAGCTAGAACTACTGGAAAAGCCAGGAATAGCCGAAAAAGCCGGAAAAGCTGGAACTCCCAGAAAAGCTGGAAAAGCCAGAAAAGCTGGAACTGCCAGAAAAGCCGGAATAGCTGGAAAAGATGAAAAAGCTGGAACTTCTAGAAAATCCGGAAAAGTCGGAACTACCAGAAAAGCTAGAACTGTCGGAAAAGCTGGAATCGCCAGAAAAGCCAGAAATACCAGAAAAGCCAGAAAAGCTGGAAAAGCAGGAAAACTGGAAATGTCAGAAATGTCGAAACTGCCGGAAAAGCCAGAACTGCTAGAACTGCTGGAAAATCCAGAACTACCGAGAACTGCCGAAACAGCGGGAGCATCTGTCTCCAAAGGAAGGCAGCATGGTGTATGAGATCATGGGCAGCATAATAAGCAGCATGATGATATGAGCATGGGCAGCATAATGATGAATGAGATCATGAGCATGGGCAGCTTGATGATGAATAAGACCATGGAAGATGCAGCATGATGAGCAACACGAAGATGAGAGCAGCTCAGACATCAAGGTTCATCACATGTGACAGTACAACAAGGTGTCACACGATAATGTGTAGCAAATAGACGAGATGCAGCACTATGATAGGTGAACGAGTCACCTTACAGAATCAGTTGAAGCAATATGTCTTCAACTAATCTCATGTCGATATCAAAAGTCAAAGTGATTGACTTCTATTGTAAATGTACTATCTCTCTCACTTTCTCTGCTGAACTTTGAAGAACATAAAAGAAGAATTGATCAAGGGTTTCCCCACATTGTGGGGTTTGTCCCTGGCTAGCACCACATCTTGTGTCCTCTTGTCTTGGTTTGTCTTTTGCGATTTATATTTATGTTCTATCTGCAATTTACTTTATGTTGATGTGATTGCTAATGTGGAGAAGAAATTGAAATAAATTTCTCTAGCATAGAACATACCTAAAATTAACATGGTATCAGAGCTGAGGTGAAGACAATGCCGAAGCAAGAGTGAAAGAGCAATCACCAAAGACAATAGGGACAAGACAAAAGGATCAATGAGTTCCACATCTCTCTTCTAAGTTCGCTAAGGGTGAAGTGGAAGCAGAGAATATTATCAGAATGGTACAGTGGAAGATCACTTCATTGGGAAGTTCAAATATAAGGGTGGAAGGAAAGGCAGATGCCTTGGTTGCAATAAGTTCGGCCATCATGCAAAGGAGTGTCCGAATAGCAGAGACACGTCTCTTGATGAAGATAACAATCATTCCAGGGACATCTTCAATTATCAAAGGAATGATAAGTAATGCAGGTCATCAAGGAAATGGTCGACTCTTCAAAGAAAGCAAGGAACCCTAGAATCTCTTTTATGTACCTGATCACAAGAAGAACCTGGTGTCCATCTCGGAAATTGAAGTTTAAGGTTTCAAGGTGGCACTCATCGATGGAAAGGTACGTGTTTGAAAATAGATTTTTCAAAGATCTTTTAGAGCTCAAGGTTGTTTCAATTCCACTGGGGACCATGTCCATTGACTCAACACCGGAGGTCTGCGAGTCAGATGGTGACCGGGATGCCTAAATTCAAAAATAGCATGAAGGTACATGTCTGAGATGTACAGAAGGAAAATCTTACAAGGGGACCATTCCCCTCATGTAGCAGGTCCATAGGTTTGGAACAACCTCTGGAGTTTGAGATTCATGAACGGGAATCTCATGTATACAGGTGGAAGAAATTCGTCGATGGCTTGAAGCAAAACACCCCGGGCATAGTATGAGAGGATTGATAGTTGTTTGATGAAGTTGAGATTCACTAGGAGTGAAACCGATCCAAATCATTACCCGAAGGTTGTGGATGATAGACCTCTCATACTGGCACCTCATAAGGACGACCTATTTCTGAAAGGTGCAGACCCTCTCATTTGCAGAAGTAAGAGGGAGTTGGATTCCGAATGTGGAACGATAAATTGCAAGCCTGTGACTACCTCAAGGATATTAACTTTCAAAAGTTCTATGGTAGTGATGTCGGAGCAGATTTGGGAAATGCCTTTGAGTTTCATAAACTCAATCACGTTGATGTTCTTGGTGAACTCCGGACATATGTTTTGCAGTTAGCATGGTGAGCTCATATTTGGTTGAGCCTCACTGGATTGGTGCCAAGAATCCTCTGAGATATCTTTGGGTTACAATCTCTCATGGATTGAGATACACTGCCAGAAATATGAAAAATGCATGATTATTCGAATGTTGACTAGGCAGGCATTGTGGAGGATCACTAGAGCACTTCTTAGTGTTGGTTCTCTTTAGATTCTGCTTCGATATCATGGATGAGCAGGAAGCAGAAATCGGTTGTTATAAGTACCACTCAGACCGGATACATAACTATGAGTATGACCTCGTATGAAGTTGCCTGGTTTTGGAAACTCTTCAGTGAGTACACATGATGAATACCACTGTGATTCTCTGTGACAACCAGAGGTGGGATTCGATTAATGAGGAATCTCGTTTTCAATGATTGCTCCAACAGATAGACATCAGATACTGCCTTATCTCGGATATGGTAAGTCAATGAACAAGGAGGCTCCATTGCACTGAGATGATGCACAGGTCGCTACACTTTGTCAGAGCCCTGAGGAAATATCAAATATGTGATTTTCCCGAACGACTTGGAGTCATCGAGAGACCCTTGTAAAAGGGTCCTGCATGTTGCATACAATGAGCTCTGGGAGCTCTGGGGGCTTGCGGTTCTTACTAGAGCAACATACAACCACAGGGTGACTCACCCTCCCCTGGTGGTGCGCACTGGGACAGGATGATTCGTTCTCCTATGAACAAGATGATTCGCTCTCATGTGAACAGGATGATTCGCTCTCTTGTGGGACAAGATGATTCACTCTCTTGTGGGACAAGATGATTCACTCTCCTATGTAGCAGGATGATTAATTCTCCTGTGAGGTTTGGATGATGTGTTCTCCATGAAGATTGTGTAGCAGGATGATTAATTCTCCTGTGAGGTCTAGATTATGTGTTCTCCATGACGATTGTGTAGCAGGATGATTAATTCTCCTGTGAGTTCTGGATGATGTGTTCTCCATGACGATTGTGTAAAAGGATGATTAGTTCTACTGTGAGGTCTGGATGATGTGTTCTCCATGACGATTGTGTAGCAGGATGATTAATTCTCCTGTGAGGTCTAGATGATGTGTTCTCCATGACGATTGTGTAGCAGGATGATTAGTTCTCCTGTGAGGCTTGGATGATGTGTTCTCCATGGCGATTGTGTAGCAGGATGATTAGTTCTCCTATGAGGACAGGATTGATTAAGTTCTCCTGTCGAGGCATCCTACCCATGCAGTGTGGGACTCATGGGAAGTACCTCTCATCTGATCAATGAGCAAGGAAATGAGGATAGGGACAATAGTAGTACCGATGGACACATCGTTGTATCTATTATACTCCCTATGCTAGGATGACCTTCATTGATCTGGGATCAATGATACTGGTCTAGTACCAGTGGTAGGAGTTGTACCCACTATGACACTGACTTCGGGTCAGTTGAGGACTGGTCTGGGACCAGTGTTACATACTCTGAGACTGACTTCGAGTTAGTAGAGTACTGGTCTGGGACCAGTGGTAGGAGTTGTACCTACTATGACGCTGACTTCAGGTCGGTTGAGGACTGGTCTGGGACCAGTGGTACACACTCTGACACTGACTTCGGGTCAGTGGAGAATAGTATGACACATTCTCGATCAGTTCTTCTTCTTCATGGTTCAGCAAAGCTAAGTTGAGAAGAGCAGAGCCAGTGGAGCTGAGCAGAGCCAACAGAGCTGAGCAGAGCAGAGTAGAGCCAACAAAGCTGAGCAGAGTAGAGCAGAGCCAGAAGAGCTAGTAGAGCAGAGCAGAAGAGCTAGCAGAGCAGAGCAGAGCCAGCAAAGCTAAGCAGAGCCCGCAGAGCAAAGCCAACAGAGCAGAGCAAAGCCAGCAGAGCTGAGCTGAGCAGAGCATAGTAGAGCCAGCAAAGCTGAGCTGAGCAGAGCAGTGCAGGGCAATGATGGCAGAGATAGTATAGTTGGACATATGGATCAGCGGATGGAGTTCTCCCTAGTTGAGTGGGAGTGTTAAAATTGGCAACTAGGGTCAAACTCCATGTGGGTCATATTATTTATGGCATCTGATATTTTTCTTGGATCCCTCTTATTGAGAGGTGTAGGATTGATCTAAATATCATCCTATTCCGATAAGTATTTATGAAGTTATGAGTTTATTTATGTTACGGACAAGTTGTTAAGTCAGCGAGCGACTTATGTAGGCTCAGAAGCCCAACAGTGATGTCTATTCAACCTCTACGTTTTAGTATAAATAGAAGAAGAATTCAAGTCATTTCTACACACACTTGGATCTCTTCCTCTCTCTACTTGTCTTTGGGTTTTAGTAGGAGGAGAGATCCTAAGGAAAAGCCGGAACTGCTGGAAAAGCCAAGAATAGCCGGAAAAGCTGGAATTGCTGAAAAATATGGAAAAGCCGGAAAGCCAGAACTACTGGAAAAGCTGGAATAGCCGGAAAAGCCAGAAAAGTTGGAACTGCTAGAAAAGCCAGAAAAGCCGGAAAAGTTGGAACTGCCGGAAAAGCTGGAACTGCCGGAAAAGCCGGAAATGCCGGAAAATTCGGAAATATTGAAAAAGCCAAAAAAGCCAAAAAATTCGAAAAATCCAAAAAAGCTGAAAAAGTTGGAAATGCTAGAACTGTCGGAACTGCCAAAAAAGCTGGAACTGCAGGAAAATCTAGAACTGCTAGAAAAGTCGGGACTACCGGGAACTGTCGAAACAGCCGGAGCATCTATCTCCGAAGAAAGGCAGCATGATGTATGAGATCATGGGCAACATGATGATATGAGCATGGGCAGCATAATGATGAATGAGGTCATGAGCATGGGCAGCTTGATGATGAATAAGACCATGGAAGATGCAGCATGATGAGCAACATGAAGATGAGAGCAGCTCAGTCATCAAGGTTCATCACATGTGATAGTACAGCAAGGTGTCACACAGTAATGTGCATCAAACAAACGAGATGAAGCACTATGATAGGTGAACGAGTCACCTTAGAGAATCAGTTGAAGCAATATGTCTTCAACAAATCTCATGCCAATATCAAAAGTCAAAGTGATTGACTTCTATTGTAAATGTACTATCTCTCTCACTTTCTTTGTTGAACTTTGAAGAACATAAAAGAAGAATTGATCAAGGGTTTCCCCACATTGTGGGGTTTGTCCCTGGCTAGCACCACATCTTGTGTCCTCTTGTCTTGGCTTGTCTTCTGCGATTTATATTTATGTTCTATCTACAGTTTACTTTATGTTGATGTGATTGCTAATGTGGAAAAGAAATTGAAATAAATTGCTCTAGCATAGAACATACATAAAATTAACAAAATGTCTTTTATAGCTCTTTCCATATAGGTGGTTTCCATCTGCTCTTGAGGTCATCTTCTACACTAGAAATGCCTTCAAATTCACTGCACCTTCTCCATTCATGTTGATCTTAATTATTTTTCTTGTGCATGAATCTTAATCACATGTGCCATCATCATTAAAACAATACTCTTGAAGAATGAAAGAATGTTCATGGTCAATTTATAATAAAATTATTTCTCCTCTCTGGAAAAGAAACCTGCCTTTGACAAGTACAAGAAGAAATCTGGTTCAAAGTATGGCTAGATGAAAGAAAAGGTATGCATATCGTAAGAAACTCTACAATAAAAGGTTTGTATCTACAATAATCTTTCAGAAAAAGTTGAATACGAAAGTAAGCTCGGTAAGCCTTCCATTTCTTAAGAGTTGATAAGGTGTTGTCCAGGCAGGCGCTCCTACTATCATTAGCTCACATCGAATGGGAGAAGATTTTAAAAAGGGTTATCATGGGGTAATAGCGCAATTCAATGCCATCCACGCCATTGAATCCACTCTTGTTAACATTTAGCCAAATATGCAACAATATTGGATCACCACCAGTGGGTTTTTGACAAGCCCAAGGAGCTTCCACCCTCTAGGGGTAAACATGATCATAGCATCCCTTTGATTCCAGGGAACCAGCCACCCAATGTCTTCCCCTATAGATATCATTTCACCCAAAAGAATGAAAATGAAAAAATTATCAAGGAACTCGAAGCAGGTGTTATTTTTCCCATAACTAGCCCTTATTCATCCCCAGTGGTCATGGTTTTAAGGAAAGATGGTGAATGGTGCATGTGTCCATACTTTCAGGCCCTCAACAAGCTCACCATCAAGGATAAATTTCCTATCCCAGTAGTTGATGAACTACATGGTGCCAAATTTTTTACCAAGTTGGACCTTCGCTCGAGCTATCACCAAATACGGATGAATGATTCGGATCTTGGGGCAAGGCCCCCAAGATCTAAAAAATTGAAATTC
Organism: Pinus tabuliformis; assembly: GCA_031772625.1. NCBI lineage: Eukaryota > Viridiplantae > Streptophyta > Pinopsida > Pinales > Pinaceae > Pinus > Pinus tabuliformis. Next base: position 41,916,697 of record CM062813.1, read on the forward strand.
CATAAGAAAATAAGAGAACACACAATAACAAAATCACAAAGCTTGGACAATTTGTCCTTTTACAAAATGCAACTTGTTACTTATAGCATTTTTTTGTTACAATACCATAGGTAAATTTCATGGGTGGGTAAATACCATGGGTGAATGAATACCATGGGTGGATGTCACTTACAATACTCTGGGTAAATTCCATGAGTGGATAAATACCATGGGACGATGAATACCAAGGGTGGATGTCACTCATAATACCATGGGTGAAAAAATACCATGAGTGGATGCCACCTACAATACCATGGGTAAATTCCATGGGTGGATAAATACCATGGGTGGATGAATACCATGCGTGGATTCCATTTTCCATTCGGATCATTCTTTCCTCATTAAGAAGCAATGCTCCCCATTCCATGAAGTTCCCTCCTGAAAATTCTATGTTGAATATGAAGAGCCACGAAAGAGAAGGTTTTTGTGTGATTAACCCATAACCGTGATGAAAGAAGATCTAAGGATAGAGATACCCTATAATGCTTATGACCAATTGTGATACTGAAAGTGTGCGACCTAGAAAATGGACTTCGATGAAGTGTGGGTTTGTGGATGACGCATAACCATGAAAAACAAAGATCCAAAGGTAGAGATGCCATGTAATGTGTTTGACCAACTGTGATACTAACAGTGTGCGGCTTAGCAAATCGACTTCGATGACAAGGATTTTGTGCGGTTGACCCACAACCATGGCAAGTGCATACATAATATGGAGTGGGAGGGCACGTCTCCAAATAACCCAAGTCGGATGTTGTTATGCTGACACTGATAAATATGAAGCAGATGCCTACTAAAGCAGGGTGGGAGGGCATGTCTCCAAAGGAAACCCGCTCTGAATGTTGCTTCATATATAAAAGCTAATTTAAAATGGGCATAACTCTATCAATATAACTCAGAATATTTATTATAACCTATTTTTGGAAATAGAATGACCATTCTGCATCTTCCCATGTGATTGAAATCTCTATCTGGACACTCTGGAAACTCAGATTCGTGTTGCAATTGTCTCATCATCACAAAAGTTTTGAAAAAATAGTTGACTTTAAATCAACGATAGCTCCCTCATTTGAACTCTGATTCGACCAATTTTTTTAATTGGGTGATTTCAAGAGTAGCTCAGATCTGAAATTCTGTACAAAAATTGCAAAAAATGATAGGAGAGCCACCTTCCACGAATTGCCATCAGGAAAATTTCTACGACATGGTTGATTTTAAATCAGCGATATTTCCCTCATCCACACTCCGATTCGGCCAATTTTTTTTTTAATTTGGGTATTTTTCGCAAGGAATCCAGTTCTATTATTTTTTTTTAAATTTTGCACCAAAAGTTTCAGATCTAATTTGCAACTTGTCACCCAAAACAATCCTGCAAAAAAATGAAAAAAAATGTCTTCCCGCTTTGCCCAAGATGCTCTGTGGAGGTCGTAGCACATGCATGAAGTTTGTTGAAGATTGTTGCAAAACTTTGAAATTGAAATATGTGTCAAACCCTCATTCCCATGGAGTCGTAACCTGAATCTGATACCACTAATCCAGATCTTCGGGGGAGGCCCCCAAGATCTAAAAAATCGAAATGCCAAAAGAAAAGAGGAGAACACACAATAACAAAACCACAAAGAAACTTCTTTTTTAATTAAAACAGATAATAACTATAAAGGCTACATTGTGGTGGACAACCTGTCTTTTTACAAAATGTGACTTATTACTTATAGTGTTTTTTTGTTACAATATCATAGGTAAATTCCATGGGTGGGTAAATACCATCGGTGAATGAATACCATGGGTGGATGTCACTTACAATACCATGGGTAAATTCCATGAGTGGATAAATACCATGGGAGGATGAATACCAAGGGTGGATGTCACTTACAATACCATGGGAAAATACCATGGGTGGATGCCACTTACAATACCATGGATAAATTCCACGGGTGGATGAATACCATGGGTAGATGCCATTTTCCATTCAGATCAATGAAGGAAGTTGACATTCCCAAGACAACCTTCAGAATCCATGAAGGCCATTATGAATTCTTAGTCATGTCATTTGGTCTTTGTAATGCCCCATCCACCTTTCAAAGCCTCATGAACCACCTTCTGAAACCATATCTCATAAAGTTCGTCCTAGTCTTTTTTGATGACATCCTCGTCTACATCCTAACATGGGGCACACATTTTCTACATGTTGACAAGGTATTGCAACTTCTGTAGGATCACAGATTATTTGTCAAACTATCCAAGTGCTCTTTTGGCATCGAAGAATTGGATTATTTGGGACACATTGTGGACTGCATCGGAGTAAGGTTTGATCCTAAAACGGTTCAGGCAATGCAAAATTGGCCCCAACCAAAAATCTTGAAGAGATTGAGAGGATTCTTGGGTCTCACATGCTACTATCAAAATTTGTCAGCAATTATGGACGCATTGTTAGACCCCTCACCAATCTTCTCAAAAAACGCATTTCTCTGGACTAACACAACTCATCAGGCCTTCTTGGCTCTCAAACAGGTCAGGTGCTCCACACCAGTATTGGCCCTATCAGAATTCACAAAACCTTTTGTGATTGAATGTGATGCTTCAAGTACGAGCATTGGAGTAGTATTAATGAAGGAAGGGCGACCACTGGCTTTCACCACTCAACATCTCAGTGCAAAGCATTTGGGTCAATCTACGTATGAGAAAGAAATGATGGTCACCGTACATGCAGTAGACACATGGCGACCATACTTATTGGGGAGACGTTTCGAAATCCGCACTAGCGATCATAGCCTGAAATATTTCCTAGAGCAGCATCTATCTTTGCCAAGGCAAAATATGTGGCTCACCAAAATGTTGGGCTATGATTACGAGATAGTATACAAGAAGGGACATGACAATGTCATGGTCGATGCCTTATCTTGCCAATTTTAGGAAGATGGCACCCTTATCTCACTCTCTATGCCCACACTATCTTGGATTGAAGAATTCTATCATGAATGGTTCTCCCACCCCTCGATGTCCCAACTCATCAACATGTTACGAGTAGATCCTAATCCCTCAAAGGGTTACCCTTTGAAGGATGATATTCTTCGCTATAAGGATCATGTGGTGCTCTCTCCGAACTCCACTCTCAAAAACCGCATCTTGGAAGAGTTGCACTCCTCAACTATCATAGGACATTCAGGCTTTCAGAGGACTTATGCACGTGCACGCCACTCTTTCTTTTGGGTCGGAATGAAACAAGACATTCTCACTTTTGTAGCTGAATGTGAATTCTGCTAACGCAACAAAGGGGAAACAATCAATATATCAAGCACTTTACAACCCTTGTCTCTACCTGCTTCAGTCTGGACAGATGTCTCCATGGATTTCATTATAGGTCTCCCAAATTCAGGTAATAAATCAGTCATCATGGTAGTTGTTGGCAGACTTTCCAAATATGCTCATTTGTGTGCTTTACCACACCCATTTACCCCAACATTGATGGCTCAAGTTTTCCTGGATCACATATTCAAACTGCGGTGGTTGTTGATAGACTTTCCAAATATGCTCATTTTTGCGCTTTACCGCACTCATTTACCTCAACATTGGTGGCTCAAGTTTTCCTAGATCACATATTCAAACTACATGGCATGTCGACTTCCATCGTGTTGATCGATATACCACTTTCACCAGTAGACTTTGGAAAAAACTATTTAAGCTACAGGGGATGCAACTCCAAATGAGTACCACTTATCATCCCGAGACAGATGGCCAAACAGAAGAAATCAACCAATGTTTGGAGACATATCTGTGATGTTTCGCTTCAGACAAGCAGCATCAATGGGTACAGTGGTTATCTTTCGTTGAATGGTGGTATAATACTAACTATATGAAGCCACCAAGATGACACCATATGAGGCAATGTATGGCCAACTTACACCTCCGCCAGTGTCTTATCTCCCAAGACCTTCCAAATTGCAAGCAGTTGATAAGCTCTTTCATAATTATGTTGCCATGATCACTCATCTCAAAGATAATCTCCATCAAGCTCATAACTAAATAAAGCAACACGCTGACTAACATCATTCAAAGAGGTCATTTCAAGTGGGTGACAAAGTGTTTCTACGACTCCAGCCTTATAAGCAGACCTCTCTCAAAGAAAAGGGTTACTGAAAATTAGCCCCAAAATTCTATGGGCCTTATCAGGTAATTAAGCATATTGGCATCATCGCTTACGAACTAGCACTGCCACCCACATCAAAAATTCACCCAGTCTTCCATGTGTCCTGCCTCAAGAAAGTCATGGGGAACAATTACAGAATTCAAACATTTTTTCCCAAAGTGGACGAGGAAGGTTCACTTTGGCTTAGACCCAAACATGTCCTCGATGCCCAAGAAAGACATCTCCATGGTCGCACGATCAAGGAAGTCCTCATAAAATGGGAAAACACCTCTAGAGTATGCGACATGGGAGCCAACCATTACACTTCAGCAGTTTCCACAACTTCAGCCTTGAGAACAAGCTTTCTTTTGAAGGGATAGGGCATGTTAGGGTCCAACCCTAACCCCTTTATTTATGTAATAAACCCAAGGGGCCTCGTCAGAGTCATGATTAGTTAGTTGAGTCAATAAATCCCATAAGCAGTTAGCTGTATTAATAATGATTGTAAGTGGTTGACCTGCATTATAGAAAAGGGACCACAATTAGTTATAAACATGACATATCTAATATATAAGGTGATTAACCCTTATTTTTCAAGGGACCACAAGTAGTTATGGTTTTGGATGTCATGAAATTATATATAGTCTTAGATAACAAGGGAAGTCTTGTCAAGTTTTATTGTAATTGAGATTTGCTCTGTTGGAGGTTGTCCCCTCAAAGAGGCAAGTGAACATTGCATTTTATTTCTGAATAATATAATATCTTTGCAACTTGTCTCATTTCTAGTGTTATTTATGTGTTTCTGGCAATATTATTCTCGTATTTCTAGCATTATGATATTTTCCACAGGTCAAGTGTATAACAACTCCTAGGAAAATATTGTAACTTGGTAATCAAGTTTGATCCTCAGGCACTTTGATGCATGAAGGTGGACCATGATGAAGGATGTTGATATCCGATGAAGCAAGGCATGACACCTTATGAAGAAGCTATCACGACTTGGTAACTCTAATATTGATTTGGCATTGATGATTCAATATGACTCTGCTACCCGGAACAATATGTTGCAGGAATTCATGAGACAGGAACTGTGTGGTTGTAACTCAATTCAATGCTTGCATGGATTGTGTTAACTTTGGAATGAAGCTCAAAGGAATATATGATTCATCACACTAGCAGGAAATATTGTAGGACACAAATAACTCGATGGTCATGTTTTTGAAAAATCACTTTCCTGATGTTTAGAGGGAGCTATATCTAAAGCTCTTTAGTGATTGATTTGAAAAGAAACAGCTGGTGATGATTGACGATATGGAAAGTGAAGAACCTTGTCCTAATGAAAGGTTGTGAAAGAGGATGGCTCCATAATGCTCAGAAAAGTCGAAGTTCACACATGATATGATGATGCACAAGGGGGATCCCTGGTAGTTGTTACTATCATGATCTCCTCGGAAGAACAAGTAGTTGATGTTGGACACATCTCCCTAGTTGAGAGGGAGCTTGGATATATTCCCTTTGTGTGGGGGTGAATGAGTATATCCTCCCTGCTTGAGAAGGAGCGATGATGGACATAGTTCTTTAGTTCATGTATCATGCACTAGGCCAGGACTAACAGTGGTTAAAATTGGCAACTAGGGCCAAATTCCAATTTGGACAGCTCATTTGATGGAGATGATTATTGCATTGAATTCCTCTTTCTGAGAGGAACAAAATCGACCTAAATATCATCAAATTTGGATAAGGAAAAATATGTTTTTTAAGTCAAGCCCACGCATATAAATTGTCAAGGTCAGCCACATCATTGTGTAGGCACATGAAGCCCAATAGACATGTATTTTGACCATCAATGACTTGTATAAATAAGAGAGACCTCAAACCTCATTTGGCATCATCACAACTCATCACTTCTCTCTCCTCATTTGATTGGGTCGTACAAATTGCAAGAGCAGTGCTTCTTCTCTCACATGTCGATGAAAGAGGACAAATTTCAGGAACTGTTGCACGGTTTGACCAACGTTGAACAAGGATATTTTGACCTCCTTTTACTTCATTTTTTGTGCGAAAAAATCTGTTTTGGAGGGCCAAATTAATTGGCACAGAAACCAAGGTTTTATGGGTTGAATGGGTTGACCGCAGGACAGAAGTACATATTTTGACTAAGTTTGATTTTTATTTTATTGACTGTTTTGGGCTGAATTTGACTAGCAAAGAAGGTCGAGTTTGACTGGGTTTGACTGAGCTACATTATGGATTTTTTTCTACTGCATTGACCAGCGTTTACTTTTTGGTTAGGGTTATTGATTACTACTATCTGGAAGAGAGAAAATCACAAATTGACTAGGTTATTTTGGATAGTGGTTTTGATCATCTATTGGCAACTCTATATTGACTTTATTGTACTCTCTCTCTCTATTGAACATTTGATATAATAATAGTAAGAATTGATCAGAGGGTTTTCCCCATCTTAGGGTTTTTCCTGGCATTCACCAAATACTGGTGTTCTCTTGTCTTGGCTTGTTTTATGCTTTTATTGTTCATGTTCTATCTACAGTTTCTGTCAATGTGATGATTAATGTGATTGCTATTGAAAATTGTCATTGGGCTAACTAAAGGACATTGAATAAATTGTTGCAAGCACAGAACATACCATTGTTAACGAAAATTAATATGGTATTAGAGCCCAGGTGAAGACAAATCCCAAGAAAGAGAGAGAAAAACAATCACTAAGAGATATGTTGGACAAGACTATTGGACAAGTCTCCATGGCATTGACATCTTACTTCGAGACTGAGGGCAAGCTCAATGACAAATCTGACTATCATGCATGGAAGATGACTTTGGAATAGACTTTGAAGGAGCATGAAGTATTGGACTATGTGCAGGGAAAAGTTATGGAGCCTCCTTCAAATGCATCGGTTGTTGCTAAGACGAAGTATAGAAAAGGTTAATTCAAAGCAAAGAAAATTTTGACTGACTCCATTCAAAATCATTTGGTTGCCTCTATTTCTGATTTGGGAACTTCTAAGAAAATATATGATAAGTTGGTTGGGATGTTCAAAGTGAACAATGCAAATCAAATCCTCTTTCTCAATAACAAGTTGAAGGATATTAAGATGTATAAAGGGGAGTCTATCAAATCTTGCTTCATGAGAATAACTCAAATCAAGAATGACCTACTATTTATTGGAGAAGTTATTGTTGACGGTGAGCTCACTCTCATTGCACTTGGAGGTCTTTGAAGACCATGGGATGTATTTACCACCGCCATTCTCAACAATGTCAAGATACCTGGTTTTGATGAGTTATTGGCTAGATACACTCAAGAGGAAACAAGGATGATGGAAAAAGATAAGCCCTCCAATGGAAGTGAACCTACTACATTATTCTCTCATGCAAAAAGGAAGAATAAAGTTGGCTCAATGAGACAGGGTCAAAGATCCAAGAAGGGATTCAAAGAAGGAAGAAAAGGAAGGTGCTAAAATTGCAACAGGTTTGGCCACTATGCTAGAGAGTGCCCTCACAAGAAGAATTATCCAAGGGATGATGACAACAACAACAACAATTTCAAAGGCAATAGCAATCAAAGGAGCAACAGGTTCAACAAAAAAGGAAAGAGAAATGTTCACGTTGCTTGAAATAGAAATGGTCAACCTCCCAAAAGGACAAGAAATGTCAGGTATGATGAAAGTAATGTTGTAGAAAAACACTATGATTTTATCTTATTTCCACCCTCTACTACCTCTCCTCCGGATACTTTGGATCATTGGTTGATTGATAGTGGAGCCTCAAGGCACTTCACTGGATACAAAGAGGCCCTCTCAAATTTGATTGAGAGGAAGACTAATCTAGAGATTATACTTGGAGATAATTCCACCTACCCTATGACAGGCATAGGTATTATCACTCTTCACTTGAATCAAGGTCAAACCATCCATATACAAGATGTGTTGTATGTGCCCGATTTGAAGAAGAACTTGGTATCTATTTCTGTAATGAAAGACAAAGACTTCAAGGTAGCATTTGTTGATGGAAAAGTATGTATTTGGAAAAGAAACTCTAAAGATGCATTTACTCTTGGATTTAGGGTTGATGGTCTGTATCAAGTTAATGGAAGTCCTTTGGGAGATTTAGCAGGCGATACTTATCTTCAATCTGAGCTATGGCACTAGAGGTTTGCCCACTTACATTACAAGGCCTTACCTAGGGTAAAAAAGATGGTCATAGGGATTTCTGACTTTAATATGAACCATGAAGGAGTTTGTCAGGGATGTGCAGTTGGGGAACATACAAAGAGACCATTCCCTTCTATTGAAATCAAGACAATCGATATTCTTCAAATGGTCCATTCTGGCCTATCTAGTGCCCTGTCTGTAACCTCATTGGGTGATACATATATTATGCAATCTTTGTGGATGACTTCTCACATAAAATATGGATATATTTATTGAAGAGGAAGGATGAAAATGGATTCGTTCTTTCAAAGCATTGGTGGAAAATCAAACAGGGAAGAAGATCAAGATATTGAGGACTAGCAATGGGAATGGATATGAATCAAATGAATTCAATGACTTTTTCAGAGAGGTTGGAATTAAGAGGGAGACAACTATTCCAAAAACTCATAGCAAAATGGAGTTCCTGAAAGGAAGAATCGAACAATCATGGAAGCCACCTGTGCCATGATCTATGATCAAAGTCTACTTAAGTTCTTATGGGGAGAAGTTGTCAACATTGTTGTATATGTTCAAAATAGGAGCCCTCATCAAGCATTGGATTTCAAGACACCCAAAGAAGTTTTCACTGGTAAGAAACTTGAAGTTTCTCATTTTAGAATATTTGGTTGTCTGTTATACTTTCATGTGCTTAAAGAGAAAATAAATAAGTTGGAAGCTTCTAGGAAAAAAGGTATATTCGTTCGCTACAATGAAAATTCAAAGGCATATAGACATTGTGTGTTTGGTCAAATAGATGTGGAAGTAAGTCCTGATATCACCTTTGATGAAGACACTGCCCTTAGGAAAACTAGAGATCTCCCTATCTCAAGGAAGGACAATGATGATCCTGCGGAAAAACGGGATGAACCTCTGATGGATGAGACTATGCCCGATGTTGAAGCCCTGATGGATCCAATTGATCCACCTCTTGGTGATCCCTCTACCTCAAGGAAACGTCCACTATGGCTCAAAGATACTCTTGAAAATGTTGAGAGGCATATTGCTCCAAGAGGGACATTTCATGAAAGAAGTCGAACAGGTATCAAGGTTACTTGGTTGCCATGAGTATTATTGTTCAAGCTTAAACATGCACATTCGAAGAATTCATAAAGCATGAAGTATGGAAAGATGTGATGAATGAGGAATATGAATCAATCATGAAGAATGATGTTTGGGATATGGTGCCTAGGCCTAAGGACAAGTTCGTGGTCACCTCAAAATGGCTTTACAAAATTAAACATGGAGTCGATGGAAGTGTTGAAAAATGTAAGGCCAGGTTCATTGCTTGTGGCTTCTCTCAAAAAGGAGTGGACTATGCACCAATTGCCTGATATACTATTATTTGATCCATTATTGCTCTCGTTGCTAATCAAAGATGGAGCCTACATCAAATGGACGTCAAAATTGTTTTCTTGCATGACTCGCTTAAATAGGAAGTCTACTTGGAGAAACCTCACAGGTTTGAAGTAAAACATAGAAGGACACGCGTATGTCAGTTGAAGAAAGCCCTTTATGGGTTGAAGCAAGCCCCTAGGGCTCAGAACGAAAGGATTGACAGTTATCTTATGAAGTTGGGGTTTACAAGGAGCTCTGATGATCCCAACCTATACTTCAAGTTTGATAAGGACATGCCTCTTATTTTGATCCTTTATGTTGATGATCTCTTTCTAACTGGTGCGTCCCCTCTCATTTATCAATGCAAGAGGGAGTTGACTTCTGAATTTGAGAGGAACGACCTAGGACTAATGCATTACTTCTAGGCCTGGAGGTTTGGCAAAATTCAAGCGAGATTTTCCTTTCTCAAGGAAAATACATTATGAAGCTGCTAGAGAGATGTGGAATGGTGGATTGCAAATCTATGTCTATTCCGATGGAACTCAACTTCAAGAAGCTATGTGGAAGTGGTGTTCAGCTCGAATTGGAAAACTCTTTCGAGTATAAACAACTTGTGGGGGTCCCAATGTTTTTGGTAAACTCTCGTCCAGACATACGCTTCATTGTAAATACTTTGAGTCAATTTATGGTTGAGTCTCATCCCATACATTTGATTGATGCTAAAAATCTCTTTGGATATCTCAATGGCACAATCAACTGTGGGTTGAGATACATTGTCCGGTATTTGAGGCTACATGGATATTTTGATGTTGACTGGGATGGCAGCTTGGTGGATAGAAATAGCATGTCTGGATGTTGCTTCTCATTGGAATCTAATTCAATTTCTTGGATGAGCAAGAAGAAGAAATCGGTTTCTCTAAGCATCGTCGAGGCCGAATCATTGTAGCTAGTATGGCCTGTGTGAAAATTTGGAAGCTCAAATTTCTACTGCAACAACTGATTAAGTTCCTTCTATTTGTTAATTACTGAACAAATTATTTACTGCATCCTACAGCAAATACCGAAACTAATACACTACAACCTTCACCATTTAAATTAAATTAAATGTGGAAACAAGACACTGAACAAGAAAGAAATACACACCACATTACACCGTTATTTTTTGACAGATGTCCTCGGAAAAACCCAATGCAGGAAAACCGTCGCAGCAACTGAGTGTTTGTATTATTAAGCAGTAGTTTTCTTAATACAATTCGTTGGAAGCCCAACTAGCTATCCGATACAGAGAGAAACTGGACAAAAAGAGTAATGTGATGATCTCACCCTGTCATTGGAAGAATCAGCGTTGATATGTGCTAGAGGTGAGCCTTTGTGCTACCTCTGCAGTATTGCGTCAAGCCTATGCAATCACTATGTCCCTACAGCTGGGACTACACTACACCTTCTGATCCTCTGTTGGCTAGAAACTTCAACTCTCAGGCCTCCTGGGCTCACACCCTGGCTCCAGCACTAGATCTTTATTGTTTCTCAACAGAATTTTGATCTCCCTCTAAAGCTTTATGCTGCCACAACGTAGCTCTATGTGGCCCTGCGTCAGCCTCTTTGGACGTCTTTATGCCCCTTTGCCTTGTACTCTTCGGTCCAGGAAAACTTCCTCTGGAAACTATCCCTACCCCTCACCACAAGAAATCTCCTCAATCGATTCTCTAACAACTGTTGCATTGCCCTCTCTGAGAAATTTGATCTCTTGATCTTTCACTCGATATGTTTTCCAAATGCTCATCAAGCCTCCTCTTATAATCTTCTCGTTGAAAACCAACAGCCCATATTAGATTCTAATCAATGGCTCAGATCATTTTGGCTTGATTCTCGTCTTCTTCTAGAAGTTTCACCCACAATTTGATTAATACCCTTTAATTATTTTAATTTCCTAAGTTTAGACTTAGGCACCCATTAAAAATAATTAATTATTTTAATAAAAATATCTTTTGATGGAATTTCCAAAAACGATTTCTACGTATTGTGGAATACATGTGTCCAAGCCTCCCTGCAAATTTTGAGGCTTAGACCACATCCGATGCTACCAAAAATCAGCAACCTGTTGTGAAGCTATGTGGTTGAGGAAGCTCTTCAATGAGCTATTTGAGCACGCTCTAGATACCACCATTATATACTGCGGTAACTAGAGTAGAATTCACCTTTCAGAGAATCTTGTGTTCCACGACTGCTCCAAGCATATTGACATCAGGTACCACTTTATCTAGGGTATGGTACAACGAGGAGCAATAAGGCTCCAACACATCAGGATTGATGAGTAGATTGTTGACATTCTCAGCAAAACCTTGGGAAAGGTCAAATTATTAACCTTTCGAAAGAGACTTGGAGTCGTGGAAGGACCCTCCCATGAGGGTCCCCCTTGAGTTGAACATTGAGCTTTAAGAGCTCCTGGGACTTGGGGTACTTCTTGGAGCTATGTGCAACCATAGGGTGAGTGGTTCACCTTCCCCTATGATACCCCATGATGATATATGAGAGCATAGGGTGAGTGGTTCACCTTCCCTTATAGTTGATGATATATGCATAGTATCAGTGGTTCACCTTCTCCTATGGCATATGAGTATGCTAAATGGTTCACCTTCTTTTGTTGATGCCCCAGCATACATCCTACCCATGTAGTCCAGACTCATGGGAAGTACCTCTCATCTAGCCAATGAGTTGACAAAAGTTGATAAGGACCATAGCACTACAAACGAATGCATCATGTATTGTTGTATGCCATGTGTTTAGGATGCATGGTGTTCAACAACTTGATATGGGATCAAATCCGACTAGGGTTCTACCCCTGGACGGACTTTTGTCAATGAAGAGTGCCAAGGGCTTGATTCTTCTTCATTATTACATCAGGGTTCAGCAGAGTTGAGATGAGATGCAAAGATGGTACATGATGACAGGATGGCATGATGATGGATGGATTCGCAAGTGGAATTCTCCCTAGTTGAGAGGGAGTGTTAAAATTGGGAACTAGGGCCAAATTCCACTTTGGACAGCTCGTTTGATGGAGATAATTATTGCATTGAATTCCTCTTTTCGAGAGGAACAAAATCGACCTAAAAATCATCAAATGTGGATAAGGAAAAATATGGTTTTGAAGTCAAGCCCACACGTGCAAATTGTCAAGGTCAGCCACATCATCATGTAGGCTCATGAAGCCTAATAGACATGTTTTTTGACCCTCAACGACTTGTATAAATAAGAGAGACCTCAAACCTCATTTGGAATCATCACACCTCATCGTTTCTCTCTCCTCATCTGATTGGGTCATACAAATAGCAGGAGCAACGCTTCTCTCATACGTGTGGTTGAAAGATGATGAATTTCAGGGTTTGTTGCACAGTTGAAAGATGATGAATTTCAGGATTTGTTGCACGGTTTGACTAGTGTTGATCGGAGCTATTCTGACCTACGTTGACTACATTTTGTGCCAGAATTTTTGTTTTGGAGGGACACATTAATTGGCACAGAAACCGAGGTTTTCTGGGCTTGTTGATTGGGTTGACCACGGGACAGAAGTGCAGACTTTAACCAAGTTTGATCATTGTTTTATTCACTATTTTAGGCTAACTTTGACAATAAAGGTCGAGTTTCACTGCATTTGACCGAGGTACACTGTGGATTGTTTGTTGTTGCATAGACCATCATTGACTTTCTGGTTAGGGTTATTCACTGCTGCTATCTAGAAGTAAGAAAATCACAGATTGATTGCGCTAATTTGGACAATGGTTTTGATCATCTATTAGCAAGTCTATATTGACTTTATTGTACTCTCTCTTTATTGAACATTTGATATAATAATAAGAATAATTCATCAAAGGGTTTTCCCCATCTTGAGGTTTTTCCTTGGCATTCGCCAAACACTGGTGTTCTCTAGTCTTGGTGTGTCTTTTGCTTTTATTGTTCATGTTCTATCTACAGTTTCTATCAATGTGATGATTAATGTGATTGCTATTGGAAATTAAATTGTAAATTGTCATTGGGCTAACTAAAGGACATTGAAGAAATTGTTGCAAGCATAGAACATACCATTGTTAACTAAATTAACAGAAGCAATATGTCTAGTGAAGGCCATGGAGACAGAATGGGATCCAAATGATTGGGTAGGCAACTGAGACTGGTATTCCTTGAGCATTTGGAATCCAAGATATGGAAGAGGTCTCGTGGACCAACACTCTTTGAGGATTGAAAAGGGTATCCAAGACAAGAGTGGTCGAAGAGGACTGATGTCTTTTGAGGATTGGGAATCCAAGATAAGAATAGTCCTAAAATGACATACCTTGTGAACATCCAGATGGGGTATGTGCCTTGAGAGGTAGTGTGGTGTTCCACGTAAAGTCCCCTAGAATTATGCTTTGATATTATGGAAAGAAAGATCTTGTTAGTCAAGGCCTTGCTATGTCGACAATGTCGGTTATGATGATATGATGTTGATGCTTAAAGATAGCTTACCAATCTGACTCTTCTTATGATAACTTTTCAATGTGAATATTGTCCTTGTAGCAGTTGGACAATTATGAATACCTCCCTAATTAAGAGGGAGTGTTGAAAAATGTAACTAGTTTCGATCTTCATAATTGTCACTTGACTCATGTCATGATGTAATTATCAAAAGAAGAATGAAAATGATGTAAAGGTCAAAAGAAAATTATTTTTGTAAAGCAATGGTTTCATGCTTAAGTTATTTGTTACTAGGTCAAGCATTCATTTAATGCTTCTAGGGTTTACATGAGTCAAATAGTCCTTGTAAAGAGACCCTTTCGAGCACTTGTATCAAAAAGAGAAAAATTATTTTGTATTTTTGACATGCCTAGAAGGCTCCCAAGACCAAGTTGGCCAGCGTATGTAAAGTAGGGTTAGAAATGGTTAATGGAGCCTCTTGAAAGGCGATAAAAGTGTGGAACTTCGACCCATGAGAACACACGACAACACACATTTTTTGGATTCAATATGCAATTGGAATAGGCATGTGAAGATCCTAGAAGGCTAGAAGAGCCTAACGAAGAAAGAAACAAAACCTAATATGTTTGGAAGTTTGTAATATCTTTGTAGCAGCTCTCTCATGCAAGAAACCTAGGGTTCCTGAGCTCTCCACAGGTCCGAAATTGCAGGAAGGTGTTGCAGACTTGGTTTGTGAGACTAAAGGCTAGAAGAGCCTTGTTGTGAAGAATGTTTGTTTCGCTGCCCTTGGAGATCTTGTCTTACATTGCAAAAGAAGGTTTTGGTTGGCTGGCTTGGTTCTTGATGGTAGTCTCGTGTCTTGGTTTTGGTCTTGCAAGTCTCCTTTGAATTGATTCTATAAGAAGAAAAATTATTTAGGTTTTCCCCTTGGAGGGGTTTTGCCCTGGCTTGGAGCTTATATCTTGTTTTCATCTTTGTATGGTTGTGATCTGCATTGTTTTGGCATTTATCTGATGATAAAAACATAAGCATAATCAAGGAGAAGATCATGATATCACAAATAAGTGTCAAGTAAGAAAAATTGAAATTAAAAATTACCCTCATGCTGCCCTAATCGATTTTCCAACAACCTGCTCCCTCAGCATGACTGCACCTTTTCTTTTATGCTGCTCTTTTGATGGACTATTAATGATTCTTAACTTTTACTGAGGAGATGTGGATAGTCCTGTTTTTTCTCTTTTCCAAGACAACTTAGAAAAAAACAAAAAAATCACCATTTATATTCATATAGACAGAACCGAAATTACATTTTTCATCGTCATAGAGAACTTTTAACCCAAAAAATGAACTACATGTTCCTTTTTCATAAACCCATAATCTAAGAAAACTGTACTTTAGAGATCCGAGACCACTTTAGCCATCAAGTTTATACAATCTATAAATAATCCTAAGACCTCAAGATAATACAAAATGATGCAATAATAGCAGCTTTCAGTTTCTACAGCCAATTAGGATAAAGAAAATTTGTTAAATTTTCTCCTTTATGATGTATGGCATGTTTTGACATATATATGATAACTATTAAACTTGTAGAAAAGCTGATAGGAATATGCTGGAACCATATAAACTATATGCGCTAAAAGTGTTTCAGTACTTTTTGAATGTAACTTTCTTCTTACAATACACATGTCTGGCATCCAGATGGGCAGTTCAGAAACTAGTTTATGCTTTTTGGTTCAAGATTAGTAGGTATTGTGCAACTATATACTGTTTTATAATTGTTTCACTATATTTCTTTGGACTTTTTTTTAATTCTACATCAAGAGAGCTTAAGCTCTGTCGTGAGACATGCATGATCTATTGGATAACCATTTGACCATTTTGTGGTCATCCACCGTATAAAATAGCTTTTTCTCTTAAAAATGGTACAGGGCAAAGTGTATTTCTACATTAATCCCTCGTTGAAAATTCCAAATTTGAACCAAACCTAATCACTGCCAAACCCAAACTCGAACCTGAACCATGTGACTTATGTTGGAGGTTCTTGTGTAATGTCTCTTAAACTGACAAAACATGAAACATAAGAGGAAAACTTTAGAACTAAACCTGAGAACCAAGGAATATACCTGGTATTATTGGTGTGATAAAACCCCAGTGAACTATATTTAACACAATCTGGGAGAATATAAAGTGTTACTTCCAAAGCAAGCGAATATGCTCATTGCCATGAAACTACAATAGTCAAATGTGAAATCTGCCACAGGACTATAGATAGGTTATCATGTATGATACTTGATGAGACTCAGCTAATTGCCTACAAAATTTTACAACTTGAGGATCACATCCTTTACATTTGGCCAGTAGTCATAACATTTTCCCAAATCCAAGGCACCTACGTCACCATACAGAAAATATTGTCCACCTTATGTGAGCATGTAGCATTAAAGATAATCCTTGTCAATTAACCAACAAATTTGTGATTTCACTTAGTAAATCTAGTTACTCTCTAAATCCAAACATTTCTAATAAACTACCAGATATCTCCAAAGAAATAAAACATGACAAACTCTAATATGTGATAAACCTCAAAGCAAAATGTAACATTATATGCAGCAGATGACAAAAAATAACCACATTTTCCAAATACTTCCTTCACAAATGTTACAGCACCGAAGGTTCTCATTTGCAGATGTGAAATAGTTGGTGTAATATTTCACGGAGCAATAATTTTATTGACTGGGTAGCTACTTTCTGAATGCCAATACATGGAAAAGGAACACCACTTTATAACAAGCAAAGAAATCAGTATCTCACATAGGAGTACAAAATTTCAGAAAATGTTGCTCCCTCAAAATGTACCAATTTAAAATTAGGATAAGTGAAATTTGATTGTGTGCTTGGTCCATAGAAAAACTTGATTGCAAATTGATTAGAGATGCAGGAAAAGGTTCAGTTTGCATTGGACTCTGGAGGATTTAACTGAGGCAAGTAATGAAAGCCTAGGTGGCTTCTTGTGCAATGACATCAAATGTATTAATGTTTTCAACAACTCCGACTCCACTATGTACTAAAGTACATTTCTGCTCATTTAATAGCCACCAATAACATTGCTAAGACCTGTAATTTCTCTTGCAAAAAAACAGCTCAGTCCATGCGTCCCTTCAATGTGCGCTCAATCACTTGATTTGGTGACCTGCATTTTTTGTTACAAGTAAATTAGCATTTGTCTGTAATCCATAGCCACTTACTAAAACACATTTTGGTTCGTTGTACTTATGTTAGTAAATCTTGTTCCAACTAGTTGGAAATGAAAGACGTTGAAAAAAAATTAAACTATATAAAATTACTTGATGCACAAAGGTGACCGAAACCCTCTCGTAACTATCAATTCCATCAAGGCCTCTTCAAAATCAGTTCAAAATTATAAAAACTGTCAATAGAAGGAAGGAAAACAATATGCACTTTAGCCTTCGCAACTTCCATATAAGAAAAGCCCCGATGAGTGATGCAATTGTGGGAAGTCACAAATAACATTTGTTACCACCAATAGCTTTAAATTCCCCAAAAAAACTGTTTGGCAATGTCATATGGGAAAAAATTTGTGGAGATAGGGAGTAGCTCCTAATGAGAAAGATGTATCTCTCCTAGTATCCTCATATTCCTATCTGAAGAGGGAGAACACAGAACTTAAATAGGTTGATAAAAATATGACACTTTCGGAGAATGGAACATGCCAACAAACACTGAAAGTAATAATCGATTCAACATGGCATATATCATTCAAATAAATATGTGAAGCATTATCCATTATTAATGAACACCCCACTTTAGGCCTTGGGCAAATACCCATTCCTACCTAGCCCCATGGAACACTTAAACTGAAAGACTAACCAGCATTCTATAGAAAACATGATTAATTAACCTTAAATCTAGTAACTGAAGTCATTAACAAACATTATGTTAGCATTAAACAGTGTTGTGGGGGAACGCCTCCCTCCCCCCTCAATCCCACTCCCAATCCGCGCTCCGGGCGGGAGCGACTCGGGAGCGGGTCGAGAGTGCACTCCCTAAAAAAAAAATGCTCCCTGCCTTTTCGGGAGCATTTTGCCTTTTTTGCAATTTTTTTTTTTGTACTGATGTTCCAAATGCAATTTTTTTCAAAGAAACAAGTAAGTTTTGAGTGGGGCAGCTTAATGATAAAGTCTATTGCCCTAGTATTGATATGCGATTCATGGTAATGTTAAATTCTTAAATTTTTAACATTACCATGAAATGACTCAAGATGTTTGAGAGTGGTTCCGACCTCATTGGATTTCATATGGAGAAAGTAGAATTTTATATTTCATTCAAAATCCAGCAGACTTATCAGTTTTTCGGGATTTCAGGATTGCAATGTTTCCATTGCCTTTTGTCATGTATTAGGGTATGGATCTCGTATTTAATCAAGATCACCAATCCCTCTATGTACCTTGATGTTAGTGACATTGGTTGTTGAACTCCTCTATCATGACCCTCCTAAAAATGTACGCATCACTCAAACAAAATCTTGACTTGACATGCTATGCTTTTTCTATCTTATGTTAATGCTTAGAGGGTGATATTAATGACAAAGATCCCGATACAGATACAGAGGTAATGAGAAAGATACCTCTGGATATTAATGCTTAGAGGGTGATATTAATGACAAAGATCCTGATTTTCCAACAAAACTAAAATATTATACATTTCTTGTGGTGGCAAGAGGCCCAAGCATAAGAAATAGATAATAGATTCTTCTCTTTTCTAGTTTCTAGAAGCTTTTATAACTATTGACTCTTTCATATTTATTATGATATTTTATTAAACAATATATGACAATTTAAGTTTGAAGTTGGCAATTATAACTCATTAGTAATGAATTATGAATATGATGCTACATGAAAGTTGAAAGTTGTTTCATTTCATTTTATAACATTTCATTTCATGTTAGATATTATTTGTTGTAATGGTTACACTTAGCTTACAAGTACAACTTTGGTGATCAATGATGATAAATGTTATATATTGAATTTTGAAAGCTTGAAACTTTAAGATTGATGAATCATGAGACTCAATATGTTGTATGTTACTATGTTACTAACTTGTGGACGTGGTTGATGAAGATTATAACTTCTAGATGATTGTTGTTATATGGTTCAATCTATGTTTTTTTATGTTTGTTATATCTAATTCGTCATTCTACATGTTTTTGTTGACATATATGTATCAAAATATAAAAATATAAAAAATGCTCTGGGATTTGCTCCCAAACTGAGAGCTTCTGAAAATGTCGCTCCCGCACCCGTTTTCACTCCCGCTCCCCGCTTTCGCTCTCGCTCCCAAGTAACATTGAGGAGGACAGACATTCCATTATACTTGAGGAGGAAGAGCATTGGCAGCTCAAAAGCAAGGCAATTTGGCTATCCTTGTGGGGCAACACAAGGTTTTTTCACCAATTTACAAACGCTCGAAAGCAGGTTAATACCATCTGGCATCTACATGATTCTATTGGTTTTGTGCTTCATTCTTTTGAGGATAAAGTTGTTGAAGGTGTCCACTATTTCCACTCGCTCTTTTCAGCCCCATAAGGTAGTCCTATCTAAGAGATTTTCCAAGTGGTTAACAAAATTCCCAGTGTAATTTCGAAGGAGATGAATGTGTCCCTTCTGGAGGTAGTCTCATAACAGAAAGTGTTCTCTGCTCTCGTTTCTATGCAGAAGTCTATGTGCCCCAAGCCCGATGGATTCCCTATTGAGCTCTACCTAGGTTTCTATGATCATATTAAAGATGATCTTTTAAAGGTTATCGATGAGTCCCATAGTGTTCGTAAGGCTCTAGGCTCTTTCAACTCTTCCTTTCTTTGTCTCGTCCCAAAAAATTAGGAAGGCACTTCCTTTGATGACAACAGGCTAATTACACGTTGTCATTTGACCTATAAATTGATCTCAAAAATCATAGCAAGGAGAATCAAGTCGATCCTCAGCTCTATAATTTCACAAGAGTAGTTCGACCTTTTACAAGATAAAAAAAAAATCGAAGACGTTGTTGGTTTGGTTCAAGATGTCTTCCATTCAGTTAAATCATCAAACTTGAAAGTAGTTATATTAAAATTGGACTTGTCTAAGGCTTACGATAGGGTCGATTGAACCTTCCTCCGCCTGGTCCTTATACAACTAGGTTTCGCATTACAATTGGTAAATTGGATTATGGGTTGTTTACAGTCGACTTCTTTTGCTATAATGATCAATGGGACTCCTTATGAGTTTTCCCATTCCACTCATGGGCTTCATCAGGGATATCCCTTGTCGCCCTTATTGTTCCTTATTATAGTCGAGGCTTTCAACAAGCAATCAAAGGGTATCGCTCTAGAGGTAGTGTTCATGGCATTAGGATCTAGAATGAGGTGGAAATTTCCCATATTCTCTTTGTTGATGACATGCTATGTTGCATTTCTGGGGAAGGCAGATATATTATCTCCCTCAAGTGTCGCATTGATCTCTTTTGTAAGGTTACAGTGTTAAAATTGACAACTAGGGCCAAACTCCATGTGGGTCATCTTATTAATGGAAGCTGATATTTTTCTTGGATCCCTCTCATTGAGAGGTGTAGGATTGATCTAAAGATCATCCGATTCCAATAAGTATTCATGAAGATATGAATTTATTTGTGTTATGGGACAATTCGTCAATGTCAGCCAGCAACCAAATAAACCCCACTTGTGTTCAACATTTTAGTATAAATAGAGGTGGCCTTCAAGTCATTTTCAACACACTTGGGATCTCTTCCTCTCTACTTGTCTTTGGGTTTTAATAGAGGAGAGATCCTAAGGGATAACGCTGCCCTAATCTAGAGGGCAGAAGCCGGAACTGCCAGGAACAGCCGGAACAGCCAGAACTGCCAGAACAGCCGGAACAGCCGAAAACTATCGGGAACTGCTGGGAACAGTCGGAACTGCCAGGAACAATCGAAACTGCCAGAACAGCTGGAACTGTCGGGAACTATCGAGAACTGTTGGGTGTTCAGAACAGCCGGAACTGCCGACAACTACCGGAACTTCCGAAACTGCCGGGAACAGCCGAGAACTGCCGGGAACAACCGGAACTGCCGGAACTATTGGGAACTGTCGGGAACTGCCGGGAACAACCGGAACTACCGGGAACTGTCGGGAACAACCAGAACTACCGGGAACAGCCGGAACTGCCAAAACAACCCGAACAGCCGGAACAATCGGAACTGCCAAAATAGCAGGAACTGCCGAGAACTACTGGGAACTGTCAGGAACTGTCGAACCTATAGGGAACAATCGGGGACAGCTGGAACTGCCGGAACTATCGGGAACTGCCGGAACTGTCAGGAACAGCTGGAACTGTCAGCACTGTCGGAACTGTCAGGAACAGTCGGAAATAGCCGGAACTATCGGGAACTATCGGAGCATCTGTCTCCGAAGGAGAGCAACATGCAAGGGACAACTAACTAACATTGGGACAATTGTATGGTACTTAGCAGCAAATACACCAAGCATGCAATGTTACAACTAGCATGCAAGGGACAGCTAGCATGCAACAGCAAGCATGCTAGGGATAGCAAGCATGCTAAGGACAACAAGCATGCTAGGGACAAGCAAGCAAGGTGCAGCCAGAGCATAGGTCAGTACGGCAACATGGTGTAGCAATGGCACATAATGCAGTACAGTGATGGGTACAGTCATGATAAATGAAGCGTGATGAGATGCAGCATAATGATGATAGGTGCAGCATGGTGCAGCGCGGTGAGGTGCAGCATGATGACGAAATGCAACACAACGATAGGTGAAGGAGTCACCTTGGAGAATCAGTTGAAGCAGCATGTGTTCAACTGATCTCATGTATCATCTTCTTAGAGATGATCTATGCTCTTATCTAGATAAGTCAAAGTGTTGACTTCTGTTGTAAACGTACTATCTCTCTCTCTCTCTGCTGAAATATTGAAGAACATATAAGAAGAATTGATCAAGGGTTTCCCCACATTGGGGTTTGTCCCTGGCTAGCGCCACATCTTGTGTCCTCTTGTCTTGGCTTGTCTTCTGCGATTTATGTTTATGTTCTATCTACAGTTTACTTTAATGATGATGTGATTGCTAATCTAGAAAAGATATTGAGCTAACTGTGAAAATTAAAATAAATTTCTCTAAGCATAGAACATACCTAAAATTAACATGGTATCAAAGCTGAGGTGAAGACAATGCCCAAGCAAGAGTGAAAGAGAATTCACCGAAGACAGTTGGGAAAGGACAAAAGGATCAGTAGATTCCTCATCCCTCTTCAAATTCACCGAGGGTGAATTCAAAGCAGAGAATATTATCAGAATGGCGCAGCGGAAGTTTCTGATGGCCTACATAAAGATCACTTCATTGTGAAGTCCGGATCTAAAGGTGGAAGGAAAGGCAGATGCCTTGGTTGCAATAAGTTCGGCCATTATGTGAAGGAGTGTCTGAATGGCAAAGACACATCTCTTGATGAAGATAACAATCATTCCAAGGACATCTTCAATGATCAAAGGAATGACAGGTAATGCAAGTCATCAAGGAAATGGCCGACTCTTCAAAGAAAGCAAGGAACCCCAGGTATGAAGAATCAAATGTTGTTTTTGATAAGATAAAGAAGCGTTATCTTGTATTGGCCCTCTCCTTCAGATTCTTTGGGAATCTGGCTTATTGATTGTAGTGCTTCAAGGCACTTCATCGGATAGTAGGGTGCACTCTCTAATTTGGTAGAGATGGAAACAATCGTGGGATTATACTTGGAGCTGATGCCACCTATCCCGGAAAGGGTGTAGGGAATGTTACCCCTCAATTGAATGAGGGTAACTTGATTCATTTACAGAATCTTTTTTATGTACCTGATCGCAAGAAGAACCTGGTGTCCATCTCGGCAATGGAAGTCAAAGGTTACAGGGTGGTACTCATCGATGGAAAGGTACGTGTTTGAAAATAGAATTTTCAAAGATGTTTTTGAGTTCAAGGTTGTATCCCATGTCCATTAACACATAGCACAGGAGGTCTGTGAGTCAGATGGTGACAGGGATGCCTAAATTCAAAAAGAGCATGAAAGTACATGTTTGAGATGTATCGAAGGAAAATCCTACAAGGGGACCATTCCCCTCATGCAGCAAGTCCACAAGTTTGGAACAACCCGAGGAGTTTGAGATTCATGATCGGGAATCTCATGTATACAGGTGGAAGAAAGCCCTCTATGGCTTGAAGCAAAACACCCCGGGCATAGAATGAGAGGATTGATAGCTGTCTGATGAAGCTGAGATTCACTAGGAGTGAATCCGATCCAAGCCATTACCCGAAGGTTGTGCATGACAGACCTCTCATACTGGCACCTTATGAGGACGACCTATTTCTAACAGGTGCAGACCCTCTCATTTGCAGAAGTAAGAGGGAGTTGGATTTCGGATCTGGAGTAATAAACTACAAGCCTGTGACTACCTCGAGGATCTTAGCTTTCAGAAGTTATATGGTAGTGATGTCGGACTAGATTTGGGAAATGCCTCTGAGTTTCATAAACTCATTCGCGTTGATGATATTGGTGAACTTCCGTCCAGACATATGTTTTGCAGTTACCATGGTGAGCTCATATTTGGTTGAGCCTCACTGGATTGGTGCCAAGAATCTTCTGAGATATCTTCAGGGCACAATCTCTCATGGATTGAGATACACTCAGAAATATGAAACTGCATGATTATTCGAACGCTGACTAGGTAGGCAGTGTGGAGGATCACTAGAGCACTTCTCAGTGCTAGTTCTCTTTGGATTCTGCTTCGATATCATGGATGAGCAGGAAGCAGAAGTCGGTTGCTATAAGCATCACTGAAACCGTATACGTAGCTACGAGTATGATCTCGTGTGAAGTTGCATGGTTGCAGAAGCTCTTAAGTGAGTTGTTTGTACACATGATGAATACCACTGTGATTCTCTGTGACAACCAGAGGGGGGATTCGATTATTAAGGAATCCCGTATTCGATGATTTCTCCAACAGATAGACATCAGATACTGCCTTATATGGGATATGGTAAGTCGATGAGCGAGGAGGCTCCATCGCATTTAGACTGATGTACAGGTTGTAGACATTTTGTCAAAGCCCCGGGGAAAGGTCAGCTCCATGACTTTCCCGAACGACTTGGAGTCGTTGAGAGACCTTCTTATAAGGGTCCTGCATGTTGCATGCATTGAGCTCTGGGAGCTCTGGGGGCTTGGGGTACTTACTGGAGCAACATACGACCACACGGCGACCCACCCTCCCCTGGTGTGCGCTATGTACAGGATGACAAGTTCAACCTTCCCCTGTGATACCCCGTGGTGACTATGGAACAGGATGATTAGTTCTCCTGTGGGCCGGGATGATTAGTTCTCCCATGGCAACTGTGGAACAGGATGATTAGTTCTCCTATGGGCCGGGATGATTAGTTCTCCCGTGGCAACTGTGAAACGAGATGATTAGTTCTCCTGTCGAGGCATCCTACCCATGCAGTCTGGGACTCATGGGAAGTACATCTCATCTGATCAATGAGCAGGGAAATGGGGTTAGGGACCATAGTAGTACTATTGATGGACGCATCCTTGTATCTACCGTACTCCCTATGCTAGGATAACCTCCATTGATCTGGGATCAATGAAACTGATCTGGGATCAATATGAGTGGTTTGAGACACTCTCTTGTGATATTGATCTGGGATCAATAAAACTGACTTCGAGTCGGTAAGAGTGATGTGACACACTCTCTTCAGATGAAACTGAATTCGAGTCAGTAGAGAATGGTATGAGACATTCTCAATCAATTCTTCTTCTTCATGGTTCAGTAGAGCAGAGCAGTGCAGGGCACTGATGGCAGAGATAGTACAGTCGGACATATGGATCAGCGGATGGAGTTCTCCCTAGTAGAGAGTGAGTGTTAAAATTGGCAACTAGGGCCAAACTCCATGTGGGTCATCTTATTAATGGAAGCTGATGTTTTTCTTGGATCCCTCTCATCGAGAGGTGTAGGATTGATCCAAAGATCATCCGATTCCGATAAGTATTCATGGAGATATGAATTTATTTGTGTTATGGGGCAACTCGTCAAGGTCAACCAACAACCAAATAAACCCCACTTGTGCTCAACGTTTTAGTATAAATAGAGGAGGCCTTCAAGTCATTTTCAACACACTTGGGATCTCTTCCTCTCTACTTGTCTTTGGGTTTTAATAGAGGAGAGATCCTAAGGGATAACGCTGCCCTAATCTAGAGGGAAAAGCTGGAACTGTCGGGAACAGTCAGAACTGCCGGGACAACTGGAACAGTCGGAACTGTTGGAACTGCCGGGAACTACCAGGAACTACCATTACAACTGGAACAGCGGGAACTGCCGGGAACTACCGGGAACTGTCGGGAACTACCGGGAACTATCGGGAACAACCAGAACTGTTGGAACTGTCGGGAACAGCAGGAACTGCTGGAACTGCCGGCCAGGACAGCTGGAACAGCCAGAACTGCCGGAATTGTCGGGAACTACCGGAACTGTCGAAACTGCCGGGAACAACAGGGACTGCCGGAACAACCGAAACTGCCGAAACTGCTGGGAACTACCGGGAACTATCGGGAACAGTCGGAACAGCTGGAACTACCGGGAACTACCGGAACTACCGGGAACAGCCGAGAACTGCCAAGAACAGCTGGAACTATCCGGAACTGCCGAGAACTACCGGAACTGCCGAGAAGTGCCAGGAATTGTCAGGAACAGCCGGAATTGCCAGAACTACCAAAACAGTCGAAACTGCTGGAACTGTCAGAACTGCCGGAACTACCGGGAACTGCCGAGAACTGTCAGAACTACAAGAACAGCGGGAACTGTCGGGAACAATCAGGAACAGTCGGAGCTGCCGTAACTGCCGGGAACTGTCGAGAACAGCCGAAACTGCCTAACTGTCGAAACTGTCGGGAACTGTCAGGCACTGTCGAAACTGTCGGGAACAGCGGGAACTACCGGGAACTATCAGAGCATCTGTCTCCGAAGGAGAGCAACATGCAAGGGACAACTAACTAACATTGGGACAATTGTATGGTACTTAGCAACAAATACACCAAGCATGCAATGTTACAGCTAGCATGCAAGGGACAGCGAGCATGCTAGGGACAGCAAGCATGCTAAGGACAAAAAGCATGCCAGGGATAGCAAGCAAGCAAGGTGCAGCCAGAGCATAGGTCAGTACGGCAACATGGTGTAGCAATGGCACATAATGTAGTACAGTGATGGGTACAGTCATGATTAATGAAGCGTGATGAGATGCAGCATAATGATGATGGGTGCAGCATGGTGTAGCGCGGTGAGGTGCAGCATGATGACGAAATGCAGCACAACGATAGGTGAAGGAGTCACCTTGAAAATCAGTTGAAGTAGCATGTCTTCAACTGATCTCATGTATCATCTTCTTAGAGATGATCTATGCTCTTATCTAGATATGTCAAAGTGTTGACTTCTGTTGTAAACGTACTATCTCTCTCTCTCTCTCTCTGTTGAACTATTGAAGAACATATAAAAAGAATTGATCAAGGGCTTCCCCATATTGGGGTTTATCCCTGGCTAGCGCCACATCTTGTGTCCTCTTGTCTTGGCTTGTCTTCTGCGATTTATGTTTATGTTCTATCTGCAGTTTACTTTAATGTTGATGTGATTGCTAATCTAGAAAAGATATTCAGCTAACTGTGAAAATTGAAATAAATTGCTCTAAGCATAGAACATACCTAAAATTAACATACAGGAATGCTCATCAATCAACACAATTCCTATATTATCAACAATGGTCTTCCAGGTGTTCCTCTGGCTCATCTAAGGGATTTATTTACCTTTCCTGTCAAGGATTTGGGCAACAATTTGAAATATCTTAGTTTCTTCTTCAAACCAAATAAATACAAGATAGTAGATTGGTCATGGATGGTAAAGAAGGTTGAGAAGAGAATGTCCATAATGGAAAACAGATTTATCTCTAAAGGAGGTAGGTTTGTGCAAGGAAGTTTTGGAGACATTTCATTGTACTGGAACTCCATTGTTGTCATGCTCAAAAGCATCCTCTTGAGGATTAGGAAAGTCAGTTTCCATTTCCTTTGGGCGAGGAACCCGATCAAAAAAGGCATGGCCTTGGTTAGTTGGACACATCTTGCTGCTCCAAAAGAGCTCGGAGGTTAGTGATTAAAACCTCTTCGCTAAGGCGTTGGTAGGGAAAAACCTATGGCAGCTCTCAACGGAAAATTCTTCATTTCAAAGTAATGTAGGCTAAGTATTTCAAAGGAAAATATTTGGTGGATTGGTTAAATATTCCCAACAATTCCACCGAAGGATCTAACGTGTGGAAGGCGATTGGTCCAAGCAGCTCCATTGGTGCAAAAACAATTAGCATGGTGTGCAGGGATGAACGCGAAATCAAAATCAGTCTAGACCCATGGTTTGGGGCTAGGGACAATTATGGGCTATATGCTCCTTTGTGGGAAGCTCTGAGGCAATCCAAATCATAGTCCTTGCGGATGCAAAGGCCTAGGATCCACAAGCTAAAGGTCGAGCTAGACGGGTGTCTGCAACATCCCTGGGTTTCTCAGAGGCGTTTCCAATGACATGGGGAAATTTTGTCAACTTGTTGGTCGAGAATCATGTGTATCTCAAGGATAATGTACAAGATATGATTTGTTGGACAAAAAATCCACACACAGGCTGCTAAGGCCTAGGATCCACAAGCTAAAGGTCGAGCTAGATGGGTGTCTGCAACATCCCTGGGTTTATGGAGGCGTTTCCAATGGAATGGGGAAATTTTGTCAACTTGTTGGTCGAGAATCATGTGCATCTCAAGGATAATGTACAAGATATGATTTGTTGGACAAAAAATCCACACACAGGTTACTTCATTGCGAAGCTTGAGTACATATCTTGATTTGAGGACTCTTTCAACATTCAAAAACAGTGGTGGTGGAAAGTTATTTGGGGAGTAAGGAGCCCTCTGAAAGCCAAGTTCATTGTTTGGCTGGCCCTCAACAGTAAATTACTCACCTGGGATAACTTATTGAGGCGAGGGTGGATTGGTCCAAATCGATGCCCTTTGTGTAGTGAACATGAAGAATCTCACTTGCATTTATTTATTAAGTGAAAATATTTTTACAAAGGTTCGTGAGTCCGTGTGGTTCTCTTTCAAGCCAAAAGTTGTTTGGACTAGTTTATCCCTTTGCAATGCACTTTACGCATCGTGATTTGACAAGTAGGTGATATCCTTTGATGGTTTTCCATGCATATTAGTCTCATGCATTTGAAGAGCTAGAAATCTCATGGTTTTTCAGGACTGTTTCATGCCTCTTGAGTTATGTGCAACTAAGGTGGCAGTTGTGGCTAGTGAATTCAAGACAGATCCAAACCCAACCAAACACAGGAATCTAATTATGCTAGCACTAGATTATGACACCCCTTGGGGGTATTTTGATGGCGCTAGTTAGGCACACCCTCCTTGTTGCAACGTCGGGGTCATCCTCTATTTTAGTCACTCTCACTTCATTCATTGTTGCTATGTGTCGGGCAAGGGTTCAAACAACAATGTTGAATTTGCAGCTCTATGGTGCTTGTTGGAATTGGCAAGGAAAAAAGGTGTTCCCAGATTACAAGTGTTTGGATATTTCAAATTAGTCATCAATTGGGCAGACCAAAAGGCAGAGGTCTCCAACATTTGTCTCAATTCTCTGTTTTTTGGCATTCGTGTTATTGCGAGCTCTTTCAACCAAGCATTTTTCAGGCACATCCTTCGCGAATTAAACTTGGAAGTAGACGTTCTCTCAAAGGATGCCCTTGTGCTCCCGGTTGGATTAGTTGGGATTTACGAGTTTGCAGATGGTGTTGAGACTGATTCCATGGAATCCAACCTCCCTTTCTAGCAGCTCTTTATGTTTTCCTCTCTTTTGATTTTTGTAACAAGTGGATTATAAATTGGATAGTGTCGGGGGTTCTTAAAATTTCTTAGAACTAGATGCTTCCTAAAGGAATTACTAGTCTTGATGTTATGTTAGAATTCAGAAAAACCTGACTTGATATCCTAAATATCAGTCGGTGGACAACTTATGTATATATTTTACTTCCAAATATATACATTTTTTTTCTTTTGAAAATATATAAAAATAAAATAAAAAATAAAAATTGTAAAGGATAATATATACTCTGAGGATTCTCTCCCATCAGCAAAGTCTACTATGAGTAGTCAGTACCCAACAATGTCCAACAACGGCTATTCCTTACTAGAGTATTTTGAGTTCTCTCCCAGCGGCAAGGTCACAGTCAACAATAATGCTTGAGGTATTCTCTCCCAACAACAAGATCACAATTCAACCAACAATATTAAAATTGAGTTCAAGGTATTCTCCTAGCAGCAATAACTGCACCCAACAATGTCCTCGACTGATCACACGACCTCTTCTATGCACAATAACTCTTCTCACTGTTGATTTTGGGTAGCATCGGATGTGCTCTAGCCATAAAAATTGGTGGAGTGCTAAGGCACATGAGATCTCCAAGAGCCAAAAATCGTTTGGAGAAATTCCACCCGAATGAAGAGATATTAAAATAAGTAAAAATTTTAATGGGTTCCTAAGTCTAAACTTAGGAAAATAAAAATATTAATGTGTATTTATGTAAAATGGGTGAGAAAGTTCTAAGTGACGAGGATCAAGCCAGTTCTAATCTTAGTCATTGATTAGGGACTTAATCTCGACCGTTGAATCGTCAATAGGAAAAGTATAAGAGGAGGGTTGAGGGTCAGTTCGAAACACACCAAGTGATCAAAGAATTCAATTTTCTAGGGTGAGGTTTGCTGAGGAAATCGAATTCGTGATCAAAGTTGTAGCGAGGGGCAGTTCAACAAGGGATTTTCATCTGACACTGAAGAATACATAGCAAAGAGGCAACACAGTGCCGGGAGAGACAACGTAGGCCCTAGAAGGGCTGACGCAGAGGCCGTAAAGCTGACGCAGAGGACGCAGAGGGCTGACGTAGTGAGACACAGAGATCGTAAAGCTGACGCAGAGGATGTAGAGGGCTGACGCAGTGAGACACAGAGATCGTAAAGCTGACGCAGAGGACGCAGAGGGCTGACGTAGTGAGACACAGAGATCGTAAAGCTGACGCAGAGGATGTAGAGGGCTGACGCAATGAGACACAGAGATCGTAAACCTGACGCAGAGGATGTAGAGGGCTGACGCAGTGAAACGCAGAAGCCACAGACGCTGACGTTGGGCCTCAAAGGCAGCGCTGGGGAGATTTTGTGGGGCAGACTGGGAGCAGATCAACAAATTCTAAGCCGAAAGAGGGTGACGCAGCTCCTGGAGGAGTGACGCAGTTCCAGAGCAGTGCTTGTTGCAGCTTTCGCTGTCCATCATAAGGAATAGTTGAAGTCGTTGTGGGGTTTGATCATCCACTTGTTGATTTGCTGGAATATATGTCTTTGAATAGAGGTACTACTACCAAGGATATTCTCTGTTGGGTTTTTCCCGAATTGGGTTTTTCTGGGGATGATTGTCCAAAAATAACAGTGTCCCTTGTGTTATTATCTCAGTTTATTTCAGTGCATGATCTGTATATTTGTGAAGGTTGCAATAGTGTTTACTTCGATGTTTATGCAATTAAATAACTTGTTAATGTAAAGAACAAGTAGGAGATTGTAAACCAGTAATTGTAGTAGGGGTTTCTGATGTGTTAGATTCAGTGATTTTCACATGGTATTAGAGCGATTGCAGGTCATAGGCGATTGAAGACATCAGCCAAGAAATCTGAGAGTTTGCAGTAGAGAAGTAGATGTCCCGAGAGACAGCGTTGTTCCAAAGCCGGAGAGGCAGAAGGAGGAGTGATGCAATGCAGAAGACGTGACGCAGAGGCGCAGGCAGTGCATGCGCCGGCATTTTGAGCCGGGAGAGGAAGACGCAGTAGCTAGGAGGAACCCATGCTGTAGTTGCGTCAGCCATTGAGGCCATCGCAAAGGTAGAGAAGGGCAGATCAGGGTCACGCAGAGCCACGTCATCTTTCTGAGCCAGGAAGGATTGACACAATTGGCCAAGAGGAGCAGATTCAGCCCACGCAGAGATTGCGCAGAGCCTGAAGGGCTCAGATTCTTCGAGTTTCCAGGGCTAAGGGAGCTGTGCAGATTTTGATTTGAGGAGCTGGCAGGACGCTGTGTCTATCCGTGCAGAACAGTGTCTAAGGAGATTGAACCAAGGTGGAGGGAAGCACTACTTTGACAGATTTCTAGCCAAGAAATCTAGATCCAGTTTGCAGCGGAAAGGGAGGATTGGAGAGGAGTGATCCGACAGTTGGCCGGAGGATTTTCGAGAGAGAAATCAGGACTCAAAGGGAGTCTAGAGAAGAGGAGCAGAGATGGCAGTGAACGGATTGAGGGATCACGACAGATTGGACGGGGCTTCCAATTTTGTCATCTGGAAGGCCAGGATCCTGGGAATCCTAGATAAACATCGCATCAAAGATTATGCCATGAGAACCGTAGTTGTCCCAGTTGACCCTAATGCTAATGAGAAGTATGAAGAGGCCCAGGAAAAGGCGAAATGCATGATTCTAGACGGGGTCAAGGATCATGTCATACCACATATTGCTGAGAAGAACACAGCAAGGGAGATGTGGCAGACCATGACCACCTTATACCAGGGCTCTTCCGTGTAGCGGAAGATGTTATTGGAAAATCAGTTGAGGTCATATCAGATGCAAAAAGGAGAGGAGATAGATCACTTCCTTCTCAGGTTAGAAGGGATTCAAGACCAGCTTACTTCCGTGAGGTCTACACTGGATCCAAAATTCATGGTAAGCACTGCCCTGAATGCAGTCTCCGAGGAGTGGGAGACATTTTTCCAAAGCATTTTGGGCAGAGCGACTCTCCCTAGTTGGGAGGAGATGTGGGCAGCTCTTCGACAGGAAGAGCTCAGGAGATTGACCAAGACGGGGAGTAGCAGTAAGGGAGTTCGAATCAAGAAAGAGGAGGAGGATGCAGCTTTAGCATATGCGGGACAGCAGGGTGTTCAGAAGAGGAAAAAGAAAGATATCTCCAAGGTCAAGTGCTTCAACTGTGGGGAACTGGGACATTATGTCTCTCAGTGCCCCATGAAGAAAGGCAGGGGAGAAGCTTCTGACTCAAAAGCTACTCCAACAAAGGCGAAGAAGGATGTCGACACTGATGATGATTGTGACATGAGTGCTCATGCGCCTCTAGAGAAGAGGTGGGGTGACATAGAGTTGTAGTCAAGGGGACTACAGAAAGTGGGGCAGGATCCTTGGGGTGCCCAAACTCTTGGATCATATACAGCTTCGGGAGCCCTTAACAACGATAGCATATGATGACAAGTGTCGGGTGGAGCAAGGTGTGATGGAGCAACAGTGGCAAAGCTAGAGTGTTGAAATTTGTAGCAGTGCAGTGGAGGTTGCAGCAGTGTTAGAGGCATAAAAGAGGTTGCAGCAACACAATGGCAACAGAGGGAGCACAGAATAGCAGCAGAGGTGGCTTCAACATCACGAGGCTTCTAGACTAACCAGGATGTCAATGTTTGGGTGAAGTCAGCTACTTACTTCTCGATAACTCAGTCGTTGTGCAGCAGTTAGCAGTGGCAGTGCTATGGGCAGCATGATGCAGCATGTTGAGAGGCAGTTGCAATACAAAGGTAGCAGTGACAATGGCAGTGTCATGGGTAGCAGTACAGGAAGCAACAGTGCAATGGATGTTGGGCAGTAGGCCAAGCATCAGCACAAAGGACCAATGTGGAGGATCAATGTGATGCTTCTATGGTGAAGCATTGCTAGAGCACATTCCTCGCTAAGAGGGAGTGTTGATTTTGGGTAGCATCGAATGTGCTCTAGCTATAAAAATTGGTGGAGACGCTAAGGCACATGAGATCTCCAAGACCTAGAAATCATTTGGAGAAATTCCACCCGGATGAAGAGATATTAAAATAATTAATATTTTTAATGGGTCCCTAAGTCTAAACTTAGGAAAATAAAAATATTAATGTGTATTAATATAAAATGGGTGAGAAAGTTCTAAGTGACGAGGATCAAGTCAGTTCTAATCTTAGCCGTTGATTAGGGACTTAATCTCGGTTGTTGAAACGTCAACAAGAAAAGTATAAGAGGAGGCTTGAGGGTCAGTTGGAGACACACAAATTGATCAAAGAATATGATTTTCTGGGGCGAGGTTTGCTGAGGAAATCAAGTTAGTGACCAGAGTTGCAACGAGGGGCAGTTCAACAAGGGATTTCCATCCAAGGCTGAAGAATACATAGCAAAGAGGCAACGCAGTGCTGGGAGAGACAACGCAGGCCCTAGAAGGGCTGACGCGGAGGCCGTAAAGTTGACGCAGAGGACGTAGAGGGCTGACGCAGTGAGACACAGAAGCTGCAGATGCTGACGCTGGGCCTCAGAGGCAGCGCTGGAGAGATTTTGTGGGGCAAACTGGGAGCAAATCAGCAAATTCTGAGTCAAGAAAGGGTGATGCAGCTCCTGGATGAGTGACGCAGTTCCAGAGCAGTGCTTGGAGCAGCTTTTGTTGTCCAGCATAAGGAACAGCCGAAGCCGCTGTGGGGTTTGATCATCCGCTTGTTGATTTGTCGAAATATCTGTCTCTGGATAGAGGTACTAATGCCAAGGATATTCTCTGTTGGGTGAGCCATTTCTGGACCCTGGTTGTATTCATGAAATCTGCT
This sequence comes from Pinus tabuliformis, assembly GCA_031772625.1. Classification (NCBI taxonomy): domain Eukaryota; kingdom Viridiplantae; phylum Streptophyta; class Pinopsida; order Pinales; family Pinaceae; genus Pinus; species Pinus tabuliformis. The sequence continues at coordinate 41,950,617 of CM062813.1, forward strand.
TAACAGTACAAACCCTCTATATGCTGCACCGGTTTTCCCAAATTGGGTTTTTCTAGGGACGATTGTCCAAAAATAACAGTGTCCCTTGTGTTATTGTCTCAGCTTATTTCAGTGCATGATCTGTATATTTGTGAACGTTGCAATAGTGTTTACTTCGATGTTTATGCAATTAAATAACTTGTTAATGTAAATAACTAGGAGATTGTAAACCAGTAATTGCAGTAGGGGTTTCTAATGTGTTAGATTCAGGAATTTTCACACTCACAACAAACCAGTGAAATAAAATTCAATAAGATTGTCTCTTTAAGGTTTTGAAGAGTAGGTTGTCTCAAAAAGTTTTTTTATTTTTTATTGTGTTCTTTCTCGTTTTCCTCAAAACAAACAACCCAATCTATTGAAATTAGCGAGAAAAGTGATTCCTTGATTTGTGTGAATTAAGGCGTCAAAGTCGAGTTCCTTTTTTGTTCATGGTCGAGTTCCTAAAATTAGGAGTGCATGAGGCAGTTAACTGATGTGTTGACATTGAAAGTCAAGTTCTTGATTTTCTAGTGTGAGCTAGTTTGGAAACTGAAAGAACAAGTGGAGTTAGCCTCCTAAATTTCAGGAGGAACTAGTTAACAAGTTGTGTTAACTGTTGTTATCTAAAAAAGCACCAGTTTGACTTTCCAAACATAGAACTCGCTAATTTTAACCATTTGAATTTCCTTTAAAGGGAGGAACAAAGGCACAAGTTTAATTGTTGTTTTCGTCAGCACAAGTTTGTGAGACCAAGCAATAGGAAGCACAAGTTTGTGCGTGCAGCTTGTGAGAGTAAGAGTGTGCAATAGTAGCTTGTGCATAGGTTGGTAGAGGGCAGCAGAGATCAGCAACCTTGCAAAGGTTTCAAGCTCGAATCAAGCAGGAAAGACAAGTGTGTCTTTCAAATTGAAACAGTCGTAATTTGTAAGAGATCAATTGCTCAGTTTTTGTTATCAATAAAATTCTCATCAAGTAGAGGGTTTTTCCCAGATGGGTTCCCTAGTAAAAAAAAATGTCTTGAATTGTGTGACTGTGTTTAATTTATATTCCTAATTCCACTCCAAATTGAGTAAGGAAAGTGTTTTTTAAAGTGTTCTTATCAGCAGATCAGGATTTCGTGAAAATTTTACATGGTATTAGAGTTGGGAATAGAATTAAGCCGCACAACTTGATATATCCAATCAAGGCATTTGTTCCTCGTGGAGACTAAATAGGAGGCAGAGTATCTTGAGATAGTCGCAGCCCTAGAAGCCCGAGCGAGGGAAAGAATAGGACGAGGCTTGAAGGTTTGTCCTTATCATTGTTTTGGGCAAGTTAAGGCAACAAAGGAGAGAAGGCTTTGTAGAAGAACAGGCATAAGTTCTTGAGTGTAATTCAAGGCATAAAAGCAGTGATAATTTCTCTGTAGCAGGCCGAGAAATTCTATTGTGACTGCAAGTGGGAGAAAGCCCTGTTTTGGGAGGTTGAGTGATCTAGAAGGCTACCTAGACTAGGCCGCATTCTTCTTCAGCAAGAGCACAAAAGACAAGGGTTTATGGGTGGGGAATTTCTATGTTTTGTGCAGGTACAGGATGCCCTAGATAGGGTCGAGTTCCACAGAGTAGTCTTGCTCAGATCCAAGGTGTTTTTTTGGAGAGCGGAAGTGGGCGTCTTCAAGGAGGAAGGGAGCAGGATTGGAGTCCAAGTTTTGGACAGTATTTGGAGCAGTCAAAGAGAAGTTATTGAAGAGTTGTTTCAGGACGTGGAACAACAGTAGTATAGGTACCTAAGTACAGTGAAAGGTAGGAAGATTGATCACTGTTAGAGGTCTGATTTTGATGCTCTAGTAAGGGTTGCTTATTGTGCATAGAATCTCCCTAAAGGTGTGCTCCTTAAAGTCTGATATTGCAGGCCGCAAACAACAGTGACAAGGACAGAGGTTAGGGTTGATAGTGCAAGGAAGAATGTGTTTGATGAAGTCTATTCAAGGGTTTCAACAGTAGACTTGTGGGTGCCCTAGATGAAATTCTTTAAGAAGGGTAGAAAGGATGCTTAGTGGGAAGATCTGAAGAGTCCAAATTGGACAAAGTTGGTGGACAGTTCATGTGTAGAGGGAGGTTGTTAGGAGTTGTCCTAAAGTGCCCTAAGAGCAAGACTTGTAAAGGACAACAAGGCTGCTAGGAGTGGCAAATATATTGAAGCCCAAGCATCTGGATACTTTGAAGGACTAAAGGAGCAGTGAAGTGAGCAGCTATTATATGCCCTAAGGACTAATATTTTGAGGAGCAAAATTCACTCAAGAGGGTTAGTTGATATTAAGCCCTAAGTACATCATCTTGGTGAGGCAGGAGGTCGATAAGTGGTCAGAGTTAAAGACCTCATGTACAGTCCTCATTGGAGGAGCTAATGAGTTGTTAGGAGGTAGATTGGTGAAGCCCTTGTGCAGTGAATGCAGGGAGGCAGCTCACTAATAAGAGGGCAGTTCGACACAAACCCTAAGAACATGATCCTTTGTAGCAGCAGAAAACATTGTCAGTGGGCAGCTTGGAAGTCCCTAAGAGTTGATGATCTTGAAGGAGCAGGAGGGCAGCTAGTGGGCAGATCAATGAGCCTATGTTCAGTCATCTTGAAGCAACCAAGAGTAGTTGATAGTAGCAAATGCAGAAGCAGCAGATGGGGAGGAAAAGCACCTACCAGATGTGTTCAAGTTACGTGCACTGAAAGGACTGTAGTGTGAACCTTCAACAAGTAGGTCAAGTGTACTTTGTTCAGGGAAAGATTGGTGGTCATAGTTGTTGACACCAAGCCTTAGTAGTGTTCCACATGACCAGGGAAAAGAAGAGTTTCAGCCACCTGAAAGAGAAGGACATGCAGGTTTAGATTGAGCTAGGAGATGATGGTCAGTATGCAGCTAAGAGGAGTTGGTACTATCAGCTTTCAGAAGGAGTCAGGTAATTCCCTTCATCTCAGAGATGTTCTTTATGTTCCAGGATTGAGGAAGAATCTTGTTTTGGTAGCTACCCTTGAGGACGAGGGTTATGATATCATCTTCTGCAGAGGTAAGGCTTACCTCCAGCACTTAGTTTTTGGATGTAAGAAGCAAATAAGTGTGAGGGTGAAGAATCTCTCAAGTTGTAGGTAGAGACAATTGCAGCCTTGAGTAGCAAGGCAGGTAGTGCACAGAGTAGAGAAGTGATGGTTGAGCGAGAGCAGGATACAGCGCTCAAGATGGAGCCTCAGTTGGTATCTCAATTTCAATCTAAGCTAGTTGGCAATTGAGTTGACTAGCAGGATGACGAAGAGGAGAAGAGTTCACACAGTATGGTGGGAAAGAATAGATCTACATAGCAAATTCTGTAGAAGAACACAAGGAAGTCTTCTAGTTCAGAGGGAGCAGTTGTAACAGCGGAGAACTTGGTAGTGTTGGGGACAAATCCAAGTGGATGAGATTCCTCCAGGAACACCTTCTTCGATAAGAGTGAATGTTGAAATTAGTGAGACAAGAGATTCCTTGATTTGTGCCTTAATTCAAGGAGTCAAATTCAAGTTCATTTTTTGTGCATCGAGTTCCTAAAATTTAGGAGTTTCCCCAAAATTAGGAGTACATGAGGCAGTTAACTAATGTATTGAAATTGAAAGTCAAGTTCTTGATTTTCTAGTGTAAGTTAGTTTGAAAATTGAAAGAACAAGTGGAACAGGTTAACAAGTTAACAAGTTGTGTTAATTATTGTTAACTAGAAAAGCACTAGTTCGACTTTCCAAACATAGTGTTGTCACACAGAATGTATAGGCACTGCAACAACGACTCAGATTGGGGGTTGTCACCCTGATCCCCAATCTCTCCATTTAAGTTGTCTCCCAACACCAGACTAATGGGGGTAGACCCTACGGAAATGGATGGGAGAAGGACAAGTTGGGAACCAACCAATCCAGGAGACAGTTAAACGACCAAATACTCGTTTTAGATTAAGCAAGATTTTAAAAGATTAGATTAGAATTATATGATTGATACCAATACCTTGTAGAGTCAACTATCTTGCTGAGTAAATTTAGGACAACTATTGGATGGATAATTGTTGCTTGGATGAATAACTAACCTATATGACATGCAGTTCCTAAAACTAATGTGAAATGCAGGATCTTGGTTAATTTTAATTATATTCCTATTCTAAATATGTCCTTTGATCTTTGTTTGTATTGAGCCTAAACTTGATAGTAAATGGCAGAGCAAAGACAAGGTGAAGCACATGCCTCTGGCGCTGCAAAGGTTGTAGCTCTGACGACTGCAAAGTCACTGTTTTAGACACTAAAAAGACTAGACTTCTCAAGAGAAGACACAAAGGTGTTCCTATCTTTCTTTCAACCAAGCTTATGCTTGGAGGTTGATTATTAAATGCAAGATTAATCTCGAATGCAGAATGCAAGGAGGATTTAGAAGATGTCTTAGTGACGCGAGATTTTAAAGAATTAAAACACTTAGATTACTATTTATTCTAAGTTAAATGCTAATTATTCAAGCAAAAATTTAATGAAAAATCTCAATTATGCAGATGCTCAAAATACTCAATTTCAGGAACCGAAAGATATACAATTTTCCATAAGTCCACGATAGAGTATTCAATAAAAATGTTGATCACAATTACTTGAAAATTCTCAAAACTATTATTCAAGGAACATCCAATAACTCAAGTAAATAGATCCAAACTTAGAATTAATTTCCTTTTTAGATAATGAGCGATCTCAATAATTATCAAGCATTAAAACCAGTGATCACAAAAATTTACTGAAGCATGCAAATAATGAAAGCCTGAGCACTTAAATTTCAATGATTTAATATTCAAGATAACCATGAAATTTATATGCTAATTAATGCCAAAACAACTCTTCAAATAATTCTAGAAAATCTTTATTTTTCTAATGTTTCATATCCAGGAAAAATATATCTCCTCTCCTATAGTCAAACTTAGAGAAATTTAAAAAATATATATATATATGTTGCCTTGACTATAGAAAATTTTAAATTTTTACCCCACAAAGATTTTAAAGATTACAGGCCCAAAAATAAAAATAAAAAACCTTTATCACAAAAAAAAAAATTAAAAGGAACTTAGATTTAAAATTTTATGTCACACTTCTATTAAATTCAAAGTGATAATGGTCATAAAAAATTGATTTTTCTAAACAAGGCCAACACGTTAAAAGATAAATGTGATAAATGATTATGAAAGAATTAAATTTAATTACAAAGATTTTAAAGATTATAGGCCCAAAAATAAGAAACCTTTATCACAAAAATTTTTAAAAAAAGGAACTTCAATTTAAAATTTTATGTCACACTTCTATTAAATTCAAGGTGATAATGGTCATAAAAATTTGATTTTTCTAAAAAGGGTCGGCGCATTAAAAGATAAATGTGATAAATGATTATGAAATAATTAAATTTAATTTTTTAGAGGGCCAAACGGCCACTTTAAAAAATTAAACTGAAATGTTAGGTAGAATAATTGAGGGAATGTGTATGCAGGTCGATGGAGCAGGGAGAGCGATGGAGATCATGCAGCAGAGAAAGAGGTTGGAGGAGCTGGTAGCGAACAGGGGTCGAGGGATAAAGGGACACAACAAGCAGCAAGGGATAGGGATGCGAATGGGAGAGAAGATGGATCGAGCAGCAAACAGACAGCAGAAATGAGGGACGCAAGGAGAAAGATTAGGGTCGCGGTTTGAAGAAGACGGACGCAGGCCAGGAAAGGAGAAGGGACTCGCACGGAGAAAGGAAAAGGTTGAGGGTTAGCTGCGAGCAGGGGGAAGAACGTGAGGGTTAGAAAAAAAAAAATGCAGAGGAATGGAGGGGAAAGCAGCAAGGAAAAACGCAGAGATTGGAAAAGGGCTTTTCGAGTACAAGGGAATAGAGAGTCAAATCTTCAAGGCAGCGGATAGGAGATAAAATGGTAGCACAAGGGCCCTAAAAAATTTTAAAAAATTGCCCAAAAGTTATATTTCAAACTAATGTATTTCTACTTCAAATTGTTCTCAGAATTTACTATGAAAACCTCAGATTTAAACCTTTAAAAGATGATTTCGTCGTTTGATCCCTGCACACAAAAGTTTGAGGCTAGATCTTGCCCTCCAGGGCCTAGATCTACCTCAAAACCCCAAATTTTCCTTGACAATCTTCAGATCTGAACCTGCACAAAACAAAAATAAAACCCTAGATCCCACATATACAAAAATTCGAAATTTGAAACCCAAATCCCAAGTCATAAAATAAAATTTAAAATTTCTAAAGATTTATACAATTAAATTGGCAGTCTGAGGAGTATGAGTCCGACTCCGTTCCCAAATTTGTGGATTTATGCTCTTTTTAGCTAGATCTAACTATTTAGCACAAATTATTAAAGATAAATAAAAAAATTAGTTTTAGGTACTATCCCAAAAAATCTCTGCAAGAAGAAATTCGTTAGATAACCTTAAGATTTTAATAAGGAAGGCTCTTCAGATCTTATATTTCGGGAATCTGTTGGTCCAACCGAGGACTTTCCCAAACACCCAATTTCTGAATACGAATGGTTTCTGCACACTTAGAATTTAAGTTGTTAAATCAATAAAGATACAAAATAGCGATTAAATTTTCAAAGATTAGAGATACCTGCTAATCAAATCAAATTATAATGCTACCTCAAACCCAATAATCTAAACAAGATACTTGTGCAATAGATTACTCTACGAAAGCTATTAACCAACAACTTATCAAATAAGATCAGTAGAATATTAAACACAATATTACCATAAAGCACCGAAGAGGAAAACTACCATCAAATAAAACCCCAAAGACTTTGTGTTGTATTATTCTAGCAAAATTACCAAAAAAATAAATAAATAAATAATTACAAGAGAGCTTCAAAAGCTAGTACACGACTCAATGATTGGATCCTTTCGAATGACAAATGACCTCTAATTTATAGATTAATTCTCCAATGGCTAGTTGGCTTGATCTCTGTCAAAGTAATTGTGACCGTTGAAAAAGATTTAATTATCTTTTAATCTCCTCCGTCGAAATTATTTTATTTTTGAAGAAATTCGAATTTTTCATTTAATTGAATTTTAATCAACTCAAAATCTAAGTCACAAGACACGTCCCTCAGGGTCACATGTCCCTTATTTCACATGTCGGACACGAACTACGACCTAAAACGTGTCCAAAACGTTTTCTATTATGTCCTCCAATCGTGACACGCATTTTCGACGTGGCAAAAATATGCCCTAACGTTTTTGCCCCTTAGGACACGTGTCCCACAAAAGGTCACTCATAAAGCCCGCGCATGGTTCATTTTTCTGGTTTTTTCGGTCATTTTTCACTGTTGAAGCTCATTGGAGTGGTTGATGTGTTGGAACTTGGTCAGTGTTTGCTCGTTGGAGTCGTTGTTGTGTTGTGTTGGAAGTTCCTTTAGCGATTCCCAACTGTCAACTTCACATCAACCTGGGTCCTGGATAATAGCGTTCATGGTTTGGAGCTCGTGGTTTGGGGCTTAAATTTCTTGTTTTTGAGCGTGTGGGGACCATGTCAGCGTTTTCTTGTATTCCATACGCCCATACCTATATAATTGCTATCAATGTATTCAAGAGCCTTTTCAGGTGCTAGCTGCCATTCAAGATTTTTAACTTTTAAAATAGCTTTCTTCATGGTCTCTATAGCTCGATTCATTTGCTTGTTCTCTAAATATCCATCCACAAACATTTCCCATGTTTCCACAAACATTTCCCATGTTTTGAAATTTGGTTTTCCTCAGTGTTGTGGAGGAGCCCCCCCCCCCCGATACCACTCCCAATTCGCTCTCCGGGTGAGAGCGACTCGGGAGCGCGCTCCCTAAAAAAAATTCTGCTCCCTGCCTTTTCGGGAGCATTTTTCCTTTTTTGCAATTTTTTTTTTGTAGTAATGTTTGAAATGCAATTTTTTTTTTTAAAACAAATAATTTTTGAGTGGAGTAGCTTAATGATCAAGTCTATGGCCCTAGTATTGATGTGCTATTCATGGTAATGTTAAATTCTTAAAGTAAAAGTGACATTCTCCTTAATCTTCATTTTCATCCTTTTACTTAAATTTTTAACATTACCATGAAATGACTCAGGATGTTTGAGAGTGGTTCTGGCCTCATTGGATTTCATATGGAGAAAGTAGAATTTTAAATTTCATTCAAAATCCAGCAGACTTATCAGTTTTTCAGGATTTCAGGATTGGGGGATTGCAATGTTTCCATTGAATTTTGTCAAAACCTCTGATTTATAGATTAATTCTCCAATGGCTAGTTGGCTTGATCTCTGTCAAAGTGATTGTGACCGTCGAAAAAGATTTAATTATCTTTTAATCTCCTCCGTCGAAATTATTTTATTTTTGAAGAAATTCGAATTTTTCATTTAATTGAATTTTAATCAACTCAAAATCTAAGTCACAAGACACGTCCCTCAGGGTCACATGTCCCGTATTTCACGTGTCGGACACGAAATACGACCTAAAACGTGTCCAAAACGTTTTTTATCATGTCCTCCAATCGTGACACGCGTTTTCGACGTGGCAAAAATGTGCCCTAACGTTTTTGCCCCTTAGGACACGTGTCCCACAAAAGGTCACTCATAAAGCCCGCGCATGGTTCATTTTTTTGGTTTTTTCGGTCATTTTTCACCGTTGAAGCTCATTGGAGTCGTTGATGTGTTGGAACTTGGTCAGTGTTTGCTTGTTGGAGTCGTTCTTGGGTTGTGTTGGAAGTTCCTTTAGCGATTCCCAACTGTCAACTTCACATCGACCTGGGTCCTGGATAATAGCGTTCATGGTTTGGAGCTCGTGGTTTGGGGCTTAAATTTCTTGTTTTTGAGCGTGTGGGGACCAGGTCAACATTTTCTTGTATTCCATACGCCCATACCTATATAATTTCTATCAATGTATTCAAGAGCCTTTTCAGGTGCTAGCTGCCATTCACAATTTTTAACTTTTGAAATAGCTTTCTTCATGGTCTCTATAGCTCGATTCATTTGCTTGTTCTCTAAATATCCATCCACAAACATTTCCCATGTTTTGAAATTTGGTTTTCCTCAGTATTGTGGAGGAGCCCCCCCCCCCTCGATCCCACTCCCAATCCGCGCTCCGGGCGAGAGCGACTCGGGAGCGGGCTCCCTAAAAAAAATTATGCTCCCTGCCTTTTCGGGAGCATTTTTCCTTTTTTGCAATTTTTTTTTGTAATAATGTTCGAAATGCAATTTTTTTTGTAAAAAACAAATAATTTTTGAGTGGGGTAGCTTAACGATCAAGTCTATGGCCCTAGTATTGATGTGCTATTCATGGTAATGTTAAATTCTTAAAGTAAAAGGATGAAAATGAAGATTAAGGAGAATGTCACTTCATCCTTTTACTTAAATTTTTAACATTACCATGAAATGACTCAGGATGTTTGAGAGTGGTTCTGGCCTCATTGGATTTCATATGGAGAAAGTAGAATTTTAGATTTCATTCAAAATCCAACAGACTTATCAGTTTTTCAGGATTTCAGGATTGGGGGATTGCAATGTTTCCATTGAATTTTGTCATAGGTTCAAAACCAAAGGGGAGTAGAGTATGTATGCCTTCGTAGACTTAGCAGTCAAATCATTGCGCGGAGGTGGGTCCCTTGTCCCATAAACAAAGGGGTCTCATACACCAATTTGGTTTCTAGCTTGGTTGTGACCTTAAAAATGGATATTATTATTTTTATTATTATTATTATTAATCAAGAGCACCAATCCCTGTATGTACCTTGATGTTAGTGACATTGGTTGTCTAACTTCTCTATCATGACCCTCTCCAAAATGTACGCATCACTCAAACAAAATCTTGACTTGACATGCTATGCTTTTTCTATCTTATGTTAATGCTTAGAGGGTCATATTAATGACAAAGATCCCTATACAAATACAGAGGTAATGACAAAGATACCTCTGGATATTAATGCTTAGAGGGTGATATTAATGACAAAGATCCTGATTTTCCAACAAGACTAAAAAATTAGACATTTCTCATGGTGGCAAGAGGCCCAAGCATAAGAAATAGATAACAGATTTACTTCTCTTTTCTAGTTTCTAGTAGTTTTTATAACTATTGACTCTTTCATATTTATTATGATATTTTTTTAAACAATATATGACAATTTAAGTTTGAAGTTGGCAATTATAACTCATTAGTAATGAATTATGAATATGATGCTTCATGAAAGTTGAAAGTTGTTTCATTTCATTTCATTTTATAACATTTCATTTCATGTTAGATATTATTTGTTGTAATGGTTACACTTAGCTTACAAGTACAACTTTGGTGATCAATGATGATAAATGTTATATATTGAATTTTGAAAGCTTGAAACTTTAAGATTGATGAATCACGAGACTCAATATGTTGTATGTTACTATGTTACTAACTTGTGGACGTGGTTGATGAAGATTATAACTTCTAGATGACTGTTGTTATATGGTTCAATCTATGTTTTTTTATGTTTTTTATATCTAATTCATTATTCTACATGTTTTTGTTGACATATATGTATCAAAATATAAAAGATATAAAAATTATATATTATATAAAAAACGCTCTGGGATTCGCTCCCAAACCGTGAGCTTTTGAAAATGTCGCTCCCGCTCCCAAGTAACACTAGTTTTCCTCCTTTTTTCAAAAACATGTTCAAGAAAAACTCTGCGGCCTGCCTTTTCAATCATTCCTTTTGTGATATAGGCATCAATTAGTACATTGGGCACTCTAATATCATAACTTAGGCCATCGAATTCCCACTCTTCAAAACATTTTCTGACTCCCTGCATATCTCCAAGTTTGAACAATGAAGAAAGAATGCATATATAGCTATTGTATTGTTTTAATTGCAAAGTTAAATGGCTACAGAGAGTTGACTTAATTATATAGGGCTCTACCTAGTTCAGTTTGTCTTGCAATTTCCCACATTTTCCAGGATGTGCAACTTGAGTAAGTCAGATTCATATACTAGTCAACAAGAGAGCTAGAACTACCGAGAAAGAAAATATTAGTGTCTGATGTACATGTGCCATACGTAGAATGCCCCTGTTGAGATCCTTGATTTGGTTCTCAATTTGTTTAATAAGTTAATAACATGAAGATTCAAGAATGAACAATGCAATGTGAGCAATGAGCATCATTGATGTAGTAAATTAATAAACTAATACTATATTTCAGTATTTTATATATATATATATATATATATATATATAAAACGTGTCCCTCGTGTCTTGTTTCCAGGGTCGCTATCTCTCGTGTCGAATACTCATATTTACGTGTCCTCCGTGTCTCATGTCCTCGTGTCATGTGACTTAGCTCAAAATTAATTATTTTGAGTTGATTTCCCAAAAAATTTGACTTTGACTTAAGTACCAAAGCCCAAGGGTCCAAATCTTGAAATTTTCAATATTCCCTTGGTTGGGTACCTCCAAAAATTACTTCTTTTAGAACCCACGAATTTTTTAATTTGGAGAATTAATTTTTCCTAGGACTTAAAATTAATTAAATTTCTGGCTTATAATTTTAATCTATTTTTGCTAGAAAATTTAATTAATTGACTCATAAGGGGATTAATAATTTTTCCAACCCTCAAATATTTTAGCCATGATGTCTAAGTATGAGCAACCATGCACTAAAATATTTTTGACATCAAGATATTACAATTTAATACATGAAGGGGGAAAACCCGTTCGTTATAGACCCTCAATTATTTACCCAATTCTGCGACTCAAATGTGATCTAGTAGAACCAGTGATTTGTAATAAAATAATCTAGTGAATTAGCTAAAATTATTCCCAAATCACTTTATAGAAAACTCGACTAGAACACTAGGACTTACTTAAGATCTTGACGACAAAATCCACCCTAACTTTGGGGTGAGGTTGGAGGAAAAAACTCTGTCGATCATTTGTATTTAGAAACACGCATGAATCGATAAGACAAAAAACCTCCTACGATAGAAATTGTCACCAAAAAAGTAGGATTACCTAGGTCGTAAGATACATAGATAGTCTTACTAGGATCATTTACATTATAAACATGCGGAATGGGTTTACACCTTTAACAAAATGATGACTGAAGATAATGATGAAATCTGGATAATCTTCACTGTCTGAGCATGATAGAATCTTCTTGAGAAAATGTACACTACTATAGTGTAGTTGACACGAAGTGGTCAATAAATAGAACTCACTAATTTTAACCATTCAAATTGCCTTTAAAAGGAGGAATAAGGGCACAATTTTAATTGTTGTTTTGGTGAGCATGAGTTGGTGAGACCAAGCAATACGAAGCACAAGTTTATGTGTCGCTCTTGTGAGAGGAATAGTGTACAAGAGTAGCTTATGCACAAGTTGGTAGAGGGCAGCAGAGATCAGTAGTCTTGCAAACGTTTCAAGCTTAGATCAAGTAGAAAAGACAAGTGTGTCTTTCAAATTGAAACAGTTGTATTTTGTAAGAGATCATTTGCCCAGTTTTTGCTATAAATAAAATTCTCATCAAGCAGAGGGTTTTTCCCAGTCAGGTTCCCTAGTAAAAAAAAAAAAAATTGTCTTGAATTGTGTGACTGTGTTTTATTTTTGTTCCTAATTCTGTTGCAAATTGAGTAGAGAAATTTTGTGTTTATAAGAAAAGAAAGTGTTTTTCAGATCGTTCTTATCACCATATCAGAATTTCATGGAAATTCTACATAATCCAAAGGGAGTGTCCATGGGCAAAGGGAACATTTCGTTTTTAGGGAAATTTATCATTTTTTTGGGGAGTATACTCCCTACTACATCCCCTTTGGAGCTTGTTTTTTTTTTTTGAATCTAGGATAATCGGTAACTGGTGAGAGTTAAACAGCGTGTTACCACAAAATGTAATAGGCCTTGGAAAGAGAAACCATAAAAGACAAGAGCTAGACAAAGTGCTAACAATGGGGTAGAGGCCCACTATCACCTCAGCCAAAACCCCCTGCTCTTTACGGGTTTTCACCTAAGTAACCTGACACGGGGATTTGAGATTCGTAGTATACGGGGAATCGAGTGTCGGATTCAAACACGTTGACCCCCCGGAACAGGACATGTAGAATTCGTTATATATTATTTTATTAAAAATATATATATATATATTTTAATATATATATATATATATATATATATATATAGATATATTAAAAATTAGATATTTCTTACACAAAGTCTCATTAATGATACAAATTCATTGATTTCAAACATAGATCTTCATCTAGATGTTAGTTTTACTGTAATGTAGATAGGTTCCCAACAGTTTTACTCATCAGATTCTAAACCACATAATGTCAATAGCATGGACAAATCATGCATACAGAGAATCACTGGCAGTGGAGACATTGGTGGCAGAATGCAATGTTAAAAGATAACATGTCTAATGGTAAAGATTTGATGATATCTAAGGCTGTGCTAAAATAATATAATATATACTTTGACTTTAGTAATTTGATTTTGTCCACACTTAGTCAATGTTATTAGAACCAGAACCAACCAACAGTCAGACTGGTACAGAACCAGAACAGGCCCGTGAACCAGTCTACTAAAAAACACAAAATATGCAGAATTTAATGATTCACACACACACATAGGTATATCTTAACCATTAGGCACCAATATGTAAAGTTTGCGCATTTCAGGGTTTGGGAGTGAGGAGGAAGGGTTTTCTCTTTTCCCCTTATTTTTCATTCCCCTCCCTGGAACCACTGGTGTTCCCACAGTCCATTAGTGTGTGAATTGGTGTGAACCAGCTGGTGTCAGTACCAAACCAGTTGTGAATGGGTCTGAACTAGCCCCCTGATCTGGTTCAGCTACTGGTTTGAAGACTGAACATCTGTACCAGTGTGGATCAACTGGTCCTGATAACACTCCTTGGTAGTGCAATCATGACAAGGACTAAAATAAATCGAGTCTTGAAAAATCCTTATGGGTACATAGCTGCCAGTACGGTTCTAACAAAAATAACCCTCATAAACCCTCACAAACCTCATAAACCCTCCCTCCCTCATAAACCTCATAAACCCTCACTTTTTTGGGATTCGAATCCCAAAATCGAGACACAATGTGTCCTAACGGGACACGACCGAGATTCGATAGTGTCCCGTTAGGACACGTCGTGTCCCATTTTTGGATTCGAATCCCCATCGAATCGTGTCAGATTCGTGGGATTCGAACATGTGGCCTGTTATGGACGAATCCGGTTTCAGAGGTTTTCACTAATGGGAGAAGTCTAGGTAGGTACAAAGTGACCCCACTAAAGCTCATTCAGAGAGAGGCACACTAAAGGTACAAGGCTTCAAAGAAGAAAAACACTCTAAATGAAAATCCCTAGAAAGGAAGGCTCGTGACCTAGGGTTTTGAGTTTTTCAATGGGAGGTATTCACAAGGTCAAGGCCTGAAGGAAAGGATTTCTTACAATGATATTCAACTGAGCCAAGGCTCATAAAACCAATGTTGCGAACATCGGCATTGGGATAAAATCGGCAAGGGTTTGGAAAACCAAAAAAACCATAAAAATCAGGAAAATATCGATAAAAATCGGCAAACATCGCCTTGGCCAAAATATCATGATTTCAACATAAAATTGGGATGTTATCGAGATGTTCGCAACACTGCATAAAACCCTCAAGAAAGTCCTCAAATTGAGGAGAGAAGAAACTATTGTTTCCCTCTTAGAGCAACACACAGGGTAAGAAATTTTATGGATGAAATTTGAGTGGATGCCCACCAAATTGATAGGCTAGGTAGCCTAGACCTATTTCTTGATGTTTAGGCTATTGAATCACCAAAAAGCCTCCTCCCTAAAATTTCGCTCCAAGCCTTCAATTTTTGCCCTAACCTTAAAGGACTGAATTTGAGAAGAGAAAATTATGGAGAAAATTTAAGGTTGATCATCAAGTGATTGGACCAATGCCTTGTCCTATAGGGATATGGAGTCAAGGATGTGCTAGATAAGCCTAATTCCCTTCCATGGAGATCAAAATTTAATGCCCTAGCTATCAAAATTCAACAATTACCCACTTAATCGAATAATAGATTTTTATGGAGAATAACAATAAGTACTCCACAAGAAACATCCATAACATGTTATACAATGAGTAACATATGCAATACTCAACTAGATATCCTTTCGAATTTATTTTCAACAAATTAGGGCACAAACAAGAATAATCTAGAAGCAGCAATTCCATACATTAGACAATTCAAAATAATAGTCTTCAACAATAGGCACTTACGAGATAACATGTATATCCATCTATTAGACCAAGAAATAGCTCCAAAGAATGACAAACTCAGCATCCATACATCAAAATGCATCCAAGTATCTCCAAAATCACCCACAAGAAGCAAGTGTGAATACTCTAAGAGGTCCGAAATTCACAAGTTTGATGATGATGAGAGATGAAATGATTTCTCCCAATATATACATGTCCAATGATCTCTAATTTTAGCCTAAAGCCCCCCAAGCCATAAAATAATGGGCAAATACTAAGTGAGGTTACAAGCCAATCTCATGGCCAATGTAAAAACATAACAATTAACCCACAAAGAGGTTGAAATGTTGACATCATGCATGTGTATGCCCTTCTAGGGTATACGTTGAGCTCCTTTAGTGCCAAGGTGAGTAAAAAGGGCTCCAAATATCCCGATCTAGGGGTCGGCCCCTAAATCTCCATGCAAATCATCCTACAGACCCCATTTTTGTGTTTGGGGCACAAAATGGGTCTCATGAGTCTCCTGGTGATAGAATAGCCTGATTTTGCTCCGACTTGAGGGCTATGAGGATGGTGCTAGCCACCCGTGTTTCAAGGGGTCAGACAAACCTCATCTGGGCCTCAGATCAGCTGCCAGACTATGTGATCACTACTAAGTCGATTGGGTCACACTGGTCCAAGTGCATCATCTCGTAAATAATGTGGGGCAAAGTGTAGATTATTGGAGTGTTGTAGGTGCCCATGGAATGGAACAATGCTCTGCAAATCATAGAAGTCCCGTGGCACTCAACGCTTCACCTATGTGGTGTCATAATGCTCCTCTAGTGGACTTGGACTCCAGTTAAGTTGCCCAGTCCATGATGAAAACCACCTGCGAATCACACACAATGTCCAATATTGCATCTTCACCATTAGGTACAATAATCATTAGTGCATTTAAGTGGACCAAGCTTGTTAGTCAAGGGCAAATTGACACTTCAGACAGGGATTCCCTTCCAAATTTAGGGCTTTGAATACGTAATAGTGTTACCTCCGTAAGTAGGAGTGGCTAATAGACAACCATATTAGGTGTTCCCAGCCCCTAAGGAGAAAGACAGGTCCTAGGTACATCCTTCAATCAATAGATGTCATGTGAATAATGATGGAACGAAGGGGGAACAAGGGGTCTCAAGGCCATATGCCATGGTCAAAGGGGTAGCAATAATGAGGAAATCTATGTTTTGGGCATACAAATGTGAGGAGGGAGTAATTGTGGATGCATGAGTAATCCAACCTTTATTCTCTTATTGCCTTTTGCCTTTTCTTGATTTTTCTTTGTATCATTGCTCAAAGCTCTAGGAAATGAGAGCATGTTGTGAATGATGTGTAGCAGTGGTTACCCCGTTAAAGGTGGGGCAGTTCATTGCCTGCCAGGGATTGGGACATGCAAGGGTTCCTTTTACAATGTGATGGAGCAACATTGGCCCTAGGAACTAGGTGATGGCCATAACGATAAAGGGTTGAGCTCATGTTCAACTTTTGCCCATGTGCTAATTTTAATGTCCCAACCATTTTTTGCATTTTATAATTTTCTTTATTGGTGTTTCTTGCTTGTGGCCATGATATGCTTTTTACTTTTCTTTTAGTTGCATCAACCTCCCAGGGCAACGCTTCCAAGCCCGACCCAGATATGTGAACAAGGGAAGGGGGTGTGCATAGAACCCACTGGACCCATGGTCATGTGGACCCAAAGAGGGAAGATGGAGTATAGGACTCATAATGTACGGGGGGAAGTGATAAATATGGAATGGGAAAACGGGACCGCGCTATCTCAATCAAGGTTTACCAAGTAGTTCCCTTCCTAAAGCCACGGGCCATTAGAGGAGGTCCCGCTAGACTAAAATTGAAGATTAACCCCTCATTTAAGGTGAGGGAACAAAACCACGGTCAAAGCCCTTCTTTCTTCCAAGTCACCCAATAATCCATGTCAAATGCCAAAATGAAAAACAAGAATAAGCACTCGATTCCACAATAAATAATACACCTTTTGGATCGGATTGCCCACCTTCTAACATGTGCTCTTGACAAACGGGCAAGGAAACATATGGCTGATATAAGTGGCGGAGATAAGATGGCACATTACATCGGCTACAAGGTGGCTGTCAGGGGCTGCCAGCTGGAAGATGATTAGGAGAAAGTTCTCCTACAGGTACCCACTTTTGGTGGGTAACAGAGCCTACCCTCATGGATAGATCCCTGTGTAACAAACAGGGGAAAAATGTACAAGTTAATCATGAAATTTTTGGCAATTTACTACACTGGTAACAAAACCTAGAAATCTTGGACTACATGCCCACAACTTAGAGATGGGAATAGTGGTTACAAATTCATCCTTTCTATGTATAAAATTGCCTTTTCCAGCCATTAAAATCTGTAAGTTGCAAAATATTTTTCCCATAATATAAGCACGCCTATCTAGTAGAACTGGAAACTGTATTCTGCTTATCTAGTAGAACTTAGACACGTAGTTTAACAATGCTGACCTCAAGACAGGTCCATTTTGTAATAAAATTCTCTCCAATTTCATATTGAGGATTATTTCCAGTGGAAAGGAAAAATTGTGATACAAAGATTTTTCCAGATGTAGATGCTCCAAATGTCATTCAAGAATTTCATAAATTCAAAAGATACATCATACTTTAATAGGCTATTAAAAAAATTCAAATATTTTATGACCAAAGACACATTATTCTGTCAAAATTCCAGCATGATTCATTCAAGCTATCTAGGAAAAGTAATGATAGACACTTTTACAAAACTCCAGCATTGATCATTCACACTATCTAGGAAAACGAATAACACCTTTACAGCTCATGACTAACCTCCAAGTTCAAATCTATGTCACAGTCAACCCCATCAATTGTTGGCTTCACAATATAGATTCCACTCTCTTATGCTTAAAATTTATCATGCTATTCTGCACGGTCTAAGTGTGTCTTACATTTCATGGAACAAACTTATAAAGAAACCTTGTAATTCTAGTTAAAAACATAAAGGCTTACACGACATAAACATGGCCTCCCCAGCCACTCAAACAATCACGATCAATTGATGCCAATAAAGCCTGGGAAATCGTCTCAAATAGCTCTTCCGGTTCCTAATATCCAAGAATTTATCAACGACAAAACTCAAAGTTAATGACAACAAAAATTATACCTTGTAGCCTTACAATCCAAACCAAATATCAGTTTGACACAAATGACAATAATAAGTATTCATGAAAAATACAAACCATGTCTGGCTTATACATAGACTCGCATGCACCATAAAGTGACTCTGCAGCAGTACCAGCCACAACAAAGTCCTTTGCCAGTTCCCTGTGAACTAAACAGTTAGCAAGATCTAGAAAAGGCATCCAAATCCAGCATTCACTATTTTCTGAGTCAAGAGCATATATCTCTCAATAACACAAAATAAGCTCCTATGTGTTTCCAAGAGATCCAAAATTTACTTCATTTACCCCCCTGAATTTAATAAAAACAAATGAAATGCTGAATCAAAGTCAACAATTCACAGATAAGGAAATAATTGCCTGAGAGGCATATCCAGGTTCCATTTGTAATTATCATGAAAGAAATATACTTGGGGAGTTGTACCTTTTCAAAGAAGACTAAATTCTATTCAAAGAAAAGCCGCTATTTGGTCATGAGACTCATGAACTGTCTCAAACAAGGAAAGCAATTATTTGAAAATTTTCATCATTTCTAGGATATATTCCACTGCAATCACTAATTGGTTTACTGCTGGAGCCTGGGAATGATATTTGTATTGGAGTAAAACAGATAACCAATCACAGGGAGTGCCAACAGACTGCCATAAAAATTTGGTAGGCAGCAGCAGACATGCCCCTGATAGCCTCCTACTCAATCAACAGTTTTGCATGCTCCATTAGACAGCCCCTATCTATATATGTTATTGTTAAAAGCACATTTGCAGTCATCAATAAGGAACTTGATGAAAGTTGCCCATACAAATCAAGATTTCAGCATAGAATGTTATGGGAACCACTGATGATGATAGATAGACCAATGTTAGAAGTTAGAACCCTCATGGCCAATCTGCTGCCTGCATACAGATGTGCTCTTCCTTCAAGAGGTTAAAGTTCTTGGCTTCAAGTTGCCCTTGCTGATGTACTGTGCTGCTACTTGTGAGGAAGGCCGCGAGGGGTGGAGGGCGGGCAGGAAGGGCTATTTCCACAATTGGCTCTAGACTAGTTCCTTATATCCTAGATAAGGGGCAAGATTACGGGGCAAGATCCCATGTCTTAGTGTTGCAACCATCATACATACTAGCTGCCACGGTGCAAGGTTTTGTTAAGAGCATGCCCCAAATGATCCCATTGGCATAAAACACCTTTAGCAATGGATGGCCCAATCACTGCCTAATGCTGAGTGGATCTTTGGAGGGGACCTTCTGTTGAAATAGGGGTAGCTCGGAAGGTATTTCCAAGTGGAGAAAACCCACGAAAAGAGAGTTTGTGGGCAAAGTACCCAAGTTTGGGATTTTGGACCCAATGGAGAGGGTTTGGAACCCAAGAAAAAGAACTTAATTTAATTTTGAGTCATGTAGGTTCAGGTTGGCCAGCAATGCCAAGAGACATGACCCTTGGGGTTTCACACCCCTTGCCCAAGTATAAATATAGGCCAAAGGAAAGGCTAGAAATCAAAAAGGGAGGACTTCGTTTGTGGTGAACAGCCCTAGAGCAGCCGCAGCCAAGAGAGGGAGGCCGAGTAGGAGCTTGAAGTACGAGGTTCTGTGAAGTCTGATCTATGGAAAGGAAGGGCTGGTTTGCCCTAGCCACAGGTAGCAAGTAAAGGAGGCCATGTGATCTGTCCAAGGGCCTAGGAAGTCTTGTTGGAGATCTGGTTAAGGGGCTGGAACGTGTTTGAATTAGGCTGCAGCCACAAGGAGGTAGCCGCAGCAAGAAGGGAGGCTACCCGCAGCCACAGCAAAGAGGACTGAGGTCTGTTAGGTCTTGTTGGAAGGGCCACAGGGGCTTCAGGAGAAGGCCGCAGAGCCAAGGGCCGAGGCTACCTCAGTCCCTGAAGTAGGACCGCAGGGCCTAAACAGTGGGACGAGATTGATAAATGGCTGCCACAGGCAGGAAAAGATAGACCAGGCAAGCCTCAGGCTGAACAGTAATAGTTAAGGGCTGTTCTAAGGTTAAAGAAGGACTGATAAAGTCAACAACAGCTAGGACAGACAGGCCGTGAGCCTCAGAAGCAGATAGGAAGGCTGGCTGAGTTGTTAGAGGACTGAACATGTGAGCCAAAGGACTAACAGAAGGCAGCAAGGTAGCGATAGGCCTAAAAAAGCTGGCCAAGGCTACAGGAAAGCTGAGCAGTGGTCTACTGGAGCAGACCATGTGGACAAAAGAAGTCTGCAGCAGCAGAAGGAAGTGGGCTACAGCAAGGTACAGCAAGGCTGATATGAGGACTGTGGACTAAAGGAACAAGCCCAGGTAAGTCAAGCTCTTGCTGGATGTATTTTGTAGGCAAAGGGCAGCTGATTGTATTTGTAATAGGGCAGATGAGGACCTAAAGGAATTGGCCTCAACCCTGTTGTATTGGTCAAAGGACTGACTGTGTATATTAGCATTGCACTAGGGTTTGTAAAGGGCCATGATCCCTGGTACAGGTGCCCTAACGTTTTCTTGTTAATGGACAAATAAGAAATGGGTTTTTGGCCAAAATATTGTGTACTGTTATTGATTTCATTGTTGTTATATTCCGTTGTGCAAATTTATTTAAAGTTGGGCATCTCTAGTGTGTTTGTGTTCCTAGCTAGGGCAGACCAGACCTAGGGTGCAAGGAAATTTCAACACCTTCAACATGTTTGAATGGGATGGGGACCATGTGGGAAGGAGTGAAACAACTCTCCACTCAGACAAACAACAAAATTGAATAATTGCAAATGGATGCTCAGTGTGTCTGACTGAGTGTGGGGAAAGAAGAATCATGCTCCAGCAAGGTGGCACAATAGGTCAAAAAGACAAATACCTCTCCACTTGGACAAACAAGAAGCCTGGAATGATTGCAAATGTATGCTTGGTGTGTCTGACATATGTGGAGAAAGAAGAACCATGCTGCAGCAAGGTGGTACACTTGGTCAAATAGAGAAGGTGGCAATCACAGGATCCAGGCTAGGCTTGACAGGTTCTATGCAAACACCCATGCTACCACATTCTCCAATGCTGAGCAATCTATCCATGTGAATCTGACTATCATTAGCTTTAATCATTTTCTTGCATCCACTTTTATGCTTATTGTCCCTGATTGCTAAGGCAATCTCTTCCTTCAAGTTGAATACTTATCCTTAAGACTAAAGAATGTCAACGAAATGTTGCAAACCCAATGAGGTAATACACTTGGTCAATAAACAAGTGGGTAATCACAGGGAATAGGCTACGCTTGACAGTTCTAAGCAAACTCCCATATCATCAGTTTCTACCCCAGTGGTGAGCAATCTGTCCATGTAAGTTTGACTATAACTGGGTTCAATCATTTTCTTGCATCCATTTTTATGCTTAATTGCCCCCCATTGCCAATAAAGCATTTAAGGCTCACTCATCCTTGAAGTTGAACATCTCTCTTCCTCAGTCCGAAGAATGTCAACCATTTGTTGCAAGAGTTTGGTATCTGGTGCTTTTTCCAGTAGGAGTCAATGATTGGATTTCATGGTGTGAGAGAGTCATACAACACACACTGAAGTCTTTTAGGGGTTGGGGTAAGATGATATCTAGGACCAGAAAAAGAAAAGCAAGTTCGAAATCCAATTCTACAAGCTCAGCAACATTGGGAAGTGGACTCGTTTAATGAATTCTATCAACAGATAGCCGATGAGTTGAAATCATGGCTCCATGTATTTGAAGATCTTAAAGAAAGAGGGATTATAATTAGTGGGCACATGCAATGGATGGCAGATGAGGATGTACCTTTTAAATTATATCCCTAGAGACTAAACATAAAACAACAACAAAAATGGTTTTTTGTTTTGCAAGGTCCCATTGGCACCCTTATAGATGATGAGATGGAAATCTGAAAAAATTTCAAGAGCATTTCCAAAGAATTATCACTTCAAGATGCTCAGAACCTCCGTGTGATGCTTGTACAAAGCTTGCTAATCAAGTTGTCCCCCAGAGAATATAATCTTATGGGAAGGTTTATCTTTCTAGGCAAATAGAGTTGGACAAAATGGAAGCACCCATGAAAGACCTCAAGAAAGTAAAATCTCCATGCCTTTAACAATACACCGTATAGCTGACTATTCTATGCCCAGTGGGCATCAATGTTGGTTCACTCTAGCATCAATGGAATTTTATAAGAGGATGTGGGATGTGGTTAGTCTCGCATATTGGATCAATCAATAGTGGTTGCTTGATAGAACCTATCAATGCAAGCATTATCAAGCTTACCACTGAAGCTGTTAAAACGAATTTGGTAGGTGGTTTGCATCCAATCACTCTCCGCAATGTTTCTTACAAAATCCTAGCAAAAGCATTGGCCGAGAGGATTAGGTTGTCAATTGGCCAGATAATCCAAAAGGATGAACCCAGTTTTATTCATGGAAGAATTATTCTTGATAATCTTATCACTACCTAGGAAGATCTTAAGAGGTGAGATAAGGATATTGATCAATAGGCTATTTTTTTATGTGATTTTGATCACGCCTCTGACAATATTGTATAGTGCTTCATCCTTAACACGTTGGATTGGTTGTGGTTTGATTCCTTCAATCATCAATCAGAGGAGACTCTCTTCTTGCAAGCCTCAATAAGGGTTAGTATGACTGGTGTACTTTCCAGTCCTAATCTTCCGCGGAGATCTATTTAACAAGGATGCCCTCTTGCTCCTTATTTCTATGTGATTGCAGCAAATGCTCTAGTTTATCTGTTGGATGTTGCTTGAGTGCAATGACATATCAGAGGAATTTCTTTACCTGCTTGAATGTTTGGTTCCTTCAATCATCAATCAGTGGAGAGTCTCTTCTCATCAGCCTCAACAAGGGTTAGTCTGAATGGTGTACTTTCCAATCCTATTCGTCTATAGAGATCTATTTGACAAGGATTCCCTCTTGCTCCTTATCTCTATGTGACTACAACAAATGTTCTAGGTTATTTTTTTTATTTTGTTTAAGTGCGAGGACAAATCAGAGAAATTTCTTTACCTGGTAGCAACCAGCTTCACAATGTTCATTTCACTGATTACTCAACTTTGAAACCTAAATTTACTTAGCAATATGTGAAGGTTGCTAATCTTTTGTTGGACACATTTGTAAAAACAATCAGAACAATTGTTAATGAGGAAAAAAAGAGAGATCTTCCATATTGGCTAGATTGACCACCTTAATTGGCTAAATCATAAAAGGAAGATTATGAAACCTGAGGAGATCATTCATTATTTAGGCATCCTCTTTGGTATGCAACTCACTTGCTAATCAGTGGAAGTGGATAGAAGACAACTTTGAAACATAAACTTGGAGTTATCTCGATTCTCTATATTTTGCTTGTCAGAGAGGTTAGGAGAAGTGGATAATGGTCAGGTTTGAAAATTAACTTCAAGTTGAAGTCACATCATTCTTCAGTTGAAGTCATATCAATCTTCCAATTGCCAGGAAGATTATAATTTTTGATAGAATCCTTGCAACAGGGCATATTCATTACTCATGTCTTTTCCCTTCTCAAACAATGTATAAAATGTTAGAGAAGGTCCTCGAAGCTTTCTTTGGTAAAGTGAGTGAATGGGGTTCCTCTAGTGGTTTGTGGCATTTGCAATAAAGATCAATTTGAATGGGCCTCCCCAACATGAGCTCAAGGCATTGCTCTTGTCAATAAATGGGTATATCAGTAGTGGAGGGATGCCCCTTGGCAACTTTATTCTATCACTGAAATCGACATGCTCGCTACATTCAAGATATTAAAGTCCCCTTTCAGCTATGTGACATAATCGATAATGCTAAGGCCCTCATGATTTTATATAAGCTTGACTTAAAAGGATGTGCACTGCATTGCAAATAGTATCTGACTTTATCCTGCGGTGGTTTAAGGGGCCTGAAGATGCATAATTGAGCTAAAAAGTTAAATTCTTTAAACAAAATTGTATGTGAGATTATCTATAGCCTGAATCCTAAAGGCTTAATTTTTAAAATGCAACTCCATGGGTCAGAGTGGCTCTAGAGGGATTGGAGATGGAATAGTGTAAGACCTTTCTACATCTATTTGGCAAAGGACCTTCATGACCTTGTCAGATAAAACTCTTATATTGCCTCTCGCTTGAACAAATCATGGGGTGATGACAGATCCCAAAGCATATTGGTCAATGAGGTGGCAATCCATTTGGAAGTCTCACTCTTTATTCCAGCACACAGTAAGTGGGTGGCTTATCCTTCATTAACGATTTGTTGTAAAGAGTCAAGACCATGGTTCATAAAGTTGGTATTACCAATGTTGCACAATTTGTGGTGGGGATGAAATGGTTGAGCGTGTCTTATGGACATTCCCCTCCAACAGCACCTTTTGGATGTGACTTCAAGCTGAATTTGACTTTTTACCAATCCACTTCCTTCGAAAAGGTCCTCTTCTAGGTAACAGTTGGATGATTAAGGACAGCTGCAGATCTTTATGGCACAGAGTTCAGTTGTTTGCTATTGGCTTTATGTGGAAAACCCACGTAAAGCTACTTTTCATGAGCAACCATCCCCTCTTAGGCTAGGGAGTTGATGCTCTTTAAGAAGGAAGTGACTCTGTTTGGTAAAGTCAAATTCAGTTTTCTCTGCAAATACATTCCTACCAGGGCAAAAGCTCATATGTTCGATTCTTGTCCTCTCTAGGATGGGAATCTTTTTCCACAACTATGTTCCTAATTGAGCAAAAGCTCATATGCTCGCTTATTGTCCTTTCTAGGACAGAATCCTTTGTCATCATGCTGTTAGCTTGTTGTGACTCTCTTTGTTCTACTAAGTAATATATGATCCATCTCTCAAAAAAAAACATGTGATGGAAACCTTAATATCAATGAGGAATTAGGGAAATTCAACTGTATAATATAGGTTGAAACTTTAAATTTGTCTCATCTCTGTCTTGCATTGCATTTCACTTATCACCAAGATATTACTAGCTTATTTTACAATCAGAAATCTGTTGTTTGAAGAAAATATCATGAAGGCTAAACTCTGGAATTCTTAATTTTCTAAAAAGATTACTATTTTCCTAATGTTAGGAAAAAGAGCAGCGAAGATATTTTAAGTTTGCTACAGAAATAGAGAAATAATGGAAAGTTTAGTCGCAAGGCACAACCAAGAGAAAAAATAGACGTCTTTAAAAGGCATACAACAGTTACATAGCTTTACATTAAATCTGAATGTGGAGTCTGAAGATTGCCCTACCATGACATCCTTTTTGCCCAATAATACTCTCTTTTTCATATATATGCACCACTTAATAAAGCCATATCTCCAAGGTTTTGATGAAGGTATGCATTAGTATGTTTTCTTGTTCATATTCAGCTGAATACCCTATTGTTTTAATTAAAGTTGCAATTAGCTACCGAATTGACGTGTTTCCGCAGCTAGTCCAGGATTCTGTAGCTGCCTTCATTGTTCGCGAGGTTTCAGAGCTCCAGTTCAGTAACGAAAGGTGCAGATGGATAGAAGGTGATTCCCTCATGAATACCTTCCTATTCACTCGAAACCATTTTCCAAAGGTGGCACAGGAGATCGTGGTCAAACCCCGAGTCAACCGTCAAATTAACGCAGCACAGAGCCGAGATAAGCTGAAACCTTATCGTTTTGCTTTCAAAATAGCAAAACGACGGTTTCACAATATAAGATTAGATAGGGTTAAGAGATATTAGGCTTAGAATTCTCATACAGTTATGCAAAAGACATGTTATAAATTCAATGGCCGCACTGGTATTTGGGTGCGCGCCGTATGAAATGTTTTCTGAACAATTTATGATTTCCATGTGAATGAATTTGGTTTCTGTGTGCAAGTATTGTACTGGTTTAAAGCTCTAAACTGCTATGTCGAAGGCCCTTGCAATCAGTGTCAGGTTTTGATTGAATGCAATCTGATTTCTTTCAATTATTCAATTACTCTGTTTTGTGTGAATATGCCGTATAATGATTTCAAATCGTTACCTGCATAAGAATTCTACTTTGCTTTATACCTAGATTAGACTGCTGTTTACTTTGCTTTATACCTGGTACTGCACAGTTATTTTCTTTGCTTATTATCCAGCATAATTGAGTGTGTTCAATTCAGAAATGTTGCTTGGATTACAGTGCTTGAACAGAAATTGAACAAGTGAGAAGACTTCTCCTAAAACAATTGAGTTCAAAAGTAATTCCTTCATAGATGCTAGAGTAAGATTCTATTTTACACTTAGAAGATTAGGAGCTGCAGCAAGAGGTTTAAAATCAAACTCCAAACAACTTAACATAAGTAAAACCACCCTCACATCATCCACAAACTGATTGAACAACGATTGATTCCTAGGAAACTTATCCTTAAGAATGACAACATTAGTTCAACTAACAACATCACCTCCACCCTCGGACTAGACTCTGACAAATACATAATGACATACTAAGATAGCTTCTAAGCATATATTATGCACCTATACTTTGTTAGTCTACACACCCTGGTTGACAATTTATGATTTCCAATTCAAGGACATTGAATTGACCAAACACTGAATTTACATATTTAAGCATATCTCAAACTGTCCGAACTCAAGGTCATAAGGTTAAGCATTTCAATTGAATATATGTCAAAGCCAAGCAGAATAATAGGGAATCCAACATACTATGCTTAACAGGATTAACAGGATTTAAGAATACCTATAACTGTCTAAACCCAAGGTTGTTGGGTTAAGCATTTTAACTGCATATATGTTAAAGCCAAGCACTTAACAGAACCATAGGAATCCAACGTACTATGCCTGGAATAAAACTACCTTCTCCTCAAATAGAGGCAGACAGGATAAATAGGTTACTTCCTCCTATTGCAGAATTGAGAGCAAAATCCTTTGACTTTCAAGAAGAGGCAACTGGGATAAATAGATCCCCGGATAGATGACAAAATCCACAAAGAAACCTTAACTTTAACCTTAGAAATTAATTTAATTAAAGGAATTATTAAAGTAATTGGATTTTATAAGTTAATCTAATGAAATGCAGAGGTTATTTGCATTAATGAATTAAATGAATCTCAAACATTGATCTCAAGTGATATTGAAATCTAATCTCAACCGTCAATAACTTTGGAGATTAAAGTTGTGGATTCGATCAATAACTCAAACTTGTAAATTGAAAGCTAGGCTAAAGGAGAAGACACATTTAGTGAGCACAAGACAGTGAGATAGTGCGATATCAGTGATTGAAAGGAGAAAAACATTCATCCAAGTGTGCAGGGTTTGAGGTAAAATGCAAGGGGCAGCAAGGGAGAAGGATCCAGTTTAGCCAAGCAAGATCAAAGGACAGATCCGAAATAACACCAGGTTTTTGTTGTATTTGTATTTTTCCTCAGAGAGACATTATCCCAGTAAGGTAGCCCTTGTACCCAGAAAATTAATTTAATTTAATGAAACAGCAGATTTGAAGGGCAGAAATTTATGTGTGCACGTGTTTGAGATTGGTGCATTATTTTGCTTCTGCTGTTATCTTTTATTTTACGTGTTTAAATCTTAGCAATGTTTTTTATTCAGTAGATCTGCAGTTAATTTACAGCAAGGAATCTACTCAGTTAATAAATTGCCAACATATGGGGTTAGAAAAATTAACATGGTATTAGAGTACTGTCTTTGAGGTACCAATGTCTGAAGTATTGCACACACAAACAGAAACCATATACTTATAGGAGTCGTAGGGGCCTGAGCAATCAAGGATCATACAAGCACGCACGAGAGATAGGTTGGAAGCAGTAGGGGTCACGGTCATACATTGAAAATTAAAAAAAAAAGGGACAGCACTATGGTACAGGGGGCCATATGTCGTACATCGAAGTGCGACAGTGAAATAATTGCAGAAATGGAAAAGTATAAACAAAAAGAATGGGGATGGTCATATACAAGCCGCTAGCAACCAGAGAAAGAATCGTGCGTATGCACAACAGTTTGCAGCAATATGTAGCTGCAGACACAGGCAGGGTAAGTGACGCAACAAGCACAGCCACCGTATGTGCGGAAGCAGCCGTACGAAATTATTAAAAAAAATATATATGGGACTCGTGCATACAGGTGTGGCAGACGTGTGGGGTCAACAAAGAATGGCTGTCATACAACAGTAAATCAAGACACAACCATACAAGTATGGCAACGTGACAGCAGCAGGGAGTTGAAAAGCCAGCAGCCACTGGTGACCATATTGTGTTGGGTGTGCGAAGTGACACGCTCAGGAAGAGACGGGGTATGCAGAACAGTAAGCAGGTACGGTAAGCAGCAAGGTATGCAGGACAGCGGCCATACGTGTGGTACAAAGTGACAGAACAGGTCTGTACGACACAGATTTTCAGAGTGCAGCTAGCAGTGATTGGTGGAGATCATTCTTCAAAGGGAGAGAGGAAGGCCATATCAGTCAAAGGTTTGGGCAAATTAATTTTTATGGGTGTTTTAAAGGAACAAAACACAGATCCACAAGGAGATCTTAGCAGATCTTTAAAGCAGCAACAGCATTTACTCTTGTGGGTGCTAAAAGGACTTAGCACAAGATAGTAAATGATCAGATCTAGTAATGGCCATACCCAGTCTTAGGGTTGAAGACAGGTTGGATGGGGCTTCAAACTTTCTGCCCTGGAAGGCAAGGGTTACCTTGTTGCTGAAAGAAAATAACCTCTGGGAGATTGTTGATAAGGAAATTCAACTACGAACATATGCAACGCAGTTGGAATTCCATGAAAAGGACATTAAAGTTTAACTGGTCATCATGGATGTCCTGACAGATCACTTGATCCCTCACTTGGCAGAGAAGAAGACAACCAGGGAGACGTTCAAGGATCCACTGAACTTATTCCAGAGTGACAACATGAACAGCAAAGATGATCTTGAGGAACAAGCTCAGATCCATCCAAATGTCAAGGTCTGATAACACTACCAGTTGCTTCATGAGGATCACCGAGATACAGGATCAGCTTGCAGCCATTGGGGAGAAGGTGGATGAGATAGAATGTGGCACTAAATGGGTTCACCAAGCCATGGGAACCATTTGTCAATGGAGTTTGCACTTGGGAGGAACTTCCCAAATAGGAGAAACTTTGGGATGATTGCATCCACGAGGAGACTCAGGAAAAATCTAAGGC
Source organism: Pinus tabuliformis (assembly GCA_031772625.1). Taxonomy (NCBI): domain Eukaryota; kingdom Viridiplantae; phylum Streptophyta; class Pinopsida; order Pinales; family Pinaceae; genus Pinus; species Pinus tabuliformis. Next base: position 41,980,215 of record CM062813.1, read on the forward strand.
CAATAGACAAGGAGATGGAGAGGAGAACCTGGCCTGGTCAGTTTGGCCAAGAAGGACAGAGGGAAGGGTTCCATAGGTAATGGTGAAGGATCACAACCAAGGAAGAAGGATGACTTGAGCAAGCGCAAGTGCTTAATTTGCCTCAAGAATGGGCACTAAGCGGCAAAGTGTCCAAAGAAGAAGGGGAGGGGGAAGTCACAATGGATAGCAGCATCAGCAGAGGTACAGCTCGATGATTTTGCAATGAAGTCCAAGAAGGAATTATCATTGGTCTCCTATCAATCTACCAGCACAACACCAGAAGTGCTTGGTACTTGGACAGTGGTGCATCACACTATATTGCAAAAGCACGAGAGTTGTTCGCAGTCTGAAGAGGGAGACTCAAGGGTTCAAGTGGATTTTAGTGATGATGCCAAGTATACAATGAAGGGGGAGGGAACCATTAAGTTCCAGCGAAAGTTAGGAGGGACAGTGGAAGCCACAGATGCGTTGTCGTTACCAAGATTGAATAAGAACTTGCTCTTAGTCTCAGTAACTAAAGACAAAGGATATGAGGTTATGTTCAAAAATGAGCAGGTGCTCGTTCTTCCAAAGGAGTCTCGCCCAAGCACAATAGTGGGAAACTTATACAGGTTGAAGGGAAAACCTATTTAAGCTTGGTACATGACAATGACAACCTATGTGAACTATGGCACAGGAGGATGGGACACTTGCACTACAAGGCGTTGTCAACCTTGAGGGAGATGGTCATTGCCAACTGGTCTTCCAAATTTTAGTGTTGAAAAGCAAGGCGTGTGCAGAGCGTGTGCACTTGCCAAGAATGCCAAGGTTGCTTTTCCAAGCAACAAGAGTAGATCCAAGGCCATCTTGGATCTCATTTATTAATATGTGTGTCCACTAATGTCAGTGGCATTAATACAGAGAGCACAGTACTATGTCACGTTCATTAATGGCTATTCCAAGAAATCCTAGATTTTCATGAAGAACAAGGATGAGGTCTTCAGCCGGTTACAGGAGTTCAAGGCCCAGGTGGAGAACCAAATACGCAAGAAGATCAAGGTCTTGGATTTCTACAAGGAGGCAAGGATCAAGAAAGAAATGATAATCTCATACAACCCTCAATAGAATGGTGTTGCAGAGAGAAAGATATTGTAGGACAAGACTCCTAAGGAGGCATTCACAAGACTGGAGCCAAAGATAGGACGTTTGAGGATCTCTAGTTGTCCAATATACCTCCATGTGCTTGTGGAAGAGGTTGGATCCTTCAAGAGAGAAGGGAATATTTGTTGACTACAACGAGACTTCAACAGCTTACAGGCTTCATACTAGCGCAGAGGGAAACTATAGTGAAAAGAGATGTTAACTTCGAGGAGAACTTAGAATCTAGGAAGTCTCATGAGTTGCCACCAACAGTGACAATCTAACAGAGGACGAGTAGCGGGCACTAAAAATAGAGCATTTAGAGACTTCCTGTGCAGGGAATCAACCTTCACATGGGGACGAGTCAATAGCTCCTTTCAATTCTTTCCGATGGCCCAAGTGGTTTGAGCAGACATTAAAGGATGCTCAGGAGCATGTGGAGGCTCCTAGGAGCACATTCAGGGAGAGCAAGCCTCCAAAGAGATTTCTGAACTACATGTCACTGATGACTAACATTAGGGAGGCAACAGACTGAAAGGTTTGGAAGAAATCCATGGTGAATGATGATGCATGGGGGACATTGTGCTAGGACCAGAGAGTAAGTCAATTCCAAGTGGTTCTTCCAAAATTACATTCTCGCTAAGAGGAGGTGTTGATGATAGTTACATCAGACAGGTACTTCCACACAGATCTAAATGTCTCGCCATGTGGAAGTTGTCCAAAGGACACTTGGCCTTAGCAATTACTTTAATTAAAAGAATTATAACAGTAATTGGCTTTTATAAGGAAAAGTGAGTCAATCTAATGAAATGCAAAAGTTATTTGCATTAATGAATTACATGAATCTCAAACATGGAACTCAAGTGAGATTGAGATCTAATTTCAACTGTCAAATACTTTGAAGATTAGGGTTGTGGGTTCGGTAAATTACTCAAACTTATGGAAGGAAGGTTAGGCTAAGGGAGGAGCTGCATGTAGTGAGCACACAACAGTGAGATAGTGAGATTTCAGTGATTAGGTGAAGAATGACATTGATCCAAGTGTGCAAGATTCGAGGTAGAGTGCAAGAAGTGGCAAGGGAGAAGGGGTAACTTCAAGTTTTTGTTGTATTTTTGTTTTTCCTCAGATGGCCATTATCCTAGTAAGCCTTATACGCTGAAGATTAATTTAATGAAGCAGCTGATTTGAAGGGCAAAATTTTATGTGTGCATGTGCTTGATATTGTTGTATTATTTTGCTTCCGCTGCTATCTTTTATTTTACATGTTAAAACCTCGACAATACGTTTTATTCAATAGATCTGCAATTAATTTACAGCAAGGAATCTGCCAGGTTAATAAATTGCCAATAGCTGGGGTTAGAGAAATTAACAAAACCATCAAGCCAAATTCATCAATATATCAATATTAAAAATAAAAATAAAAAAGATAAAAACATCCTCATTAATGGACCAAAACAATGTCATATGGTAAGATAGAGCCATCCTCATCAACAGATCAATAGATACTCTAAAGAATTTCTAGAGCAGAGTGATATAGTTTATATCATGTCACATAAAGCATTACTGAATCTGAAAAGTCCTGAAAATTTACTGTCAAAAGCCCTGATAATGGTCTCTTTTATATCTCATCATCTAGATTTATATTCCTTTTGACAACTTAAATTCCTTGTACATGTCTCTTATCCCAGAAACAATTGTTCAACATACTCCTAGAGTTAAATTTTGGGTTGCTCAGAAGGTATTTCCGTGAGAGGACTGTTGAGAAATCCAAACCATGGCAATTAAATGATTATTCTTATTGTGACATTATCTTGTGATGGTTTAATATTATTATTCTTTCATTCAATTTATCTTTTCATTATCATCAAGACTAATGCCAATCAACAAATAGAAGAGGACACAAGATGTAGGCACGCTGTCAGGGCAAAACCCAACTCTAGGGGAAAACCCAGTCAAAATTCTTCCTTCAGTAGATTCAAAATGAGACGACCAAAACCCTTACAATCTAGACCCAAGACATCCTCCATCAAGTCATCCTTGAAACTGTGTGAGCACCGAGTCCTTATTACTGTGACTGCATCGAAACCTTCTTCACTGCACCTAGACCTTGTCACTGTGGCAGCACCGAAACCTTCTTCACTGCATCTAGACCTTGTCACTGTGGCAGCACCGAAACCATCTTCACTATGATAGCATTTAGATCTTGTTACTGCACCGAAACCATCTTCACTGTGATAGCATTTAGATCTTGTTACTGCACCGAAACCATCTTCACTGTGATAGCATTTAGATCTTGTTACTCCACCGAAATCATCTTGTCTCACAGAAATAGCACCGAAACCTTTTCTCTGAAATCTGAACTTGTCTCTCTGTGATCACCGAAATTCTCTCTGAGAATACCGAAATACATCTCTGAAATCCGAGTTCATTTTTATGATTTATGCGAAGTCCTTATGTTGGTATATATAGTAGTTTGTTCATCATAAAATGAGCCAACATGACTTTGTGAATAGTTGTGTCATCATTTTAGATTAGGCCGACATGATTTCAATTGAACGAAGCCAACATGATGATAATCTATTTGAAGCTGACAGAAGGAGACTTGATGGAGGAGTCTTTGACTAATAAACAAATTGACTTTGACCCAAATAAATAATCCTAAAGCCTACAATGGAGGCTTGACCTATGACAATTGACCCAAGCATGAAACCCATGCTTTAACAAGTCAATTCAATAATAATAAAAATTCTTTTTGCTTTTCTTTTGACAAATATATTACATTTTTACTCCAAGTACAATTATGAAGACCGAACCTAGTTACATTCTTCAACAAGGACAACCCACCAGTAAGTTGTTTGTTGCGCGATTTACCCAAAAGTGGGGTTTTGGACCCAAGTAGTGGGTTTAGGACCAAATTCTAAGTCAAAGAGGTTGAAACCCTAGATCTAAAAGGTTTCCTAAGTGACCCAAGGAAAAGCATAAAAGGAGCCTAAGGTGAGGTTCATAAGACACATTGTGTGCAAGAGAGATGTAGCCCTCTTGTGCTAAGTGTGCCCTAGGAGGGCTAAGTTGTGTTCATGAGGCAGCAGACCCTAATGAAGGTGGAAAGCTAATGCAAGCAGCCCAAGTTTGCTAAGGCAACTAAAAAGGGGTTGAGATTCCTCAACCAAGGCAACTAAAAAGGGGTTGAGATTCCTCAAGACTATATGCAAAAGGGAGAGAAGAGTTGCAAGCTGGTTAGTTTGGTTGCAGGACTGTAGATGGAAGATTTTGGAGGGTCGAGGCAAAGATTAGTAGCATGGTGTCGTTAAGGCCTAGTATGGCCTAATGCTGCTAAGACAGGTGTTGAGCTTCAAATATCGAGGGTCGAGGGTTAGATCTAGTAAACGAAGGGATCAGATCTGAGGTTCCATGGGTCAAATCAAGGGTAATGAGGGACAAATCAAGAGTGCCAAGGGTCTGAACAGAGTGTTGTAGCAAATTGAACATGGAAATAGGGCAACGGTAGTCTAGATAAATGATTTCGTGGGGCTGGTAGACTTGTACACAGATCCATATAGAATTGACTATGTATCGCATCACTAGAAGAAAATGGAGTCAAGATCTAAACAAGAAGGTCGAGGTCTAGGTGCTATGAACATGTTAAAACATTGATATACAGTGAATTAGAGGACTAATTCATGTTGATTTGGGGTGACAATGGATGTGCTCTAGCCATGAAAATTGGTGGAGACACTAAAGCACATGAGATCTCCAAGACCAAAAAATGGTTTGGGCAGATTGTACCCGGTTTGGGAGATATTAAAATAATAATATTTTTAATGGAATTCCTAAGTCTAAACTTTGGAAAAATAAAATATTAATGTGTATTAATATAAAACCGGGTTAGAAGGTTCTAAATGACATGGATCAAGCCAAAGCTAATCTTAGCCGTTGATTAGAGATGCAATCTCAGTCGTTGAAGGACCAACAGGAAAAGTATAAAAAGAGGCTTGAGGGTTAGTTGGAGAACACACCAAAGTGATCAGTGATTCGATTTACTAGAGCGGGGTTGCTAAGTAACGTCGAATCAGTGATCAATAGCGGGGGGCAATGAAAACCGGACAGAGAGGCAGAGATAGTGCCGAGAGACCAGCGCAGACGTAGAGAGGTAGACACAGAAGCCAACGCAGGCCACGCAGAGCCTAGCAAAGACAGCGCAGAGCCAGAAGGACCTGCGTCATCCACGCAGAGGGCAGCAGGAGTGACGCAGAGGGTCTCAGAGGCTACGCAGTGCCTTAGAGGGTTGACATAGAGGGTTATGAGGTTGAAGCAGAGGCCAGAAGGGCTGACGCAGTGCTTCAATGGTGCTAGAGAGGGTTTCGTGCGGCAAGTTTTCTGAATACCTGCTTTCGAATAGAGAGGTATTACTGCCAGTTATTTTTCTCTGTCGGGTGAGCCAGTTTGGCACCCAGTTATACTCAAGGATAGACTGCATAATAAACCCTCATAATTGTTGTATCGTTTTCCCGCATTGGGTCTTTCCAGGGATGAGTTGTCCAAAAATAACAATGTCACTTGTGTTTGCTATTTCTTTCAATTGTTGATCTATAGATGGTTGAGATTGTACTGTGTTTATTTCGATGTTTATGTAATTAAATAACTTGTTGGTAATTAACAAGTAGGAGAAATAAACCAAAAGAATACAAATAAAATTTCTAACGAATAGACTTAGAAATTTCAACAAGTCACTGTGAGTTGATGATTTTATAGTGAGTTGATTATACATTGTGTTGTCGCACAAAATGTCTAGGCACCACGACAACGACTCAGATCGAGGGCTGTCACCCTGATCCCCAATCTCTTTGTTTAAGTTGTCTCCTATGAAACCGGATTCGCTCGAAATGGCCTGCGTGTCCGAATCCCATGAATCGGACACGATTCATTGGGGATTCGAATCCCAGAATGGGACACGTCGTGTCCTAACAGGACACGTACGAATCCTGTACGTGTCCCGTTAGGACACAACGTGTCCCGATTTATCTTACTATCTTGTAAGTTGTCTTTCATTTATGAATCATGATTTATCATTTTATGTGACATGTATTTGAATTTTGTATGTATTATGCATGCTAATTGGCATAATGTTACTATTACTAACTTTCTTTGTAAACAGTAAAACTAACATCTAGATGATCTATGTTTCAAATCAATGAATTTGTATCATTAATGAGAATTTGTGTAAAAAATATCTAATTTTTAATATATATATATATATATATATTTAATAAAATAATATATAACGAATCCTACGTGTCTTGTTTCGGGGGGTCAACGTGTTTGAATCCGACTCTCGAATCCCCGTATCCTACGAATCCCGAATCCCCGTGTCAGGTGACTTAGGTTGTCTCCCTACAACAAGCTAAGGGGAGTAGACTCTATGGAAAAATAGAATGAAGAAGAACTAGTTGGGAACCAACCAGTTCGGGAGACACAGTGAAGCGATCAAGTACTTGATTAAGATTTAGCAAGACTTATAGGATTTGATTAGATTTTAAATGATTGATACCAGTGCATTATGAGTCAACGATCTTTCTAAGGAAATTAAGACCAAGTAACCAATTAGAAATTGCTGCTGAGATGAATGACTATCTTATATGAAATGCAGATCCTAAAGCTAATGTGAGATGCAAGAATCTTGGTTAATTTTAGTTAAATGCCTATTTAAATGTGAATCCTTCAATCCTTTCTGTGTTGAGCCTGATTTCGTAGTAATAGGCAGAGAGAAGATAAGGGAAGCAAACTAAGGTGTTATTAACGATACCTCTCCTGAAAATCTAACATACCCGGTGCCTTTGGCACTGCAGAGAGCTGTGGCTCTGACCACTACAAGATCACCGTTTTAAGTACTATTAAAGGCAAGCTTCTCAAGCAAAGATGGATGGATACCTATCTCTCTATCGACCAAACTTATGCTTGGAAGCAAATTTTAGTTATGCAAAACTAACTTATATGCAAATGCACCAGATGATGAGAAGAAGTTAGACCCAATGATTATAAAGACTTGTGTTGCAAAAGCCCTTAATCACCAAAATAAAATGCTCGCTTTATTAGATGAAGACTTAAAGAACAAAAGCTTATTTGCAATCAATGTCAACAGATGAACAAAAAATACTCAGTTTATGAAACAAAAGATATGCATTTTATCACAATTCCATAACAGAGTACTTAATTTTCATAAATTAGTTTTTAGGACAGCAGTAAGAAAAACTATATGACAGCAGCAATATGACAATGAAAACAGTAAGCTATCAACGATATCTTTATGCCAAAAATTTACTGAAATTTTTCCAAACTTGCCCACATGAATTATCAAGAAATTTCAGCCTGTTATGATGTGAGTTCTAGAATTATATCAGACCTGATATACTTATTACAACCAGTAATTAAAACATGAAATAAGACTAACGATGAATGTCCAACTCAAGAAATTAATTCCTTAATGTATTAGACAACTTAGGAACTGATTTTAGGCTAACCCACATGAAATTTTTCCACTGTTATATTTCAGACTTCAGAAACAAAATTATTCAGAGATAATAGTCACCCAAAATGTAGATCTACGCCAATTTTTTTATACACATCAAACATAAATGACTTATTAATGTATTTAGCAAATTTTTTAGTTAATTTCAAACCACTTAGATGTGTTTTTCACCACTATTAGAAATGTATATAACTGTTGTAGCAAACAGTGAAGAAAAAGATGGTTTAGAGATCAAACCCTTAGGCCCTACATCTTGAAGATCACTTGCCCATGTTCCCAAAAAAAAATCAATGCCTGAAACACAAATTTTTACCAAATCTTCTGCAAAAACCCACCAATGATTAGCTTCAAAAAATCAAATATTCAAATCAGAAATGGAGCAAGGGGAATCTAGGGCCAATGAGAGCTAACACTAGGCCCAATTGAACTAGCGTTGGGCTAAGAGAAGGCGGATTTGGGCTTAGGAGTCCCAAAACTTGAAACCCTTGTTCTGAAAAAAAAAAATTTATTTTGCTTCAGATCTTCAGATTTATTGCAAAATCTTTAATCGCTGGCCTTGCAAAAATATTTGGGACAAGATATTGCCCTCCAGGGCCTACATCTGTCTCAAAACCCCAAATCTGCTTGAAAAAATCTCAGATCTGAAGATTTACTTGGTTGATTTCCCAGATCTATTCCTACAAACAATCTTTGAGCCCAGATCTTACCCTCCAGAGTCTAGATCTAGCTCAGATCTGAAGATTTTCTTGGTTGATTTCTCATATCTGTTCCTGCACACAATCTTTGAGCCTAGATCTTGCCCTCCAGGGTCTAGATCTAGCTCAGATTTGAAGATTTCCTTTGCTGATTTCTCATATCTATCCCTGTACAAGTGAAAAGAGAAAAACCCAATACCCAATATGTACAAAAATAGAGAAAATCCCAACAACTGAAGTGTTAAAATTCAAAATTATGTTACAAAATTTCAGATCTACACAAGTAAATAACAGATCTATATAGCTAATTTACAGATCTATTAGATCTGAGGAGTATGAGTCCAATTTCGCTCCCATATCTGATAATCTAAGGCTCTTAATAACCAGATCTATCAAAATTTCCACAAAATATTTAAAAGATTTTGGAATTTTAAAGAGGTATAGCGCAAAATCACCCTGCAGAAAATGATTATCGTTAGATAAATCCTGAGGTTTATATGAAGTAAGCTCTTCAGAAAATATGTGTTGAGAGTTGGCTGGTCCAACCAAAGACTATCCCCAAACGCTCAATGAGAACCTAAGAGATCTTCTGCAAACACTAGATCAGCCATCAAATCAAGTAGAGAAATAGAACAGCAATAAAATTCTGAAGAAATAGAGATACCTGCTACTAAAATCAAAATTAAAAATGTTACCCTAGATCCAACAAACTGAATAAGATACTTGTATTCAAATCATTTTAAGAGAGCTATTAATTGACAGTTTTCACATAATATTAAGCAGAAACTAAAACAATGTTACCATAAATTCATGAAGAGGAACACTACAGCACGTTGAAACCCCAAAGACTTTTGAATTAATTCAAAAAAGTATACAAAAGAGCTTGAGATCTTAGTACACGATCCAGAGATCGGATGGATCAACTGAAAAATGACCTCCTATTTAAAGATACATCCTCCAATGGCTAGTTCGAGTGATCCTCGTTAAAGCAATCTCGACCGTTGATGAGGATCAAAATTCCTTTTAATCTCATCCGTCGAAATTTTAAATTCTTGAGGAAATTCGAATTTTTCAATTAAATGCATTTTAATTAATTCAAAAATTAAATTTTTGAATTAATTTCCTCAAAATTTTGACTTTTGACTTAACCCCAGGAACCAAAGGCTTAAAATTTAGCAAAATAATCAATTTACCTTGGTCCGCGGACCTCTTAAAATTTAATTTTGAAGAACCAACTAATTTTGCCTTCAGAAAATTTAAATTTACCTAGGACCTAAAATTAATTAAATTTCTGGCTTAGGATTTTAATTAATTTTTTTGGCCAGAAATTTTAATTAATTAACCTATGAGAGGATAAATTATTTTTTCCAACCCTCAAGACACTTTACATCATAATTTTTATATTTTACATCATAAGAGGGAAAACCCATTTCTACGACACAAATATAATCCAGCAGAACAAGCAATTTGTAACAAAATAACCTAACCAAATAGTTAGGATATTCCCAAATCACTTTTACATAGACTCGATCTATAACACTAGGACTCACCTAAGATCTCAGTGACAAAATCCATTCTGGCTTTGGGGTAATATTGAAGGAAAACTATGCCGACCATCCGAGAATGGATTTGTGAGACAAAAAACCTCCCGGAATGTAAATCATCACCAGAAAAGTAGGTTTACCTAGGTAATTACATACACAACATGGATCTGCTGAGATTATTTACATTATACAGATGCAGAATGGGTTTACATTATAAGATGATGATAGTTGGATGGCACGAACACGTCAATCAAGCACTATCCCTTTTGCGAAAAAAGGGGGTGTACTGCTATGGGTTGTTGACACGTAGTGGTCAACACACTGATTTGGTGGGCAAGATCACTATGAGAAGCAGATCTACTAGGGGCAAGTATACAATGTATTTTGGAGCAACAAATACACTTGTGAGCAGTTGATCTGAGGCAAATAGACCTGTCGGGTGTCTAAGACAACAAGTGCAGAAAGGGTTGATCTAGATGGGCAACTTCAGCAAGTTATGTGTTTGTTCTTATCTATTTCTCATTAGGTAGATTGCAAATCTAATGTTGCAAATTGCAAGCTAGTGTTGTATACCATGTACACTAGTTATATTAGTGATCGAGGGCCATGAACCATCGTACAGGAGCCCCATGATTCTCTTAGTATTGGATAAATAAAATAATCGAGCTTTCAGCGCAAATCACTGTGTAAAAATTGATTTCACTGATGAAGATTTCCGTTGTGCAAAGTGCTTGTTAGTTTAGGGTTCTTAGTGTGTTTGTGTGCATGATTAGCCTAAATCCAAATCTAGGGCCTAACGAAAATTCAATATGGTATCAGATCTACTTTGAAGGCATACGGATCAGAGTGTGCGCAAGAAGCAGAGTGTACCAATGAAGGTTATGTAAACTCAAAGGGAGTCTAGCTTCAGAAGGAGACTATGAAGGATTGTCAATTGCCCTATGGAAGCTTGAATCTTCAAGTTCTAACGAGATCGAGAAGTTTTTAGCCCATGCAAGGATAGTCACTGACCATGCGAGAACATTCATGGTGACGCAAGGAAAAGTCATGTTGCATGCGAGAACATTCATGCATCATGCAAGGAAAAGCTAGGCCTAGTACAAAGAAGTCGTGGCACATACAAGGACAAATATGGCTATGAAAGGAAAGTAATGACTCATGCGAGGAAGGTCATGGGCATGCAAGGAAAGTCATAGAGCTGAAAGCGTTAAGGCAATTCCTTCCTTACTAAGAAGGGGTGAAAGATTTTGGGTAGCTCGAAAGGTATTTCTCAGAGAGGACAACCCACCAATAAGTTGTTTGTTGGGCAGTTTACCCAAAAGTGGGGTTTTGGACCCAAGCAGTGTATTTAGGATCAAAAGAGAAATAATTAATTATTCTAATGGTCAAAGAGGCTAAAACCCTAGATCTAAAAGGTTTCCTAAGTGGCCCAAGGAAATGTATAAAAGGAGCCTAAGGCGAGGTTCATAAGATACATTGTGTGAAAGAGAGGTGTAGCCCTCTTGTGCTAAGTGTGCCATCGGAGGGTCGAGTTCTATTCATGAAGCCACAGACCCTAATGAAGGTGGAAAGCTAATGTGAGCAGCCCAAGTTTGCTAAGGCAAGGTCATGGAGGTTAGAGACCTAACAGCGTGTTATTTTGAGTATTGGAGAAGGACCTAAGCCCTAGTTTTCTTGTTGCAGGTAGAGCGTAAGTCTTCTAAGGCAGCTGAAAAGGAGTCAAGACTCCTCAAGACTATACGTAGAAGGGAGAGGAGCCACAAGCCGGTTAGGTTGGTCGTAGATCCATAGAGAGCAAATTTTGGAGGGTTGAGGCCTTGAGATGAAGGTCGAGGCAAAGATTAGTAGTCTGGTGTGGGTTAGAGAAGGTCACAAGGTGGTTAAGGCCTAGTATGGCCTAACACTGCTAAGACAAAGGTGTCGAGCTTCAAATCTAGATAGTCGAGTGTTGGATCTAGTAAACCAAGGATCAAATTTGAGGTTCCATGGGTTCAATCAAGGGTGTTGAGAGACAGATCAAGAGAGCTAGGGGTCTGAACAAAGTGTTGTAACTTGTAGCAGATCGGACGTGGAAATTGGGCAGCAGTGGTCTAGATAAATGGTTCTATGGGTTTGGTAGACTTGGACATAGATCCAAGTAGAACTAACCAAGTAACACATCACTAGAAGAAAATGGAATCAAGATCTAGACAAGGCTGAGGTGTAGGAGCTATGAATAGAGTGTTAAAGGATTGATATACAGCGAATTAGAGGACTAATTCACTGTGAGTTGTTGATTTTATAGTGAGTTGATTATACAGTGATTTGATGGGCAAGATCACTGTGAGAAGCAGATCTATTAGGGTTGAGTATATAGTGTATTTTGGAGCAGCAAATACACTTGCGAATAGCTGATCTAAGGAGGCAAAAGGACCTGCCATGTGTCAAGGACAACAAGTGCAAAAAGGGTTGAACTAGATGGGCTACTTCAACAAGATGTGTTTTCTCTTGTCTATTTCTCATTAGGCAAATTGCAGATCTGATATTGTAGATTGCAAGCCCTAGTGTTGTATATTAAGTACAGTAGTTGTATTAGTGATCGAGGTTCGTAATCCCTCGTACAGGAGCCCCGTGATTCTTTTATTTATGGATTAATAAAATAATCAAGCTTTGGGCTCAAATCACTGTGTACAAAATTGATTTCACTACTGAAGATTCCCACTGTGCAAAGTGATTGTTAGTTGTGGGTTCCTGGTGTGTTTGTGTGCGTGATTAGCCTCGGACCAGATCTAGGGCATAAGGAAAATTCAACACCTAAATTGAACAGCAGGCTACAAATTTAAATCACGAAATATTTACAATCTTCAACCAACTCACTTTTATATAATTCATGGCATCAATTTTGTGATTGATTTCAATTTACCACTCTTCTCTATACCTCCATATTTCAAATACTTTTTTGATTTTCCTAGTTTTGAGAGGATAATTGTAGAAATGGCAAGAAATTTGCTACTACTGATGAATTAGAATTGAAATCAAGAGATACAAATCTCTTGTACTATCTGTAGAATAGAAAATCACAAGATAGAAAAACATGCAATGACATGCAACCATGAAAACACAAGGAACACAATGATGTTACAGGGGAACCTTGTTACCGCTCAAATTAGCAAGGGACCTAAAGGTGATCTCTAAAGGGAAAATGCTAGACCAAGGGCAATAAACGGAGACTTCGCCCATTGTCACCTCAGCTAAGGCTCCCTACTATTTACGAGCTTTTGCCGATGGGAGGAGACTCGATATATTATGAAGTCGCCAATGAAGGATAAATCAATGAGTGGATGTGGAGTGACCCCAAATGATCCCTTTCTAAAAGAGGTTGAAGGATAGAGCTTGCTTGCTTTCTAAGCAAGGTACAATGTCTTCTAGGAGAGGAATGAGAGGATTTGAGGGTTAGGTTTAGGGGATATGATTTGTGGAAGAGTTTCCCAATCCCTAAAATCCTTATTCAAATTGGTATCTTGAATGGTTCTTAAAGAATTGTTTTTTCAAAGGAATAAGACCACACGAGACCAAGTGGACCTAGCCTAGGTTAGGAGGTAAGAGTTTACCAACCAATGATGTTCTTAAGCTAGACAAGGTGGGGGAAAGGATCAAAGAAGAATATTCACTCAAAGGGTTAAATTGATCCTATGAAGCACTAGCCTTGGCGATACTAGAGCAAAGTTTGATATCGGAGCTAGGGCTTGGCTTTTCTCACAACTCCACTGTCGAAACAACTTCAAAATTGGGGGAGGCCTTGAGGAGACACTGGCGTAGGAGGGTCTAGGAGATCGAACTTTTTGGAGGGCTATCTTGTTGGGAATTGATGCCCTAGGTGAACCAACTTGGCTAGACCTAGGAAAAGGTGAAAAAGGTTTACTTTTAGGTAACCACCTCTTAGTAGATCAGTGCCTTAGTCTTGGGAGAATGGATTCTATGATAAATATGAGCGACGACATTTGGTTCTTGGTCAAGGAGGCCTCATGACCACTTCACTAGCCTTCTAGGTCAAATAGAAGCAAATCTTGCAGATTTTATACTTCGATGTGCATAAGGTGATGGCTTATCAAGATGAATTCGTTGATAGAATTATCCCTAGAAGATTTCATTCAAATTACATGGCCCATACATTGAGAGATGCTATATGGAGACAAAATTCCACAATTTCAGCAGTAAATGCATGCAACAATTAGCCCTAAAAATAGCGAAAATCTCAGTACAATGTATATGACAGTAAAACAGGAATAACATCAAAAGAAAGTACTTACATGTAATAGAGTATATCCAACCATCCGCAATTTGACAATAGAGAAGCTCCAAGACAAGACAAACCAAATCCACACATCAAAATTCATCCATAAAGCTCCAATTCATGCTCCAAGAAAAAGTGTGAAATTCTCATGAGAGAAGAGATCCACTCCAAAGTGATGATGAGAGGATGAACTCATCTCACTTGTATTTATACACTGATGAGGAGTTTGAATTAGCCTCCTTGGCCTACAGAAGCCCCAAAAAAAAAAAAATGTTCTAATAATCTAATTTTTGGTGACAAGCCCACCAAACTAGCTCACAAATGAAAGAATAAGCCTCTTAAGAGGTTCGATGATGAATAATACATTTCGTAGGGCCCTCCAAGAGACCTGATAAGGTCCACAGGTGCCATAATGAAGAGTAGGTCCCTCAAAAGTGATGGACAACGGTTGGCCCCTTGTTCTCCAAACAATAAACTTGTGGTGCTCCCAATGGGTGTGGAGGAACAATAATAACCTCATCGGTCTCCAAATGAGTCAAAGATGCATGTAGATCGCCTATAAGGGCTCTGATGGTGGTGTAGGGCATGCCACATCATCCTACAAGTCCTGGGTTAGCTGCCAAGTGCATGGTACGTCAGTGGGGCCAGTTGGGCAAAAGTGAACTAGGTGCATCTTCCTCGTCCAATAAGAACATCTCGAGCATCTCTGACCATCCTCGGGGATCCATGGAATGTAGTCTACTGCTGTGGAGGCCCATGGCTCTCCACACACACCCTACATATGCCAATGTAGCCCTCTTGAGGATTAGGACCCCGTATAAGGAGACCAAACCCAAGATGGAGACCATCTGCAATCCTACATAAGATCTAATGCCTCCCCTAGTATTCCAGTACAACAAGTCATTAGAGAAATCGAGTAAATGAGTTTACCAACCATGGACCACAGGTGGGGACTTTATAATGGCCTGCCTTTCCATAATGGGCTTTGGGATATGCCAATGTCTCCTAAACTCCAAATGGGGTTAACCAAGTATCCTATTAGGTAGTTTCTACTTATAAAGGGGATAATGTGTTCAAGGTACATCCTTCAAAAGGTGGTGGCATGTGACAAATAAGTGAATGAAGTAGGGGATGAGAAGGGGCAGCCTTGGGCCACATGTTGGGGTACAAGGGAAGCGCACACTTAAGTTTATAATGTATAGGAGGAAGAAATCGCAGTACATGAGGTGCCCCGACCTTGATTTTTCACCCTTTTTTATATGCATTTTGTCTTTTCATGATTTTCTTTGATTAATTGCTCAGGGCTCAAGGGGTAAGATCATGATGTATAAGATATAGCAATGAATACCCCCTTTTAAGGTAGGACATTTCATTGCCCACCAGGGGTTGGGACAATCATGGGTTTCTATATGATGGAGGAGGCTCATAGAACCTATAGGAACCAGGATGATGGCCATGATGATCGGGTAGAGTTCATGTATTCGTTTTTGCCCACGTGCTAAATGTGTTTGTCTCGGACATCTCTTGCATTTTGTGGTACATTTTCCAATTGAATGTGGCCAAATATGCTTCTATCTTTCTTTTTAGTTGCATCAAACTCTAGGGCATCATTCCAAGCCTGACCCAAGGTGTGGACAAGGGGAAGGGTAAGCTAACCCTATGTGGACCCAGTGGAGGAACGTGGACCCAGGTGAGAGCAATGATGAATGGGGTAATAATGAGTGGAAAGGGGCATATGTGCGGATAAGGAGCGGGACCACGCAACCAAAATCAATGTTTCCCATGAAATACCATCCCTAGTGCCAAATGTTCAGTAAAAGAGATCCCACAGGACTAGAATCCAAGGTTAATATCCAAAAGGGGTCTAGGGGACAAGAGCACAGACCTAGCCCATTCTTTCCACCGAATCCCCCCATTAATCCATGCCCAGAAGTGTCCATGATAAGCAAACTACAATACTCAATTACCAAATGACAAGGAATACCTTTAGGTTCGGGAGGCCCACCTTCAAACATACGATCATGTAAAATGGGCGAGGGACCACATGGTTGGCTCAGGTAGCGGAGAAATGGCACAATGAGCTAGCTAGTGGCTACAAGGGGCTGTTGGCTGCCAGCTGAGGACCATCTTGGAAAAAAAAAATCTCCTAGGGATATCACCCACAAAATGGTGGGTAACAAAACCAACTAGGAAAAACCTCTTTGCTTCTTTTCATTAATCAGATGAGAATGAGAAACTATTACAATGTCAGCGTCAAGCTCTAAAGCACACCCTACATTATAAAGTTGTCTCCTGCTAAATGACTATCTCTAGCCAACACAGCCTATTCAAGCCCCCCAGCGTCCTCTTATTTCCTTGCGCAATCCTAGAGAAATTGAGCTCCTAAAGAATAAGGGAATTTTGTATTTCCTTGCGCAAATCCAAGGAAATTGGTCACTTGCTTAATTGCCAAGCCTGTACACTCAAGTTTCAACTAGTATATAATTGATGATTACAATGTGTCTTTTCCTCCACTCCAACTAGGCAATTCGAATTCCATGCATGTCTAGGCTATTTTTGGTTGATTGACTAGTTAACTGAGAGATCAATGAGTTAACAACAGTCATAACTACTCAACTAACCTTCAACTGACTCAATTAATGACTAGAGCTCAGTTAACTGAGTTCAACTGAAAATAACTGAACTAGATTGCTAAATTTTAGCAATCACTACATGCATAACTCTACTCCAAGCCTACAAACTCGAATTTGTTGATCTAACTAAGTGACAAGGCCATGTCACTCAAGCTAACTGCAATCCAAGTCATCCTACTGATGTGGAAAATCAAATTACTCAATTTGACTAAGGCACAAGTCAAATTGAGTCTTTCTTGCTACAATTTCTAACACTCCCTCTTAGCAAGAAAGGGATTTTGCACCACCCCTATCCTGCACTTGTGGAACTCGAATTTGCCTCTTGACAATGCCTTTGTCAAAATATCTGCATCCTGCTCCTCAGTGGGAATGTACTACAACATCATGATTCTCCTCTACACATAATCTCTCAAGTGATGATACCTGATATCAATGTGCTTGGACCTGTCATGAAATATTGGATTCTCAGAGAGTTTGATACAACTTTGATTATCACAATAAATCATTGTCGGATCCATCTCCTGACTGAAAAGACCAACAAGAATTTTCCTCATCCATATGGCCTCACATGCTGCTTGACTTGCAGCCATGTACTCAACCTCTACTGAGTTGAGTGCCATAGACCTTTGTTTTTTTCTATGCCAGGAAATAGCTGCAGACCCAACACTGAAGATAGCTCTTGAAGTACTCTTCCTGTCTGATGGACTCCCTACCCAATCTGCATCAGTGAAGCCTTGGAGCTTCACACTATTTGTCCTCCTGTACCATAACCCATAATATGATGTGCCTCTGAGGTATATGAGCACATGCTTGCAGCTTTCCAGTGAAGCTTGATAGGCTTACACAAACTGACAATTGATTATCTGCATAACATATGTCAAGCCTTGTGTTCACCAGATACATCAAGGACCCCACCAACTGTCTGTAAATGGTAGCATCTACTGCCTCTCCTGAAGAGGCATCCTCCTTCCTCTAGTTTGTCGCTAGAGGAGTATCCATAGGCTTGCAGTCTTGCATATGAAATCTCTCACAAACAGCTCTCCATCTCCCTGCCAGACCTCCAACCCAAGGAAATAATGCATTAAGCCCATGTATTTCATCTCGAATTCTCTTGCAAGGTCCTCCTTGCAAGAGCGTATTAATTCTTCATCCCCTGTAAGTATCAAGTCATCAACATACAATACCAAGATAAGCAACTTGCCACCTACCACAATATGGTAGAGATTGGCATTTGCTTCACTTTTGGTGAAGCCCAATCCACTGAGATGTGTGTCAATCCCAATGTGGAAAAAGCCGAAGTCGGGATTAAATTGGCAAGGGTCCAAAATTTGAAAAACTCATTAAGGTCAAGAGTTTTTTTTAAAAGTCGAAAAAATTAAAAAAAAAATACAAAAATATTCATTTTTTTGTTTTATTTAGCGTTTAAAGTATCCACAACATCAAATAAATGCATTTCCACATAAAGATGTAAAGAAATCTAATATATAATATGCATATGAAGTCTAGTGCTACATCACATATCAAAATAGTGAATCAACTCCTGAATCTTAAGTCCTGTCTCAGTCTCAACTCTCAAGAGTCAAAATATCAACAAAAAATATAATAAATGCATATCATGAGTCATCTACATGTCATAAAAGTAATCAGTGACTAAAATCCTCTGCCCCTTTTACGAGAATAAGGAATGGCTTTCCCTTTTCCTCTAGAGGAAGAAGGCCCAACCCTTGGGATACAAATGGACTCAATCATCCTCTAGAAGTCAATAAAAGAGGTGGCCTTTTTCCTATGTTGTTGTTGCCCATCCTAGATGGTGTCACCTCCTCATCATCCTTCTCTTGCTTTGCCTCCTAACCCCGAGGTTGCTCCTCCTCCTCTACCTCTGGCTCTCCCTCCCCTGCAACCGCTTCCTCCTCTGCCGCTAGTGCCTCTGGATCCACATCTAACCAATCAAGGATCGAGTCCATGGTTGGCCTCTCAGTCTCAACCCTCCATGCAGCAGTGGTATCAATATTGTCCAATGAGATGGCTTCCACATCAGGAGTTTCCACTCAGCCTTTACCCACAATCGAAGATTGTAGTAGACGTAGACCATGTCATTAACGTGTTGGGACTCCAATCTGTATTATGGTCATAGATTGTATATTAGTACTTAGAAAATTTAAATATTAAAAATAATCCAATGAATTCAAAAAATTAATTTGAAATTTGTTTCCCTGTTGCGCTTTTTGCTCTGTATTTTGTCAAATACACTCCAGTTGCGTTCACACCCAAAAGAACTGCATGTTTTGTTGATCACTCGAATGGCAAGCTTTTGGAGATGGGGTACTCTGCCACCAGAGCTTGTCCACCAAGCATCTACAAGTTAAAAGAAAAATGAGAAACATACAAAAAAAAAAGTTAAAACATTGAAATTCTAAACTTGAAAGTTTGAAACAAACTGAAGCTTACTTGGCATTTTAGTCGTCCTATTCTTAATAGCCATGGTAAAACCAAATGTGCCACCTGTCATCCTATATACCTCCATTTCTTTAAAAATATCTTCAGTTCTTGCTCAGATGCCACCATCCTCTCAACACAAGTGAAGAATCCATCCATCACCTAGGCATCAAATCTAAATCCACAAGAGTAAGCAAATGTGGGGTTGAAGTAGATACCTACAGCACGAATGGGGTGATGGCGGGTGTTGTTCCATCGCTCATCAATCACTCTCCATATGACCTATTGTTTCTCTAACCCCTCGTCTCCCTTATCTTCATAATAAGAACGAATGGCTTCTTTGGCCCTATCCATGGCCTCATACAAGTAGAGCCCATTGCAAACTTGTCTCCATCAACCAATTGAAGAACCCTTACCAAAGGTTCTGAAATGGCACACACCTCCTCTACTCCTGCCCAAAAGCTTTGATCATATGAAACTAGTCTACATATGCCCTCTCCCTCTAGTTTGCAGCTAATAGATAAAGCACACCAATCCTGTGAAAGAAACATGCTCTTCACATCCCACATAGAATTCAACAGAGACTGAAGAGATATGAAAGTAGTGGCAAATCGTGTAATGGCAGGACGCACCAACTCTTTGTTGTTGGTGAATCTTCTCATCAAGCTAAGCACAGATGCATGATTATATATAAATTTTGTTATGCTCCTGGATGATTCAACAATATCCCTCACAAGAGGAATCTTACCTATATCCTCCAACATCAAGTCAATACAATGAGTAGCACAAGGTGTCCAAAACAAGTTAGGATACCTCTCCATAAGAAACTTGCCAGCTGCAACATAATTTGCAGCATTGTCCATTATGACTTGGACAACATTTCATGGACCTAGTTCCTAAATGAAGATGTCCAACAACTCACATAATAAATGTGCATCTTTAATGTGTGCAGATGCATCAACAAATTTCATAAACATTGTCCCCTTGGGACAACTAACCAAGAAGTTAAGAAGGGTCCTACCCTTCTAGTCAGTCCAACCATCTAACATGACTGTGCATCCAGTGTGTTCCCATGATGCCCTAAACTCCTCCAATCTAGAAGTGCAATCAGTCTTTTCATCTTGAAGAAGAGGCCCTCTCAATTCTGCAAAGGTAGGGGCTTTGTACCCCGGGCCAACGACAACAACAACATCAAACATAGGTTGGTAGAATGTGTTTGTCTTAGCAATGTTGAAAAGAACATCACTCCATAGAAGACACTTACTAACCAACCTGTCAGCTTCTACCTTTTCCTTTTTTTAAGTGTCGATTTGATGCCAGGTTGTGCACCAGGTGTGGTTCTAGGAACAAAAAAAGTTGAGAAAGTTGAGGGGTTGGGACATGTAGGTGTGGAAAGTGATGCTGAAGAACCACTCTCACTTCCACCCACTCTTGAGGCCCCTACAAGATGGATTTTTAGCGCTGCCCTGGTGTCTTTGCACTCCTCTTTATCCATCAACAATTTAATGACCTGCCAAATGATTTCTGGAGATGGATCTGAGCAAATGTCTACATTTTGCCCCAAAATTTGCCCCAAATGGAATTTTAATCTGTTGATACCCCCTGACATACGCTTGCCACACAACTTGTTAGTCAAATACATTCAATTGACCCCCCAAATTCGGGTATAGTATCAAGTTCACCATATTCCCACATAGGGTCCAAAAGCCTTGCCATTTTGTTTAAAACTTTGAACTTGGGCACAAAATAAAATTGAAAAAAAAAAAAAAAATTGCCCATCACATAGGAAGCAAACAAAAATGTAATTGTTGATTTTAAATTTTAAATACCTCTTCTCACTCACTTGAACACACTCAGATTCACTAAACAAGGGTTTGAATTTTTGTCATTTGATTCTTGAAAGTTGAAGTTTTGCTTCAATCTAGATTCTAAACAATGTTTTGATTCAAAATTCTAAGCAAAAATAAGATAAAAACAAACTAATAGAATTATAGAAAGATTTAAGCAGCCATTTGAGTAACAAAGACTAAGAGAGAAATTAAAATACATCCCTGGCAGCAGCAAATCGGCATTTTGAATCTCTCACATTGAGCAGTGGACAAATCTCCAAATCACCACCATAAAACTAGCAAATCTCCTCTTCTCGAGCAATGGCAAACATCTCCTCTTTCCACAAGGACGAATGGGAGCAAAAACAGCGAAAAATGATGGGTTTTTTCCACTTTTCCGCCTCTTATCTGTGCCCTGGGAAGTCTCAATGACTTTTTGGGTCGACTCCCGATTAAATCGGGACTTTTATGATTTAATCCCAAATTTTTCAGGAGTGAAAAAATCAGCAAAAAATCAACCGATTTAATCGGCCAGCCAAAAAAATCGCGTTTTGGGGATTTAATCCCAATTTTTTCCAAACTTTTTCCACACTCAATCTGAGTGTACCATGCTCGGGGCGCCTGTTTGAGACCATAAAGGGCTCTCCTAAGTCTGCACACGTGTCTCCCTGTCATATGTCTCAAAACCCTCACGCTGCTCTACGTAAATCTCTTCCTCAACCACTCCATTGAGGAAGGCAGTCTTCACATCAATCTGGTGGATCTTCCACCCCATCTACATAGCTAATGCTACAATGCTTCTGATTGAGGAATATCTTGCCACAGGGGCAAATGTTTCCTCATAGTCAACTCCCTCTACCTGTGAGAAGCCTTTGGCCACAAATCTGGCCTTGTACTTCTCAATGCTCCCATTAGCTGCATGCTTCACTTTGTAAATCCATCTGGAACCAACCACTGACTTGTTCTCTGGTCTCAGCACCACCTCCCATACACTGTTCTTCATGATGGAGTCATACTCCTCCACCATGGCATCAACCCACACTGGTTGAGAAATTGCTTCCTCAAATGAAGAAGGCTCTAACTCAATGAGTTATGTCATGAGAACCATATAACCAATGTATATGTCTGGTGACCTCCTTTACTTGTGCAAGGATGTAGGAGCTCCCACATGCTCCCTAGCATCTTGCACCAACCTATCAGCCTCTCTGGTTCTCTTCCTCCCCTCTCTGGAAGATTCTGGTTGAGTGGGTGCCTCCACTCGACCTCTTGTCTGCTCCTCCACATGTGGTTGCTCCACAACATCTTGAAGCTCTGCATGAGGCTCCTCCTTTGGAGCTAGAAGCTCCTCCTCTAGTGGGATACTCAGCTCTCACTCTAGAGAGCATCTCATAGCCTTCTCCTCATCAAATTTGACATCTCTCCTCACCACTATCATCCTGAGTGAGGGAAAATACACCCAGTAATTATGTGGTGTCTTTGTGTATCCTACAAAGACTCCCATCTTAGCTATAGGCTCCAATTTCTTCCTGCTATCCTTGGAGACATGACAATACACAGTAGCTCCAAAAATTCAAAAATGGGATACATCTGCCTTTCTCCGAGAGAAAGCTTCTTTGAGTGTGATCATGCCAAGTATTCTGTGAGGGCTCTTGTTTTGTAAATAAACTGTGGTGTTGCATGCTTTTGCCTATAGATGTAATATGTAATGGCAACCCTTGATCATGCAACATGGCTCTTGCTACTCCCACTATGCTTATGTTTTTCCTTTCAGCCACCCCATTTTGTTGTGGGTTATGAGGTGCTATCAGTTCTCTTCTAATACCCTCTTTGGCACAAAATTCCTTGAAGGTGTTAGATACAAATTCTCCTCCATTATCACTTCTCAGGGCTTTTAATTTCTGACCAGTCTCCTTTTCAACCAATGCTTTGAATTCAACAAATTTGGAAAAAACTTCATCCTTTTTCCTCATGAAGAAGATCCAGCATTTTCGAGAAAAGTCATCAACAAAAATCACATAGTACCTATAGAGGCTGTAGAAAATGGTCCACATACATCAAATTGGACTCGCTCCAAGATTTCTCTAGCTCTGTTATCTCGGCCCTAGAAGGTGGATTTGACATATTTCCCCAATGTGCATCCCTTGCAGACATCATGCTGGTCAAGGGTGCATTTCGAAAGACCGGTGGTAATCTGCTGCATGATTTTTAAGGCCCCATGGTGTAAGTGTCCCATGTGCCTGTGCCTATGCCTATGCCAGAGTTCTCCAACATCTCAACTCTACACATATTTTGCCTTGCTACTTAGTGCAACGCAAGCATCCACCTCAAGTTTGTAGAGATTTTTCACTCTAACTCCAATCTGTTTCACTTGCCCTATAGCTACATGCTTCAGAAAATATTTTCCCTTGTTGAACACAATATCATAACCTCTATCCTCCAATACAGCTACAGAAATCAAATTCTTCTTCAGCCCAGGTACATACATAACATCTTTCAGATGAAGATGGGAGCCTGACTCCCTCTTAAAGGTGACAGTACCAATTCCTTTGGTACTATACCTCCCATCATCTCCAAGTTCTATGTGCATCTGGAGATCCTTCTCCTCTAGGCTACTGAAGAATTCTTTGCATCCTATCATATGGAATGAGGCATCTAAATCTAGGTACCACAAACTCCCCATTACAGTGCTTTCCATTCATGCAATCAGGGTGAAGTCCAATTCAAATTGTAAGGTGAGGGCTTCACCTTTTGCTCCTCCTGAAGGCTTCTTGTTGGGTTTCTTGTGTGGGCACTTGGTTGCATAGTGTCCATATTCTTGACAGTGAAAACATTTTATCTTGTTGAGGTCCTTCTTCTTGCCATTGTTCTCGCTGGACTCAGACTTGCCTTGGACCTTCAAGCCCTTGGTGCTCTTTCCCTTCCCTACCAAGGCAAGATTTTCTTCCTCCTCGGCTTTGGATGTTACTCCAACTCTAGTGTTCCTTCAGATTTCTTTCTGCGCCAAATTAGACCAATGTCTCTCCCAATTTGGTAATTTGTCCCTCTTCCATTTACAAAGTCTTGATCGTTGTGCTAGGATTTCGAAAGGCCTGGAAGAGCTAGGGTCACCAGTTCAGAAGATGGCACATTTTCTCCTACTCCTCCAAGTTCATCTCGAACCTGAATAAATCTAGAGAGGTATTTTGGAATGGTTTCATTTTTCTGCATTCAGAGGTTTCTGAAGTGTAAAAACTTCTGGATAACAGAAATATATATAGAAATAATTTATTAATAAAAGAATAGACAAATGATGATTGATTACAATGGGGTTCCTGGCTTATATACTGCCACGGACACCCTTTGGGAAAGGGCATGATCTTATGATCGTGCCCTTTCATCTAACTAAACCTAAAATTAAACAATAACCTAAAATAAACTAATTTTTTACATAACATTGCCTTCCTCTCGAAAGAATGCTTTGTCCTCAAAGCATATATAACGACGGATGTTGTTGAAGAATGATTCATTCTCCCAGAAAGCGTCTTCTTCGGGTAAGTCCTTCCACTTGATCAGATATTCTAAGATGATCAAGGTCGCACACTTTAAAAGGTCTTGGACTAATCTCTCAAGTTCCATTTTTTGGTGATGTGGATATCGGTATGGCTTGATGTTGACAGGGTCTGACCCTGCCTTGACTTCTATTGTATGCTCAATTTCCCTATTAGGTGGCATCTTCATAGGTAGGTCTTGAATCTCTGGTGATTCTTCTCTGGTCATATTTGCAGATAACATTTCTAATTGGTGACATTGTACTACATAAGTAGATGCTCCTTTCCGACTCAGCTTCATCATCTGGGATGATGATGTAACTTGATTTTCTGGTGCTTGGAATCCGTGTAGCTTGTACTTCTGACCTCCCCATTTGAATTTTATAAATTGTACTTGATGGTTGGCGGCATAAGTACCTAAAGTTTGTAGCCATTGGATACCTAAGACTACATCTACTCCTCCTAACGGTACTGTGAAAAACGGAGACTCTAAACTGAAGTCTTGAATCTGCAATTTAACCTTATGGCATTTTCCCACCTTTTCAATCTTCTTACCGTTAGCTATCATCACTTTCATGTTTGGTAAGGGAAATGAAAATATATTGAGTCTCTTTGCCACGGTTGCATCTAAAAAATTGTGTGTGCTTCCAGAGTCGACGAGAACCACTACGTTGTTCTTCTTTATGTGTCCTTTTAACTTTAAGGTCTGAGGTTGTGATATACCAGTCATAGCTGATAATGATACTTGTGGAATACTTCCATCATCTAGTTCTGGTGAGACTTCTGGGGCATCTTCTGTGTCTTCTACGTCATAATCTTCACTGTTTGAATCATTGGTTGCTTCACAATTATATAGGTTCTTTGGTTCTTTTCCTTTAACACATCTATGTTTGGGGTCCCACTTCTCACCACAGCGTTTACATTTACCCTCTTTTATCCTTTGCATTTCCACATTAGATTTTTCATCTTCACGACGATGTGGTGGAACATATCTTGTATTATTTGAGTCCACATACTGAGGTATCCTTCGTCTTGCATAAGCTTTCTCCGCTGTTGACCAAAATATTGGTTCGGATTTCTTTTCGGCTGTTTTTGCTTTTCGTCTTGCTTCTTCTATAGATGTAATATCATGCATCTCAAGTTCTGCTTGTAAATGGGTTTTGAGTCCCGAGATGTATGACTGAATTAGACGAGATTCTGATAACCCAGGTACTCGTGTTACTAAGGTCTCCCATTCTTGAGTGTATTCATCGACACTTCCTTTTTGTCGTAGTTTGATGAGTTTTGAAAAGAACTCTTCTTCCTTTACACCTTGGAATCTTTTGAAGAATGTATCTTTAAATTTCCTCCAGTTAATGACATGTGTTGTCTTTTTCCACCACATATACCAGTTATATGCTTCTCCCTCCATTTTCATGGATGCATGTCTGAGCTTTTCGTCATCGTCAGTGATGTCATATATCTCAAAGTATTCTTCTGCTTTATTTATCCATGCAACATTGTTTTTTTCGTTTCCATCGAACTTAGGCATCTCGACTTTTTCCCTTCGCTGGTATGTTGCCACTGGTTGAGCGAAAAAAGGGTGTTGATTGGTAAAGTTATCCCAGAGTTGCTTGTTTGTAAAGACTGTGTTACTTGCTTCTTAGTGGGGTGTCGCTGATTTTATTGGGGATTCAACCTTGTCATGAGAGTCTGTGGACTTAGTTGAATCCGACGAGACGTGTTCTTGATTCTCTTCACCTTCTTTCAGTAGTTGTTCGGGCGTACAATTCGACCTTTTACACAGAACTTTTAGCATTGTTAAGACCTCTTTGAAGTTTACTTCTGTTTGGACATGTTGACTTTCCATTTTTATCTCTATTCGATTTGTCGTATCTTCAAGATTTTTGATTTTGTCCGCTTGCTCCCCAAGCTTGCTCTCGACTTCATTTAATCTTTTATTGACCTCGTCGTGGTTGTTATTTATCTTTTGCTCTGCATCCAACAACCTTTTTTGACAATCCGCCATTGTCATTGTCAACATTGAGCGGGTTTGCGGAGGCGTGTATTTATTTGCCAGCTAAAATATTTTTCCTCTCTTTTTTTTTTTATCTAAAATAATTTTTATACATATAATTTTTAATTAATTAAGATAAATTTAATTAATTAAATTAACTTTATATATATATATATATATATATATATATTTTTTAATTAATTAAAATAATTTTAATTAATTAAATTAATTTATATATATATATATATATATAACTTTTTAATTAATTAAAATAAATTTAATTAATAAATTTATATATATTATATATATATATATAATAAATAAAGTTATGTATATATATATATATATATATATATATATATATATATATATATATATATATATATATATATATTAATAACGATATAACTATATTAGATATTATTATCGAACAGTCACGTTTCTTGATGGAACCGGTTGACTGTCCAAAAGAATATCGAAATACCACCGCAATGGAAAAATGAATCGGTGGCTCAACGATTTTCGACGGTTGGGTGTGCGCGTCAGTGGAGTGTAGATGGATGAAGCAGCGTCGGGGTGGAGGGTCGTGGTTTAGCGAACAATTTACAGGGACAACGACGGTGAAGGTGTGAAAGCGTTGTACAGACAACAAGAAGCCAACAATCAACTCGCTATCAGATGGAAGAGACAAAGCTCAACAATTATCATAAGATATATATATTATTAATAATGAATGAATTGATAATTCAATTAATTTGAATTGTTGACCCGTGACTTTGAGAGGTTGACCTGTGGACGCGTTGATTGGGAAACGGGGCCGGCGGCTGGACAAGATGTTAACGGTGCCTACGGAGTGCTGGAGTTGGCGTGGGTGGATGGAACGACCAGACAGGGCCGCACGAGAAAAAAAACGATTGGCGGAAGGGCGGAAGCGGACAGGGTTAGTACGCACAGCGGATGGATGGTGACGGGTATACTGTAACTTCTTTATGCGTTTAACCTGCTTTCTCAAATCTCGACGGGTATGCCGAAGAATAAGAACAAGTGCAAGGGACGTGAAGTATGGCAGCAGACGGATGCCTGAAACCAGCACAGGGAAGAATTCGCCGCTCCGATACCAGATGAAGTGTAAAAACTTCTGGATAACAGAAATATATATAGAAATAATTTATTAATAAAAGAATAGACAGATGATGATTGATTACAATGGGGTTCCTGGCTTATATACCGCCACGGACACCCTTTGGGAAAGGGCATGATCTTATGATCGTGCCCTTTCATCTAACTAAACCTAAAATTAAACAATAACCTAAAATAAACTAATTTTTTACATAACAGTTTCTGAGCTTGTCCCTCAATGCCAATTTTCTGGCATCACTGCTATTTTCTAATAATTCAGTGAGGGTCTTCCACATAGTAAATGTAGTTTCCTTGCCATGTAAATTCGAGACTATATGGTTTCTCACACCCTCCAGGATGATCCTCCTAGCTTTTGCAGTATCCTTCTTCCATTGGGTTAACTGTTGTACATTTGATGTTGTTGGTTTTCGAATGTCAGTTTTGGTGTATTCCAACACTCCATTATCATCGAGTACATCTTCCATCCTGTCCTTCCAAGCTATGAAATTCGAAGTTCCCTTCAGAGCATACTCCAATCTCAATCCGTTGAAAGACATTTTCCCCGCATGAAAGAAATTTGCTTCACTGAATCTGCAAATCGAAATTTCTGAAGGAGAAGATCTATTCACTAGTTTCTATTGTGTTTTCAGTAACTCTAATACCATGTAGAAATGGAAAAAAATTTGCTACTACTAATGAATTCGAACTAAAATCAAGAGATACAAATTTCTTCTACAATCTGCGGAATAGAAAATCACAAGATAGAAACACATGCAATGACATGCAACCATCAAAACACAAGGAACACAATGATTTAACAGGGGAACCCAACTGGGAAAAACCCCTTCATTGTTTTTCATTAATTAGATGAGAATGAGAAACTATTACAATGTCAGCTTCAAGCTCTAAAGCACACCCTGCACTATAAAACTATTCTCCTGTTGAATGACTATCTCTAGCCAACACTTAGCCTATTCAAGCCCCCCATCTTCCTCCTATTTCCTTGTGCAATCCTAGAGAAATTGAGCTCCTAAAGAATAGGGGAATTCCCTATTTCCTTGCGCAAATCCAAGGGAATTGATCACTTGCTTAATTGCCAAGCATGTACACTCAACTAGTATACAATTGATGATTACAATGTGCCTTTTCCTCCACTCCAACTAGGCAATTTGAATTCCATGCATGTCTAGGCTATTTTTGGCTGATTGACTAGTTAACTGAGAGATCAGTGAGTTAACAACAGTCATAACTACTCAATTGACCTTCAACTGACTCAATTAATGACTAGAGCTCAGTTAACTAAGTTCAACTAAAAATAACTGAACTAGATTGTTAAATTTTAGCAATCACTACATGCAAAACACTACTCCAAGCCTACAAACTAGAATTTGTTGATCTAAGTGACAAGACCATGTCACTCAAGCTAACTGCAATCCAAGTCATGCCGCTGATGTGGAAAATCGAATTACTCAATTTGATAAGGCACAAGTCAAATTGAGTCTTTCTTGCTACAGTTTCTAACAATAATAGAACTAAGATATTTGTAATGTTCCCACACCAAAAGATATCCAGACCTTAAAATATTCTGTATTTTGTAATAGATGATGCTAATTTTAACAGTGGAGAAAGCAATCCAGAGATGTATTATCCAAGGGTATAAATGCCAATCCATTTTTTTAACAATATTAATAATAATGTTACATAACATCTTCCTCATGCAATCTTTTTAAGCTCACAAGCATCCCAATATTTGATTTTAGTGGCCACGAATACATTGAAAAATACAGCTACTACATGAATCAAATAAAATTCATATAAGAAGAAGAGGGCATACTTGGCACCAATCGAATCCATGGTGCAGATAAATGGTTTATCATCTTCCCCTAATCCAGCAATCACTGGTTGACAAAAGTAAGGACCAAACCTGAGAAAAAAAAAAAAAATCCAGTTGATGTTTCAAGAATGATATACAATTCAATGATAATATCTTGATTCCATAGCAGTAAATACCAAACAATCTGGACCAATGCTTCAGAAACAAATAATCATAAGCATCATAGAGAAAGTGACCAATTACAATTTAGAAATTTGTTTATAACTCACCAAAATTCAGCATAAAACCAACATTTTAAAAGACTTATTTAAAAGACATGAACTAACCTTCAAAATTAATCAACATAATGAAACTATTCCCAAAAACTATATCAGTAATACTTATAATAGGTTTTCTCTGTTATTGACCAAACTCTCTGGTTCATTTCCAGAATATAAATAGAATATGAATAATATATAACATATAGCACAAACAAGGAACAAATAAACCATGAGAAATAATCAAACCCCAAGTGTTGAATGTTTGAAACAATCCATTCAAAAATAGAACATGATATGAATTAAGCTGAAACATATGTCCATCAGGTTTTGGTCTAGCAACAACTTGGAGCAGTTGTTGTGGCAATGACCTAGGTTCAAAACATGGCAGGCATGCTCCTCCCCTGCACGGAGTTTGCCAGATGTGGCTATTGATCTTGGGCTGTGTACCTGCTACCAATTATTTTATTGTAGACTTCAGGCATACTACTGTAATGGTGCTGGTGAGGTACCAGCAACCCCATTCTTCACTTGAATGCAGGATGCTAGGACATGCTTATTTCCGTGTTTACCATACATTAAAAATGAGACACAAAGTGTAGACTGAAACATACACAAGCAATGAGAACAAGTGAGTTGAAAAGCAGTAACAAAGCCATGAAAAACTTATTTGTGGTCATTCAAATTTCATGCTAATTGTCCTCAGCATCCACATTTTCTGATCAAAAGCGGGTTCATTTAAAACCCCTAGACCTGTGCATTGTTATAAACTTAACATTCATATAATTTGAACAAATCTTGCTTGGCTACCCCAACTCCGGTAGTCCACAAAATTAACTTGCTTAAGATTCCATATAGTTTGCATATAGTATAGATTACATCCAAAAATAACAGAATCATAAAAACCAGACTCACTCATCTCTGTCAATTATGCAAAGCAGCGTTGAAAAAAATGCAATTAATTTAAGTACAGAATCACCACGAAATGGATTAAAATAAATTGTCCTAAAGTGCATGTACTTGTCTAATGTATATAAAAACTTATACAACAATGATTGATTTCATATTCCATCATAAGCCCTTCAAAGTGTCTAATAGGTAGAAAAGACTTGTGATACGTTGAGTGCATCTAAGAAAGGGCATTAACACTGTCCAATCAAAAGCACCTAGAAAATAAGGTGTGGCAGTGATGCAGGAGCATCTACCAGTTAAAACCATTTTTACTATCTTAGGTCAAAACATATTTACCAAAGGAAGTTTTTTGTTTAATTTATTTAATTTGTACTATTTTCCTAGTTGTAATCTAAAAGAAACTATATTGCTAAAGAAGATAGGATTAGTGTCATTTGATAGCTATGTTAAGGGATAGATTTAGCCAATTTAGGTATTTGTTAGATAATTCAGTGAAACAGATCGAGTTTGTTGAATCTGGGTACAAGAGCCTATTGTGATAGATTTCAATGTGATTGGGAGTTTGGACAGGAGTGCAAGAGATTCTGAGTTTGGGGTCTAAGTGCGTGTGTAAAAGAGGACTGTACACAGTCATGTAAATCTGTAAACTTTCCTCTGTTATTGAATACATAAATCAGCGTGTATCTCATTGTGCGTATTCCTGTGTGATTGGATTTGGGTTGTATCTATTACAGAAAGAATTAATCATTACAGATAATCGATTCACAGACTAGAGATCAGAGTTCCAGGGTTATGGTTATTGGAGTCTGCAGTGATGTGTGAAGACCTGACTAGATCCATTTAAATTATTGACAAACACGGGATCAGTCAATTGACAAAAACATGAATATATCTGTCGAGAATTGTCATCAATCCATCTGGAACGTTATCCGGTTCAACCATAGTGCGAGCGGCAAAGTCTTGACTGGATCCCCAGATCAAAAGGCATGGACCCCACTAGAAGTGGCCACAGTTATCAGGGCTAGTGAAGTATCCAGCTTGGAAATGGCAGTAAGTTAGACCAAGGGGCCAGATATCCGGATCCCTGTATCAAAGGATTAGTCAAACAAAAAGAAGTATCTGGATTGGGGACAATCCAGATTAAAGGGAAATATCCAGACTCAGAATGTATCCTGATCGACAAAAGGTATCCAGGTATAAGCATACCTGAATCACACATCATATCCAGATTAGAGAAGAACCGGATCATCCAGATTCCACAAAATTTGGGATTTCTGTAGAAAAAGCAAATTGGGGTTTCAGCTCGAATAGAGTGCATTTGGTGCTAATTCTGATTTGGAAGCTGATCACCATCATTCCACATAAATTCCAACTGCAGTGCGAGGGATAACATACTTCTCGAGAAGATTTTAAGGGAATCGATCTGACAATTAAAGAAAGAAATTCAATTAAATGAGATCATTGGCATCAGGCAGTCAAAAACCTACCCTCCTTTACATTTCAATATAAATTAAGAGATTATACCACAGACATATTTATTCATGAATCACATGTATGAGTGAGAAACAGTGTTACGAGAAACCCAAACAAGCAGTTTGACCTAGCTTGGCCCCAAAACCTAACTGGGTTAGCCTGGAATCAACCTAACCCAACCAAACCCAGCAGACTCAGCTCTTAACAGCTCAGCTCAACACCCTACCCTATCAAATGACAAAATGGCACATTTAGCTCATTTTTAGCTGTTTGCAGTGAAACAGAGTTGCTCTTGCACAAGGTTTTTTTTCACAGTGAAACCACCAACATGCAGCTAAGTCACAACTACAGCAACATACCTTCTGTCATTCTACATACAATATATTTTAACAGCAACAGAAGCTAGCACATGTTTTCTACCTTTTGAGCTAAATTGAGGGGAATTAGGGGACAAATTTGCACCAATGTTTAACCTAATTACCAGCTAACTGCTAAGGCAAAAATTTATAATGGGGATTTTGTATAAGATTATCTTATTGCTGTCCATAAATGACCAAGGAAAAGATCAATGGAACTAGAAAGTACAATCAGTGATCTGCAACCTGCCATACATATTCCACCAGAACAGTTCAACACAACAGATCTTACAATATCCTGAAATCTCTTCTCATGCAATTTTTTACTTTAGAATCTAGATTTCAAATTTCGCTAAAATGAGGGGAATTAGGGTACAAATTTGCACCAATGTTTAACCTAATTACCAGCTAACTGCTAGGGCACAAATTTATAATGGGGATTTCATATAAGATTATCTTATTGCTGTCCATAAATGACCAAGGAAAAGATCAATGGAACTAGAAAGTACAATCAGTGATCTGCAACCTGCCATACATATTCCACCAGAACAGTTCAACACAACAGATCTTACAATATCCTGAAATCTCTTCTCCCGCAATTTTTTACTTTAGAATCTAGATTTCAAATTTAATACTAACTTAGCGCACAAATATTGAAATAAATAGAACCTGGAATTAAAAAAGCTAAACAAATAACACACCATCCACAGCAAACACAAGATGTACCCTAGAAAACTGAAGCATTGCTATGAACAGTCAAAGCGTAAGAATGAATCTCAGCAAGGATGGAAGGGAAAAGACAAGGTAAATGGCAGCCTAAGAGGACAAGGCCTCAGAATGCAGATGAGAAAGAAAATGTGGCACCACAAAAGAGGTTTAATGCAGCTAGACAAGGACATGAGTCGCAGCAACAGCATAGAGGTGTTGGTAATAGTCGATTGGAGTGTTGGACATGCGGCAAGGAGCACCTTAAGAGAGATTGTCCACAGAATCAAGGTGATAGGCCTCAAATGTATAGTGCACAGGAGGCACAGACTGTTGGAGATGTAGGTGTTATAGACATTTTTGGGCACTGCAGCCCCAATCAAACATGTCCATAAACCAAGGGCTCCTAAGTCCCTAAAAGTGTTGTTCCATACCCTAAAAGAACAAGGTCAGCTGATTACATCATCTCCCAGAAGTTCTCCATGAAAAACTGCTCAGAACTGGTCAAAGCTGGACCATCTCACCTGCTCCATGGTCAAAGTGCGATGCATCCCACCTAATGCACGCAGGAGGTGCGATGCACACTGAAAAAACCTTCTATGGGGTGCGATGGGTGGGAGTGGACAAATAGCAGAGTCAATTTGCGAGGTGGATGATCATGGAATCTTCCAGAAACTTCCCCTGTGACACTTGCCTCTCTGAATTCGCCCAGGGATGAGTAAGAGATCATCAATCTCCAAGTGGAATCAAGAACTATCAGAGAGAGGACACTAATCAGAATCCCAGAAGCTGACTCACCCCCCTGCAATCATCTATATATGGATCCCTCATCCCAGAGATCCAGAGGCTGGAATTTTGTATCTTGTAAGGAAGTGTTGTTGGTTTCATGTTGGAATATCATAGTGTTGGGTGATCTAAGCTTTTCATGAGGTGAAAGAAGGGCTTTCATGCTGGAGGATGACGCTGGGTCAGAACAATTGGTTGTAATCCTCTTTGCTACTCTTGATTATTAATAAAGCTATTCAAGTTTTCCTCCACATTCTTGTATGTTTGATGATATATGCATTTGTGTGGTCAATATATATCTGGTCCTATATTGTTTATGATTGTAGATCTCTGTTCTTCGATAGTATTATGTTGCTTTGATTCCACAGGCGCTCTTTGAAGCTGGGTAGACGAAGGAGAAGCAGCAAAGATCTGTCAGAAGGGAGAGGAACCGAGCAAGGAACCAAGCGCAAGACTGAGGTTGGTGTCCTTCATTCCCCTCTTATCTACTTCTCATAAAGGAAAACAAAAGTGGTTTTAGTTTGTTTGTTTCTAAGATAGCTACCAGTCTTAGTGGGACTAGCATATCCGAGTGGACACTAGATTTCCCGATAACAGTAGGCCAGAGCATTCCTCGTATTTATGCGGCCGTAGACAACAAGAAGGCAGAACAGTAGGCATCTATCATTGAGAAGGATGGTAATATTTGTGATCAAGTTATTTCTATTTTGATTGACCCTAGATCTAATTATAGCTATGTTAGTCCTAACTTGGTGGATAAGTGTGGTTTGAGTAAGGAATTGCATCCAGAGTCTTGGTTAGTGCAGTGGGCTACAGGTACATTGGGTAAGAGCTTGTGCATTTGATTTGAATGGTATGTCTACCGCATCACATCTGAATGTATTATCGTTGGCATCATACAATATGTTGTTGGGCATGAATTGGTTGTATCTTCAGAGAACCAAGGTAGATTGTTATGACAAAGCCATTGAGTGTGTTGATGACAATGGAGAACCAAGAGTCTTGCAAGGTAAGAAGAAAGCCACATCAGTTAGGATGGTGACAATTATGCAAGCAAAAGCGTAGCCGTAGGAAAGGGTGCATGCTATTCGCAAGAAAGCCACATCAATTAGGATGGTGATAGTTATGCAAGCAAAGCATAGCCGTTGGAAAGGGTGCATGCTATTCACAGTGCACATTTCTAGTGACAAGGGTAAGGAGGTTGAGGATGCAGATGTGTTGAGCAGGTACCCAGTTTTGCAATAGTTCAGGATGTATTTCCTAAGGACATTACAAAGTTGCCACCGCACAGGGAGGTAGACTTTTCTATTGAGTTAGTGCCAAGGGCAGCTCCAGCATCAAAAGCACCTTACAAGATGAGCACACCTGAGTTGGTTGAGTTAAAGCTACAGTTGAAGGAAATGTTGGACAAAGGATACATTAGGCCAAGTGTATCACCTTGGGGCGCACCGGTATTGTTTGTGAAGAAGAAAGATGGTACTCTTAGATTGTGCATTGACTACAGGCAGTTGAACAAAGTGACTATCAAGAGCAGGTACCCTTACCGAGGATTGATGATTTGTTCAATCAGTTGAAGGGAGCAGCAGTGTTCTCCAAGATTGACTTGAGATCGAGATACCATCAGGTATGCATCAAGGAAGAAGATATCTTCAACTCTGCCTTCAGGACCAGGTATGGGCATTATGAGTTTGTTGTTGTTCCATTTGGTTTAACTAATGCTCCAACTACATTTATGTGCTTGATGAATAGTGCATTGCATTCATATTTGGATAAGTTTGTTATTGTATTCATAGATGATATATTGATATATTCTAAAAATGAATAAGAGCATGTCCAGAATTTAGCAACAATGTTGAGGTTGTTAAGAGAGCATCAGTTGTATGTTAAGCTCAGCGAGTGTATTTTCTTGCAAACTGAGGTACACTACTTGGGACATGTTGTCTCCAAAGAGGGCATTGTAGTGGATCCAGAAAAGATATGAGCTATCATGGAATGGGTAGCTCCTAAGAATGTGGATGAGGTGAGATCTTTCATGGGTTTGGCAGGCTATTATAGGAGGTTCATCAAGAACTTCTCGCAGATTATTTATCATATCACATCATTGCAGAGGAAAGGTAATAAATTTGAATGAACAGAGGAGTGTGAGGTTAGTTTTGAGCAGCTTAAGCAGTTGTTGGCACATGCACCAGTCCTACAGATTGCAGATCCAAACAAGGAGTTTGGAGTATGTACAGATGCTTGCAAGAGAGGACTTGGTGGAGTCCTTATGCAGGATGGACGGGTGGTATGCTATGAGTTGTGAAAATTGAATGAGTGCGAACAAAACTACCCCACGCGTGATCTTGAGTTGGCAGCGATTATACATGCATTGAAGATGTGGAGGCACTATCTTCTTCTTGGTAGGAGGTTTGTACTGATGAGTGATCATATTATTAGAATATTCCTATTTAGTATTTAATGCTCATTCTTTTTAGCTATTGCTATTTGTATTCTTTTAGCAGTTTCTTAGATGAAACTGAGTGTTTCTATATTCTACATAGAAACCTGATGTTTCTATTATTGTAAATATCTCTGTATTATCATTGAGCTGTTTGCTCATTCCAAATTAATTCATTCAACATTCTTTTATGGTATCAGAGCAAGGTTAAGAGATTTCTTGAACAGTTATTCTCTCTGCATCTTAATCTCTTGAGTCCTTTCTAAGGTCGAGCCCTCTGTAAGCCAGGTAGCCTTCACTGAGTCTTAGCCTCGGCTTTGATCGTTGTGATAAAAGCTTACAGTCGTCCATCTCGATACAGAAATGGATTCTTCCCTTGCATGATCATTTTTCTAAGGAATTAACTTTGTGGCGGTGACCGTTTCGTGGGAGCGGATTTTTTTTTGGCTGGCCAGTTTGCTTGGAATCGTGAAAGTCATTTTTTCGGTTTGGAATCGTGAATCGAATCCGGCTATTTTCTTCTTCGCCTGGCGGCTACTCGAACTCAACACGTATCCACGGATATTCACGTGGACTACTTTTCTTCGGCAAAAGTGACCCAGGTGTTTTCTCTCATTCAAATCTCATTTGTTTTTGAAAATCGGAGTCGTGGTCTGAAAATACGCTCTGCGGGCAACAGTCTATTTGTTTTTTTTAACTCCTGTCACCTCATCGTGGCTCTTGTAATTAAAGACCGATAATTAACCAACACACGCGTATCGAGGCCGGTTCCTGTTCACTACGGATTTTGAGACAGAGAACTACGGATTTCACCAGCAGCGTTAGAGGCTCGAACTCGTGATTTGAAGGGTTATATTTCAAACCCGTGGATATTTGAAGGGTTATATTTCAAACCCGTGGATACACCTCGGACCTGTGGAACTATACCGCGGAACGTAGCTGAGACGTGAAGCTTTGACGGCTCACGTGGGTCCACTTTTGTTAAATCTACGTATTTGCTTTATCATCAACGGTCCTGTTTTCCGGCAGTGTTTTCCCAATCAGCGGATTTTTTTTTCCATCGTGATCATGACAGCCTCCATTACAACTCAGACTTGAAATCACCTGTTGTAGCTCGGATTATGGTGCAGCTCCACGGACCTGAGCATACCTGTGACACCTGTTTATAGCTCGGACATTGCAGCAGTATACACTTGTGGTA
This sequence comes from Pinus tabuliformis, assembly GCA_031772625.1. NCBI lineage: Eukaryota > Viridiplantae > Streptophyta > Pinopsida > Pinales > Pinaceae > Pinus > Pinus tabuliformis. The sequence continues at coordinate 42,017,894 of CM062813.1, forward strand.
GATTTGCATTCTCAAACCTGTGGGAGACTGTATTCTCTGACCTGTGCTTATCTTAGGACAAAACTCAGATCTGGACAGAGAAAGGAACCTCAAACTTTACCTTATGATTTGGACCTGTCACATTTATTAAAGCTCTGTCCTGTGTTATTTGTTACAGCAGTATTGCTATTGTTTTAGACTGAGGAGATATTTTTGCTGGGTAAATATTTTTTCTAGCAGAACAAAGTCTGTTTTTAATTTACACCAGGATAAATAGGCAGCTACATTTTTTTTGTGTGTCAGACTTCTGTATTTTCTTTGGGAAAATGGCCACGCTCACCACTCTGATGTTAGAAGGAAATCAACGCTTTAATCGCAGCAACTATAACATTTGGAAACAAAGAATGTTGACCATTTTTTAATACAGGCGTCTTGATCAGCTCATTTTGGGCAAAGAGCTTCGTCCCGGTACAGCTGGGACCGATCAAGATAAATTTGATGATCGAAATCGAGAGGCTGTTATGCTTCTCAAGCTCTCTGTCGCTGATGATCAGTTACCACAGATTCCTTCTGGCAAGACAGCTGCCGAAATCTGGCAACAGTTGAAAGAACTGCATGAGACATCTGACAAAAGCAGAGCTTTTTTTCTCAAAAATCAGTTGTTCTCCATCATGATGGACGAACATATGTCTTTACAGGAACATCTCAACAAAATTAAAGACATTCGAGATCAGCTCGAAGCCATTGGTCGGACCATGGAGGAAGAAGATATGGTAGTCATTACTTTGAAAAGTCTACCGAAATCTTATGAACACTTCATAGAAACTCTCAACATTACCACCACAAATGTTGATCTGAAGTTTCCAGATTTATGTACCAAACTTCTGCAGCAAGATCGGTGGAAACAGCAGTTTGGTAGTAGTGCTTCATCAGTGTCCTCGGAAAATGCATTTTCTGCAAAATATCAGTCCTCTCAATCCTTTCAGCAGAAAGGCTCCTCTCAGCCTTTTGATCCTGCTAGGAAGAAAAGTGTGCAGTGTAATTACTGTCACAGGTTCGGTCACATGAAAAAAGATTGCCGACAGAGGATTGCTTCTGAACAGAGGAAACAGGGAGGGCCACATCAGACAGCAAATGTTGCAGAACATTCCGAGCAGACAGAGTCTGCCTTTTACGCCTTTATGGCTAAAAGGTCTTCAGATCCTGTTCCTTCCTCTGCATGGTACATTGATTCTGGCGCATCACGTCATTTCTCTCACAGGCGTGACTGGTTTATTGACTTCTCACCTTTCAGTGATTCCGTGGTATTTGGCGGAGGTGAAAAGTACACAGTAGCTGGCAGAGGTACAGTTCAAATTCAGTCTGGTGGGCGCACACTTATATTTCTGAATGTATACTATGTTCCTGGTATGGAAATTAATCTGCTATCTGTCAGCCAGATTATGAGGAATTCTCCTCAACTTGATGTAGTGTTCAGTACCCACAAGTGCTCCATTATTGACAGGGAGACTAGTTTAACAGTTGTTGTTGGCCTAGAGGACCATGGTCTATACAGGCTACTTGACACCGGTGACTCTCCAGAAGTGGCTCTAGCAGCACGTATCTCTCCTATCAGCACTCTATGGCATCAGCGATATGGGCATCTCAATATGCAGTATCTCTGTAAGCTCTCTGGGGAGGGACTTGTGTCTGGATTACCTGATATTCAGACTCAGCAGTTGGGGGTATGCAGCGCCTGTCAAGCGGGAAAGCAACATCGGTCTTCATTCAAAAATGGAGAATCTTGGCGCGCATCTAAGGTACTTCAGTTACTTCATGCTGATATTTGCGGTCCTATGAATACAGCTTCTATCACTGCTTGCAAATATTTTTTACTTATTGTAGATGATTTCAGTAGAAAGATGTGGGTATATTTTTTAAAAAATAAATTTGATGCTCTTAGTACCTTTCAGAAGTTTAAAACCTTAGTGGAAAAAGAATCTGGTTGTAACATCATGACCCTTTGGACCGACAATGGGGGGGAATTTTGTTCTTCAGCGTTTGCCAACTTCTGTGATATTCATGGCATCAAACGTCAATTAACCACTCCTCAGCAAAACAGTGTTGTCGAGCGTCGCAATCGCACGGTTGTTGAAATGGCTCGTTCCATGCTACAACACAGGAGTGTTCCAAACAAATTCTGGGCTGAAGCAGTATTTACTGCTGTTTATCTTCTTAACAGATCACCCACTCAGGCTGTTACAGGGAAGACTCCTGAAGAGGTTTGGTCTGGCCGTAAGCCTAAGATCAGTCATCTCAAAGTATTTGGCTCAGTTGCATATGTTTGGATTCCAGCTGCTAAGCGCTCTAAGTTGGATTCCAAAAGCCAGAAACTCATGATGACAGGGTACAGTGATCATCACAAGGCCTATAGGCATCATAGCCACTGGTCGTCTTAGCTTCAGTCGGGATGTAGTATTTGATGAAGACAGAGGATTCTTTCAGTCTTCTTCTTCTGAGCAGTGTTCTGAGGATCAGCCTCACAGTGTTCTTCTTCCGGTCGGTCCACCTGATGGGAGGGATGATGTAGCATCAGTATTTGATAATACTCTATCTGAGCTTCCTCCAGAAAATAACCCTCCTCTTGCGGCCCCTATTGCTCTTGAGTCTTCTCCACCTCCTCCTGATATTGGTTCCTCTACTCCTGATATTGCTTCTTCTACTCTTCGGCCTAAATGGTGGGCTAAAACCATTGGTGATCTCCGGGATGATGAGCTCCTTGAAGGTAGAACTTCTAGACATAAGAACAGACAACAGTCTACAGTCAATTTTGCTCTTATGGCTAACCTACACAGTACTTTTGAGCCTCAAACCTATTCAGAGGCTAAGGGTACATCTGAGTGGGAACAGGCTATGGAAGCCGAATTCCAGAGCCTTCAGAAGAATCACACATGGACACTTTCTGATCTTCCTGCAGAAAAAAAACCCATAGGTTGCAAATGGGTGTATAAAGTGAAATACAAAGCTGATGGAACCATAGACAAGTATAAAGCTCGTCTTGTGGCTCGAGGGTTCTCACAGAAGGAAGGCATTGACTATGAGGAGACTTTTGCTCCTACAGCCAAGATGAGTACCATAAGGCTTATGCTTGCCCTAGCAGCTCAGTTCAATTGGAAAGTTCATCAGATGGATGTAAAGAGTGCTTTCCTAAATGGTGATCTCCAAGAAGAAGTCTACATGACGCAGCCTCCAGGATTCAAGGTTGCTGGTCAAGAACAGAAAGTGTGTCGGTTAGCTAAAGCAATCTATGGATTGAAACAAGCTCCTCGGGCTTGGTACATGAAAATTGATCAGTACCTGACAGATCAGGGTTTTCAGCGGAGTCCATCTGATGCAAATCTGTATATCAAGCATACTGGTGATGATATCTTGTTTGTGGTTGTCTATGTGGATGACCTTATCATTACTGGCAGTTCTGCACATTTGATCCATGGGATCAAACAAGATTTATGCAGAACTTTTGAGATGACCGACTTGGGACTTCTTCATTACTGTCTGGGGGTTGAAGTTTGGCAGACTGAAAATCAGATCTTTCTCTCTCAGTCCAAGTATGCCAAAAATCTTGTGGACAGGTTCAGAATGCAAGATTGCAAACCGGCCACGACTCCTATGGAACCAGGGCTCAAACTTTCAGCACAGTCATCCTCTTCCCTTGTGGATGAAACTTTATTCAGGCAATTAGTGGGCAGTCTCATCTACCTTACTGCTACCAGACCTGACATCAGTTTTGCAGTAAGCTACATTTCCCGCTTCATGTCAGCTCCTAAAGCTGATCATTGGCAAGCAGCAAAGCGTGTGCTACGATAAAGGTAAAGAGAACAGGGTGGCAGACACTCTCAGCAGACGGGTATAGGTAAATCACTTGGCAGCTATGAGCTCCTATGGGATAGAGCTACAGGATAGGATCTTGCAGGCAGGTAAGCAGCATGTCAGGTATATGGAGATTGTGCACAGGTTGCAACAGAGTACAAGTACAGGTGATAGTACAAGTACAGGCACAAGTGCAGGTGCACAGGGTGTGGATTATTTGTCTTACAGTGGATGGATTGGTCAGATTCAGAGACAGGATATATGTACCAGATAGCAGCGAGCTCAAAAAGGTGATCTTGAGAGAGTTTCATGTGAAACCGTATTCAAGCCACCTAGGTTATCAGAAGACACTGACAACAATGAAGAGATTTTACTATTGGCCGAATCTGAAGAGGGATGTAGTAGAGTTTGTGGCTAGGTGTTTTCATTGTCAGTGTGTGAAGATAGGGTGTAAACACCCATGTGGACTGTACAGCCGATCACGATTCCAGAGTGGAAATGGGAGGTCATTTCCATGGACTTCATCACAAGGTTGCCTAAGACAGTGAGACAGCATGATTCCATCATGGTTGTTGAGGACAGGTTGACAAAGGTTGCACACTTCATTCCAGTGAAGTCTACATTCTCAGCTAGCGATGTAAAAACAGGTATTCATCCGAGATGTGATTACATTGCATGGTGTTCCAAAGAAGATTGTGTCAAACAAGGATGAGAAGTTCACTTCCAAGTTTTGGAAGGAGTTGTTTGCGGGCTTGGGCACAGAGTTGGCCTTCAGTACATCTTATCATCTGCAGACAAATGGACAAATAGAGAGGGTCAACAGGATATTGGAGGACATGTTGAGGATGAATGTGATGCATCCGCAGCGGAAGTGGGAAGAGTATCTTCCACTAGTAGAGTTCACATACAACAATGGTTATCAGGAGTCATTAAGGATGAATCCTTTTGAGGCATTGTATGGGCGGAGTTGCAACACTCTCATCAATTGGAGTGATCCAGTTAACAGGGTGTTGATTGGACCAGACATGTTGGCGGACATGGAACAAGAAATGCAGGTGATCAAGAGAAGAACCTAAGGGCAGCACAAGATAGGCAGAAGAGTTATGCAGATCGTAACAGGTTGTTCAAGGAGTTCCAGGTTGGGGAATAGGTGTACTTGCGCATCAAACCGAAGAGCTCCTTAGGGATTGGATCATGTGCCAAGTTGGCACCACGATTTTGTGGACCCTTCAGCATTGTTGAGGGGATTGTGCTAGTGGCCTATCGACTTGCACTGCATCCGACAGTGAAAGTCCATGATGTTTTCCATGTATCATGGAACAAGAAATGGAGGTGATCGAGAAGAACCTAAAAGCAGCACAGGATAGGCAGAAGAGTTATGCAAATCGTAACAAGTTGTTCAAGGAGTTCCAGGTTGGGGAACAGGTGTACTTGTGCATCAAACCGAAGAAGAGCTCCTTATGGATTGGATCATGTGCCAAGTTGGCACCACGATTTTGTGGACACTTCAGCATTGTTGAGAGGATTGGGTTAGTAGCATATCGACTTGCACTGCATTCGACAGTGAAAGTCCATAACGTTTTCCATGTATCATTGTTTAAGAAGTATGTTAAAGATGTTGATCATGTGATTGACTGGTCTGTATTGCAGGTGGAACCAAATGGAGAATTCTAGCCGAAGCCTCAATGTATATTGTAGAAAAAGGTGCTCGTACTTCGGAACCGGGCAATCAAGCAAGCTAAAGTGCAGTGGAAGCACTTTGGGCCTGATGAAGTTACATAGGAGATGGCGGATTAGATGAGGGCTATGCATCCTTCCTTGTTTACCGATTGAGGCAAAGCAGTTTTGGTGTGGTGTTTTGGTACATGTCTTGGTATATGTTTTGGTATATGTCTTGGTATATGTCTTGGTGATGTTGCTATATGTACATATGTATATAGATGTAAATAAGCGATATGGGTGTCATGTCATTATTTTGTCATGTTGTTATGATGTTTGTTTGCTTTTCAGCAGGGTGATCATTGTAAACATTGCATCAAGCTATGTTATAAAGCTCCATGGGTAGTATGTTTGTTTTTCAACGATTTTGGTGAGGTATTGGTGTGGTTTAACACCAAGGACAATGTTCCTCGAGGGGGGATCTGTAACAGCCTTGGTGAAAATTCCATGTAATAAAAGTAAATAAAGGCAAAAATAATAACCATGATTGATGGGACACTTATTCCAAGCTTAATGTTGGGCAAGACATCCTAGGGGGTGTTCATTTGGTTTATTATGGCTAAGGAAATTGGCAAAGGCAATGGTTAAGGATTTGGAAAGAAAAAATGGCATTTTTGGCACATTTATTTATGAAAATAATGGAAACTAGGAGAAAAATGAGGTAAAAGGTCACAAGTTGCATGTGAGGAGGAATTTGAAGGAAAATAAAGGAAAATGAAGAAAATAGAGGCCTCATTCATAAAAAGGCTTCTGAAGATCAGTTGGTAGCCTTTTGTCAATTCAGTTTTGGAGCTCTTCCATTATTCTCTATCTCTCTCTCTCTCACTCTTTGACACTTACAGTTTTCTTGGAGCAATTTTTGGCATTGGATCAAGAAAGGCAAAAGAAGGCAAGAGGAAGCAAAGATCAAGAAGGGAAAATCAGGATTAAGCAACTACAACAGGATTCATTGCAAGTATCGATTTGCATGTGTATTTTCCTTGCTAGATTTGGCATGCATGGTATTGCATGTGGTTCTTTGGTTGTTGTGGCATGGGTTTTGCCAGGTGTAACAGTGTTTTCAGCCTAGCCTTGCCATTTCCGGATAGCCATGGTGTGATGGGGTTCTCATGTTTTAGTTGAGCTGGATTGCTGGATGGATTCAAAGCTGAGTGAGGTGGATCTCCGAAATGATAGAACACATGGCCTAGTAACCCCTGAATCGGACTGTGGGTTGTGGTAAAGCCAGATTTTGTGTTGCCTCGAATGGCCTAGGAATCCTTGTCAGTGAATGGCAAGATATACAGTAAAGCCAAGAGGTGGTTTTCTCTCTGTTGGGCCTAGTAATCCTGGGTTTGGGATATGCGGTAAAGCCTGGAGAGTGGATCTCGGTTTAGGGCCTAGTGATCCGGGTTTGGATTGCGGTAAAGCTTGAGAGACTAGGAGGCAGGAATATTCCTCACAGTGTAGGTGGAGAAATTCGATGGCATAAATGCTTGTTTGGCCTAGTGATTGAGTGGAGATCACGGTAAAGCCTGTTATGATGTGTTCATTGTGTTGGCCTAGTGATCTGGGATGGATCACGGTAAACCCTGGTTTCTATTAATGAGGGTGGGGTGGTTTAGCCTCAGTATGCCCTGGTTGGTTCTTTTGGTTTGAGTCCCACATTCATGCTTGGAATATGGCAGGTGTTGGAATTTCAAAGTCTAATTGTTAGAAACCCTTCATGTACTTTTCTTATTTATTTCTGCCTACTTGTTCTGATTAATTAACAAGTTATTTACCATGTAAATACTGAAAATAAATACAAGTACATGTTCAACACATTACAAATCATCAACTGAAGGAAACAAAACAAGCACACAAGTGACACCATTGTTTTAGGACCAATGTCCCCGGAAAAACCCAATGCGAGAAAACCGATGCAACTATCTGAAGGTTTGATTTATTAAGCAATTTCAGAATACAATCTGGGTGCCAAATCTGGCTCACCCAACAGAGAAAAATCTCAGTAGTAGTACCTCTCTACTCGGAAGTAGATATTCTGGCTGAAACCCCGAATAAACACTCTGACAGCTCCACAGCTCCAATCTGCCCCACAAAACCCCAGCGTTAGCCTCTAGGGATTGTGTCAGCTCTCTCTAGCCCAGCGTCACTCTGGCTTGGCCTACGTCAGCGTCAGGAAGCACTACGTTAGTCCTCTGGCCCTTTGCGTCACTCACGCTAACCCTCTGAGGCACTGCGCAGCTCTTGGCTGCCTCTGCATGAGCCTTGGCTAGCTCTGCGTGAACCCTTGGCTAGTTTTGCGTCCCTCTCTTTGGCTACTGCGTTGATCCTCCCGGTGCTATCTCTACATCTCTGCTTCTGTATTCACTGCCCCTCAACTGCAACTATGATCACTCTCTCAACTTTCTCAGCAAACCCAGCCCCAAAAAGTTGAAATATTGATCTCTTGGTGTGTTCTCCAAGTGACCCTCAAGCCTCCTCTTATACTTTTCTTGTTGACAAATCAACGCCCGAGATTAAATCCCTAATCAATGGCTAAGATTAGATCTGGCTTGATCCATGACTTTTGGACCATTCTAACACAGTTTTATATTAATTCATATTAATATTTTATTTTCCCTAAATTTAGACTTGGGGACTCCATTAAAAATATTAATTATTTTAATATCTCCCAAATTGTTTAGAATCTACCCAAACCCTTTCTGGGTATTGGAGATCTCATGTGCCTTAGTCTTTCCACCAATTTTTGTGGCTAGAGCACATCCCATGCTACCCCAAATCAATAGCATGGAGGTGAATGGTTGAAGAGAGATTTGGCTCAGTGATTCTATGTTCGAGTGGAACATGGAAGTCCCATCCCGAGTTTGGTTTTTGCATCATTAATGAAAGGTTATTTCTCCTTGTATTTCTATGAGCCAGTGTTGCGGGGGTGCGCCCCCTCGATCCTGCTCCCAATCCGCGCTCCGGGCGGAAGCGACTCGGGAGTGGGTCGGGAGCGCGCTCCCTACCAAAATTTTCGCTCCCTGCGTTTTCAAGAGCGTTTTGCCTTTTTTTGCAATTTTTTTTTTTGTAGTAATGTTTGAAATGCAATTTTTTTTTAAAGAAACAAATAATTTTTTAGTGGGGCAGCTTAATGATCAAGTCTAGGCCCTAGTATTGATATGCTATTCATGGTAATGTGACTCAGGAGCGGGTCGGGAGCGCGCTCCCTACCAAAATTTTCGCTCCCTGCGTTTTCTGGAGCGTTTGCCTTTTTTGCAATTTTCTTTTTTGTAGTAATGTTTGAAATGTAATTTTTTTTTAAAGAAACAAAAAAAAATTAGTGGGGCAGCTTAATGATTAAGTCTAGGCCCTAGTATTGATATGCTATTCATGGTAATGTTCAGTGTTGCGGGGCAGCGCCCCCCCCCCGAATCCCGCTCCCAATCCGCGCAGGAGCGGGTCGAGAGCGCGCTCCCTAAAAAAAAATTCGCTCCCTGCCTTTTCGGGAGCGTTTTGCCTTTTTTCAAAAAAAAAATTGTAGTAATGTTCGAAATGCAATTTTTTTTGTAAGAAACAAATAATTTTTTAGAGGAGCAGCTTAATGATCAAGTCTATGGCCCTAGTATTGATATGCTATTCATGGTAATGTTAAATTCTTAAAGTAAAAGTGAAATTCTCCTTAATCTTCATTTTCATCCTTTTACTTAATTTTTTTAGCATTACCATGAAATGACTCGGGATGTTTGAGAGTGGTTCCGGCCTCATTGGACTTCATATGGAGAAAGTAGAATTTTAGATTTCATTCAAAATCCAACAGACTTATTAGTTTTTTAGGATTTCAGGATTGGGGGATTGCAATGTTTCCATTGAATTTTGTCATGTACTAGGGTATGGAACTCGTATTTAATCAGGAGCACCAATCCCTCTATATACCTTGATGTTAGTGACATTGGTTGTCGAACTCCTCTATAATGACCCTCCTAAAAATGTACGCATCACTCAAACAAAATCTTGACTTGACATGCTATGCTTTTTCTATCTTATGTTAATGCTTAGAGGGTCATATTAATGACAAAGATCCTGATTTTCCAACAAAACTAAAATATTATACATTTATTGTGGTGGCAAGAGGCCCAAGCATAAGCAATAGATAATAGATTCTTCTCTTTTCTAGTTTCTAGTAGCTTTTATAACTATTGACTCTTTCATATTTATTATGATATTTTTTTAAACAATATATGACAATTTAAGTTTGAAGTTGGCAATTATAACTCATTAGTAATGAATTATGAATATGATGCTTCATGAAAGTTGAAAGTTGTTTCATTTCATTTCATTTTATAACATTTCATTTCATGTTAGATATTATTTGTTGTAATGGTTACACTTAGCTGACAAGTACAACTTTAGTGATCAATGATGATAAATGTTATATATTGAATTTTGAAAGCTTGAAACTTTAAAATTGATGAATCGTGAGACTCAATATGTTGTATGTTACTATGTTACTAACTTGTGGACGTGGTTGATGAAGATTATAACTTCTAGATGATTGTTGTTATATGGTTCAATCTCTGTTTTTTTATGTTTTTATATCTAATTCATTATTCCACATGTTTTTGTTGACATATATGTATCAAAATATATATATATATATATATATATATATATATATAAAACGCTCCGAGATTCGCTCCCAAACCGGGAGCTTCCGACAATGTCGCTCCTGCTCCCAAGCAACACTACTATGAGCATTTTGATAGATTATATGTGGTCTATATGGTTGTACTTTCATGAGTATTTATGTTGTTATTATGCTAGTTATATGTGTGCTTTATGACAGCAGCTATGTATGGCTCTCAGCGTGGTTTTACTTGTAAATGAATGGATAATGTATCTATGGTCTAATAGATGGTAATGCAGCAAATGACATGAGGGAACAATGGTTCTTAACGATTCTCAGATAAGTACAAGATCCCTATGTTTAATTTTGTTGGTTACACCTGTAGATTACATGCTTGCGACTTGTTTGACAAAATGCATGTCATGGCCAGTAGAGGGCTGATTAAGGTCTTGTTTAACTTATTGCTTTTGCATCATTGTTTCCCTGCTCTCTTATTGCTCCTAAGTTATGATTCCATTGTAAGCAATGACTTGAGCTCTGGGCCTGAAAAAGTGGCTCAAATCCTAGGGACGTTGGCACAGAAATAGAAAAATGAGTCTTTGGATGCTGGCAGGCAAGCCTGTGAGAGCGACCCTGGGTTTCTGGACGTTGTCATGCCTATAGCATGAGAGCGATTGAGCCTTAAGTTCGTCAAAACTTCAATAAGACCCAAGGGCAAGCTGTCTAAAGTGTTAGATTGGTTCTTGAGGGTCCTAAAGCTGATGTTAAATGTTTTTGTTATGTTTTCGTCGATTCCTCTTCTTTAAGGTCACATAGGAGGTCAAATCCAATCGTAGTAGTCTCTCGTCGCATATTTACCCAAGTTGACATGGTTACTTGGGTAGATGTGGGAGGAGGGTGTTACATTGCAGAATATCGCTAAGTTGGGACAGGTTAGAGGACCAAGTAGTAGTGGGACTAGAATTAATTCAATATATGGAAAAACAAGTAAAACAAATTAGGCAACAGCTAAAAGAGGCATAAGATAGGTAGAAAAGCTATGTCAATGCTCACAGGACGGATAGGAATTACGAAGTAGGTGATCAGGCTTTTATCCATATTAAACCAAACAAAAGCACCATCCGCTTTTGAAAGGGAACAAAGTTGTCACCCATGTTTATTGGGCCATTTAAAATTTTGGAAAGAGTCGAACTTGTCGCCTATCACCTTGCACCCCACTTGCATAAAATTCATAATGTTTTTCATGTATTTATACTAAGACACTACATAGTTGACGAATCTCATAACCTTCAATGGAAGGAACTGCAGGTATCAGACGAGGGAACCATTTTGGTCGAACTGTTATGTATACCGAAATGTAGGGTTCGATAACTCAGGAATCACCTGGTGGACCAAGTTAAGGTCCAATGGGACAAGTATAGTCATAGGTCTGGTACTTGGGATGCAGAGACCATATGCCAAAATTATCCCAACCTGTTTTGATTTTTGAAAGACTAAAAACTTTATTTTGTACATCCATACTTTATTTTGCCAGGTACATAAGACTATCATTTTGAACTTATCTATAACTACGAAGAGTTACATGTAAGAATGTTATTTCAAGGAGTTTAGGGGGAAACATGAAAACTGGAGCGATGGAGGCGTTTGAACTTAGGGTTTCAGAAGGCAATCTTTGCGCCGCCGCGGTCCCAAAAGAACTGATCTGCTTTGGATCGGCTAGATGCCTGGCCGCGGGATACTCTGAGCTCGATGCCTTACATGGGTTCTGGATCGGATCTGCGGGTGAAAAGGTTTTTTATGAATCGAACCACAGCAAACTGCGACTGGTGCGCCCCTCCTCCTTCAAGGTGCAGATAGATTACCTCACGGCGGCACCAGAAATCTTTTGTCCGGAGTTTTTTACTCCAAAACAAACGGCCCTTACCCTGTCCCGTCTTGATACGCCAGCTTACGAGAACGCGCTGCACAGGGATGGCAAATCTGTCTGCGACTATGGAGAAAAGAGGCGCATGCCAGCTCCCACGCCCCGTTTTGGTACGCCGTGGTTTCGATCTGCAGATCTAGGGCGGATTATAAATGGCAAAGCCGTAGATCAAGTATGGGGTGGGAGTAGGGACCTGGTTTCGCGGTGTTCTGAGGCTCCTATGATCTTTGCAGTGCAGATCTGGGCTCTTACCACCTCGACGCAGCTTTTCAACAGAGGGCTCGAAGATTATGTCATGCAAATGAGCGATAGCCCCAATAGTAGTCCGGATCTGGGAAATGGCATACTAGATCGGGCCAAACTTTGCAGAACCGGGGTGGACTCACCAGATCTGGCCAGATCCAGGAAGAGGCAAAAGGGGTTTTCGCTAGATCCAGAAAACAATTCAGAAAAACGGGTTTTGATCAAGGCAGACACAGCGGATCTGAAGCAAATCTTCATCAGATCAACAGAAGGAAGACACGTTTGTATGCAGATCTGGGAACGGATGAGTATTCTGGAGTTAAAAAAAGAGATCCAAGACAAACTCGGAATCCCAACTGCATTACAAATCCTTTTATTTTCAGGGTTTTGCATGCAGGATCAACACACACTTCAGCATTACAAGGTTGCGAAGGACTCAACAATCATACTCAATCACCGATTGCGAGGTGGATCTAAGGGATCTACCTCAAAACCTACAAGCTCATACCGCGATGCAGCCAAAGGGAAAGAGCCTTCAAAGGGGAAGGAATCAATAGCTGTAAATGCACCTCCAGGACAGTATATCGTGGACCAAGTGCCAGAGAGCCCTTCTATCTCTCTGGATTTACCAGAGGTAAAGTACATATTCTCAGATCTACAGAAAAATGCTGTTATATGTAGATTTAACGGTTTCTGGCCTAGAACCGATGCATTGTACCAATGGATTCACACGGTCTGGACAAAAAATTGCCAAATTCACCTATGCTCTAAGGGTTTCTTCATAGTAACTTTCCTCGAAGAAGAAGAAAAGGAAAAAGTTCTCAATGAAGGGCCATGGTTTTGGGGCAGTGCGGGACTGTTTGTTACTCCATGGTTCCCGGAGTTCGATGCTAATACTATGGTGGTATCAAGGATGCCTGTATGGGTAAGGCTGCATAATCTTCCGATACATTTCTGGCACTCCAAGGCCTTAATAGTTATAGGGAATACCCTTGGAAGAATGTTAAAGATTGATTCAGAGAGACACATAAAAGGAATCTTTACTTTTGCTAGAATATGTGTCGAGGTAGATCTTAGCCAAGGTTTACCTGAAAGCATCATTCTGAACTTCAACAACTCACAGTGGAAACAACCGTTGGATTATGAGAATACAGCCTTCAGATGTAGGGGATGTCAACAAACAGGTCATCTGTACAATGCATGCAAAAGCCTCAACAAGAGCAAGCCACAACAAAGGAAGCCCAAAGGTTGGCAGAACATAGATGAGGCCGCAAAGAAGAGAGCCGCGGAAAGGAAAGCCTCTCCGACACCAGAAGTTGAAGAATCAGAAACAGAAGAGGATGATACCATCATAGAGGAAGCGGAAACAGGGAATCAGAAGGAAAACATATCAGAAAACAAGGCTCCACAACAGGTAGAGACCCACCAAAATCAGGCAGATTTGACAAGCATGGATCAAAGCATGGGAGCCAACAAACGGCATCACCATTCAGATACCTCAGACTCAGACAAAGAAATAGGCACACAGAATGCAGGAACACAGCTAGTCATTGCTTCGACCGAGCCCACTCAAGGAGAGTGGCGTAAGGTCGAAAAGAAAAAGGGGAGAAAAACCTGAAGCATGAGTCTTTACTTCACTGCTGGAATTCAGTTTTTCCCCCTTTTTTCTTGCTCTTTCCTCTTCTCTTTTCTTCTTCTTTGAGCACGTTAGTCTTCTAACGTTGTGTAACCACGCGAGCCCATGTGGCAGACTGCAAAATGCTTCATTGCAACTACTAGTGTAACTTTTCATTAATTCTTTAATAAAAGGTTACCGTTTTTTCCTTTGGAAAAAGAATGTTATTTCAAATGATTATGATTAAATATGTACATGTTGCTAGTACAAGGATACCAATATGTTATGTCATGAATGAAATGTCTGCATATTATGTTTTACCTATCAACATGTGTGATGAGGTTAAAGAACACATATTTTTCTTTATTATTGATGAGATGGATATAAGTATAGTGATCACACTTGACTACTTAATGTGAAGGCTAACAGCAGGTATATTGGCTAGACATAGCCAAATATGTTAGGTGAACTCAAAGACCAATACTATAGATGTCAGCAAAAATGCATGCTAGGAACTGTTAGTTGAATACATTGTGTTTTTAAATATATTGATGCTTATGTTATAATGTGTAGACAAGTGTTTATATTACAGATGATATCGTTATCCAAATTGACCATGTGATGACAAAACTCCAAGAACAGTTTAGGCTCAGTGAGATTCCATGGCAGGGTGTTGACCTTGGTCCTATTAAGAGGGGTGGAGGTGTTGCCCACCATTTTTCCTCCAAACCTGAATTCATGGGAGGATTGTACGAGACGTGTGATGATAATTGTCAGATGCCTACTGGGGAAGTTAGGTCGGTGTAGTCGACGCTCCCACCCTTGGAGTTTTTTGGATGGTTCGTCAATATAGCTGACACCATGGGATATTCTAGTAGAGAATAGATAAGAAGGGAGCATAAGAGATTAGGAAGGATAGGATGATTCTAGTATGGCTTGGGAACTCTGCTAGGGCAGTGCATAAATGTTCAAAACAAATCTTAAAAGTATCCTCACATTATAAGGGAAAATTCAATCAAGGAACACAATCCTTACATGATTATACTAAAGACTAAAGTAATTACTAATATATTATATAAACCCTAACTTCAGGACGAAGTTTTCTGAAGGAGCAGTGTACATAATGACCCATCTCAAATCACAGGCAACATAGGAATATTAGCATGCAATGAGGCATGCATATGATAGCTACATATGCATGCATCACATGCACTACACTAGTATGCATTATAACTGATTACGAAAAATGTCCAAGTCTAGGGTAAATGAATTAATTATTAAAGTACTAAGTAAATACCTAACTCACCAAAATATAATGAATATATTGAGCGGGGTACTTAATATGTGTACCACCATCATAATATATAACTAATACATTATTCAAAATAAAAGGTAAATACAATGGATTATACAAAATAAAAAGGGAATTACAATATATTATATTATATTAACTAAAAAGAAATTATAATATATATATATTACATTACAAAACCAAAAATAAATATAATATTAGATAAGAAGGAACTAAATATATATGTTATACAATCAAAAGGACCCATGACATAAACATTATAAGGAATTTATAACTCTCGACCATTCGGAATAATGAAAATACACAGTTGTCCACTATAATGAAGGCGGAGACCACTTAAGCAAATGGATGAACTACTTTGTCAAATGGTGGCAACCGCCTAAGAATTTCAGAATTTTTTTATCAAAGGACGGTGAAGAGGTGGCTTGGGAAGGAAGGAAAAGGACTGACATAAGGAGATTGAGGGAGAAGGGAAAAAGGGGAGAGGTGGGGGGAGGAGGGGAAGAGGGTCACACGAGATTATGGAAGGACTATTCTTAGGGACAAGCATGGGCTTGATTCGAACTGAAATTGGGAAACTTGAGTTGTTCTTGGAGTTTTGGGCACAAGGGCTAAAAGTCTTTGATATTGAAATCCTCTGGATCTAGAAACCAACGAGGTTGATCCCAAATATACAGGGAGGAATCAGTCGGTTTGGTAACGAACGCAAAGGACTCGGAGCAACTACAGTCAGGGATTGACATCAAACGGGAGAAACAACGATGTACTTGTATTTAATTTGATAGAATTTACATGAAATTTGCTTATTTGGTTAAATTGTAATAGCCAACATTACACTGGACCTTAAATCTCTATAGCAAGGTTATCGTTGAGATGGACCCTACAAGCCAATAGCTACAGTTTTTTCGCCAAGAAGTACCAAAATAGATGAGAAAATTATATAATGATTCATTTTGGATCATACCTAAAAATCTGCAACTAAGTATTGTGTAGTAGATAAGAGTCAAGACATTCTCATCAATTTCTTGGTCTAACATGGAAGGCTCATATAATTTCAACTTTTTCAGCATATCTGGGTGTAGGCTAAGTCTATAGGCATTATCACCCACTTGCTCCAACACTTCAAAAGTATCATACCACAAAGCCTTGATCTTCTCACCAAGACCATGTAGCTTTTCATTGTTTAGATATCTCCCACCTTGAATGTCTTCTCAATTTTGTCTTGATCATGTTGGACCTTATGCTTTTCCTATGGCTTCATCAATGTCTCTTACACTTGCAACTGGATCTGATTGATCTTAGCAAGGAATTTTTTAGCCTTCAATGCTACTCCTATGGTGTCTTCCCTCACTCCTTGTTATCCATATACAACATCTAAGGACGAAGAAGGACAATACCCTAAGCAAGTTTCAATAAGGGGCATAATAGTAGAAGTGTGGACTGCTACATTATAAGAGCACTCAACATAAATCCAGTTTACATCCCAAAATCGTAGACGCTTGTGATTATTACTCCTCAAAAGTCGAACCAATGTCTTATTCACTACTTTGGTCTACCCACCTATCTATGAATGGAAAGTTGTAGATCTCTTCAACTTATTGTTAATCTGCACGCAAAGTGTAGCCCAAAAGTCAGTAAGAAATCTAGTATCTCTATCTAATATGATGCTCCTTGGTATCCCAAAGTGCACCCAAACCTTTTCAAAGAACATGTTTGTTGCATCTTGTCCCTTGATGGCCTTTTAAATTTTTAAAAGACATGAGAAAGCACATCTTACTCAACTTTTCAACTGCCACAAATAGATAATCATGTCCCTTCCTAGTTCTTTGCAAATCTCCCATAAAATCCATGGATATGCTCTCCAATGGTTTAGTAGATACACATAAGGGATGGTATAAGCCTTTCTTTTTGTTTCTTGGTTTGCTTATACAACAAAGTATGCATCCTCTAATAAGTTGAGCTACATCCTCTTTCATTCTAGGCCAATACACATATCTCTGTAAGTTGGCAACTATCTTGCCACCACCAAGATTCCCTACAACTTTGGATGTGTGAGCCTCTCTGAAAGCAATAACATTTCATCTTTAGGAACACAAAGCTTGTCTAACTTGTAAAGCAACCCATCCTAGAGATTATAGTCAGCCTTACTATCAACTTTTACACAAACTTGGCCCTATCGCTGTTAAAACACCTCTCTAAGGTCCCCATCTTCTACATATGCCTCTTTGTATGCATCATGAGTGAAAGGCTCCATGAGCATAACAATTCCCAAACCGATGATCTTAGATGTGAGTGACCTTGAAAGCATGCATATTTATTTATTACTACTGCGCTTCTTATATTTGATGATTAGATAAAAGTGTTATAAAAACCCATCCACTTCTAGTGTCTAGTTTGTTGAAGCTTACTATGAGGCTGCAAATACTACAATGGCTAGTGATCAATGTGGATAATGGTTTCCTTGCCCATCAAATAGGGCTTCCATTTCTTAACAACTTGAACTAGAGCCTAGAGTTCCTTGCAATATGTAGGGTAGTTCAAGCTTTGCCAGGGAACATTCCAAGGTAATAGTAGACTAGCTTACCTCCCTGCATAAAGACCAGTCCCATAGCATATCCACATGCATCCATCTCTACTTCAAAATGCTTAAATTGGGCAATGCGAGAACTTGTGCTTGACTAATATTTATTTTCTTATCTTCAAAATATTTCTATTAATTCTTTCCCCTCTAGAAACCCTTGCCACTCATTGTTATTGCATGGAGTGGTGCAGCCACCATTGAAAAGGGTGCTATAAAGTTTTGTAGGTACTCAAAACTCACTAACATCAGCAACAGTAGGGCACTTGAGGATGTCGATCCTAGGAATAGAGTATCAATTCTTGAGGTCGATCTTATCAAATCCCCTATAGTTGATACACATTCTCCAAGTCCCATTCTTCTGGGGTATCATGATGATAAGTGACCCACAAGATGAGGTGCTTAGTCCGATTACTCCCTACTCCAATATTCATTAATGACCATACCACCTCATACTTCCTTATTGATCAATCAAATCAAAGCAACAAACCACAGTAAAAGTTATGGAGTGCACCCAACAACAAGATGGTGAGACCCCCCATTTCTCCTTAGCCTCCCCCTTTAGGAGACCACCTTATATAATTCAAACAAGTTCGAAGATTTTTGGAACGTATATCAATCCACACGTTCTCAATAGATTAGAAAGATCAGATCCAGATGGATCCTAGGTAGAGCAAGCGTCGCCCATCAAACTACCTCCATAATCCTGAGGAGCAACTAGAGATGTATTCAGAATTTCCTTCTTTCAAGCTCGGTAGTTAGGAATACGAAACTATGCTCCTTAATGGTTCCAAAAGACTCTGACAATAAGCCAATGCCCATTTCGTCCTCCCCCCACCCCCCCAAGCCTCACACCCAACCATCAGACTCAGACGCCCTTGACATCATTGGCCCCATTGTCCAATCTCTCTCTCTCTAGGTTCTTGTGTTGGGTTATCTACATTTCCAGTCTTGGACAAACTCACTTAACGTTTTAAATCACTATACCTTCGTCACAGTTTTATAGATAAATATAGGTTTCTTTCCTTGTATTATTTTTGACATTTTCTAGGAGTTCCACTAGCAATTCCACATTGTTTTCATACTAGTTGTACTCTTCAATTCCATTCCTACTTTTGTGGTCATTTGTTAGACATTGATAAGTTATTTTATTATTTTATCTTACTTCATCTGCTCCCAATATGGACTATCTGTACAACCCAATGTTTGGCAATTGAGAGTTAGGTACAACTATATCTTATGCTCCACTTCCCTCTTAAGGTGGTAACCTTTAGCTCTTAGAACACCACTTTGTACACTTGTAGAAGCTCCTCCAACTGATGTTTATGCTATGCCTTTAAGTTTACCCACCCATCTCTTGGTCAATTCTCTCTTAAGAAGAGTAATACAAACTTGCTATTATAACTGATCAATGTCTTGGCATAGTTAGCACTTGTCAAAGAGATCTTAGATTCACCTTTATGTGCATTGATGATGAAGGGCATCCCATCCTTGATTCAAGTAGTATTGGTTCACTCTCCTTCCAAATACTGCAATACACATATCAAGTGCTACTCCATCATCTCCACTTCATCAATATAGTTTGTATGTATAACAAATTTGAACTTACATTACTTAGTGTCCTTAAGCTCTGCATCCTTATTTACCCAACCCAATGGTTTTAAGCTCTACATCTTATCCAAGCTCGTTGACCAAATCTTCTTTTATGAGGTTGGCTTGTGAACCAAATTCAAAAAGGGCATCCACCTTTGTCTTCCTTGACCCAAATATTACTATGGTAAAGTTCAATCATCCCTTCTCTTCCTTGGGATGGAGGCTACTCAGGTTCACCTCCTTCCCCATTATAGTGCAAACAATATTTTCATCTACATCTAAGTTGCTCTCTACCTAGTTTCTTAAATCCACAACTTGGCATCTTTTTTGCAATTCTTTGGATTTGTTGCTTCCAATGCTCATCTTTGGTGTGATAATTAATATTGCAATGGTTACAGTGGTTGTTTGGATCTTTGCATTGATGTGTAGTGGTTGTTGTTTGATTGCCCCTTCCTTTCCACTTCTTTCCCTCCTTGGAAGCATCTTGGTGGTTTGTTTGCTTGGAACCACTTGGTTTTCATTTATTCTTACCCACATTATCCAAATATTGTGCTTGCACAACAAGACTCATCAACTAGGTTTAAACTTTAAAGAGCATCCCATGCCTCTTTAAATTGCTATGAAGACTTCCTAGATACTTGAGTACATTCAGGTTATTGAGAAAGATATCCAACATAATGGTTTGTTCTTTGAAGTCAATGGTGTACTCTTGCACACTCTACCCTTGCCTCTACCAAAACTAATGCCAACAAATCCAATAGTTTGCTTTGGACCAAATAGGGTAGAACTGAGACTCAATGAAGGTTTTAAACACCTCCCCTTTGAATAATGGGGGATCAATCTCCAACCTTAGTGTCTCTATATGACTTTCCCACCAGTTTTAGGCATGGCCCTCTAACTTTAATCAAGCAAATGAAATATTTTACTCTTATGTTATAAAAATTGAATAAACTTCTAATAGTTCCAACTTGCAAATATTGATTCAATTTAACAACATCAATCTCACCCTAGTAGGGATTGATGTCCATTTTTACTTCCACTTTAAACAGATATTGGAAAGAAAAGATGGGGAACTTGGTTTCTCTTTCTATAACTCTTAACTCTTTTTCATCTCTTTTTTTAGGTCTTCATTATCTCCAGATTTATCATCCAAGCCACCTTTTGAGTTAGAGCTACCAAATTCCCTAAAGGTCCAAAAATGTATTGTTTAGAGTTGCCATGAGGACAACCATGTTGTGATAGATGTCAATGACTTGTGCTTCAACTTTAAAAATCCCTTCTTCGACTCTTCCCATGGATTTTGATTATACCCATCTACCATGGCTAAGGTTTTAAGACTTCTTTCTTATGCTGCAACTTCCCACAAAAACCTCTACGAAAGTTGCTCTAATACTTGTTGAGAAATCTAGGGTAGCTATGTTAGGTGATTTCTCTTCTTTGATAATTGTTTGTGATGTAATTTTACTTTACTTAATTAGCTTCTTCTTTCACTTGATTATCATTAGTGTTCTTATCATCAAACATCTACCAAACAATTTTCAGACCTGCAACTTTGACTGTAATTTCAGCCTGCAATTTTCAACCACCTGCAATGATTGTTACTTCGCAAGTGTGAGTTGATTAGGGCATAATTAAGAGGCTTCTCTCCTTCGCTTTGCTTGGACTTTTCTTCTCATAAATTTGGCTTGCAAGAGTGATCCTTTAATGCTAAGTTTCGGCTTCTTTTGAGGTCTACAATTTTTCACTTTAGAAACCCTAGCTGCAGTCCACATGTGTGAGAGAAATTGGCCCAAAAACAATCTTCTTTGCTTCGATTTTTCTCCTTGAATTCTCCTCTTTCTCCCTCTTTCTAGGTCTTGATCTCCTTTTAGATCGAACTTCTTGTGTGCTAAATTGATGATTCTCCAAATGAAGTTTAGTTCTCTTATATATAGTCTTCCTGGCAAGTCGAATAGCCCCTTCATAAGGTCGACTTGTCACCTTGTACGCCGACTTGTTCTTTCTTGAAGGCCGACTTGTTGCTTCTGTTGAAGTTTCTAATTCTACCAGTTAGAAACCCTCCATGCACTTTACTGATTTATTCCTACCTACTTGTTCCGTTACTTAAGTTATTTACAATGTAAATACTGAAAATAAACACTAGTGCATGCTCAACATATTACATATCATCAACTGAAGGAAACAAATACAAGCACACAAAATGACACCGTTATTTTTGGACCAATGTCCCTGGAAAAACCCAATGCGGGAAAATCGGTGCAGCTATCTGAGGGTTTTCTTATTAAGCAATTTCAGAGTACAATTTTAGTGCTAAATCTAGCTTACCCAACAGAGAATGCCCTTGGCAGTAGTACCTCTCAGTTTGAGACAAATGTCCCCGCTGAAACCCCGGATAAACCCTTCAACAGTTCCTCGGCTCCAATTTGCCCCAGAAACCCCAGCATCTGCCTTTCTGGACTGCGTCAGCCTCTCTCTACCCAGCGCTGGCCCTGCATCACCCTAAATGGGCATGCGTCAGCCTCAGGAGGCCCTGCGTCAACCTTCTGGCCCTCTACGTCAGCAACGCTGGCCTCTCTGAAGCACTGCACAGCTCTTGGCTGCCTCTACGTGGCCCTACGTGAGCCCTGGTTGCTACTGTGTCACTCTCTCTAGCTCTTGCGCTTATCTCCCGACACTATCTCTGCCTCTCTCTCTCTCTGTACTCACTGCGCCTCAGCTGCAACTTCGATCACTAATTCTATCTCTCTTAACAAACCCCGCTCTACAGAATAGAATGATTGATCATCTGGTGTACTCTCCAAGTGACCCTCAAGCCTCCTCTTATACTTTTCTCGTTGACATATCAACGGCCAAGATTAAGTCCCTAATCGACGACTAACATTAGATCTGGCTTGATCCATGTCTTTTGGACCATTCTAACACACTTTTATATTAATCCACATTAATATTTTAATTTCGCTAAGTCCCCATTAAAAATATTAATTATTTTAATATCTCCTAAACTATTTAGAATCTGCCCAAACCCTTTTTGGGTATTGGAGATCTCATGTGCCCCAACCTCTCCACCAAATTTCGTGGCTAGAGCACATCCGATGCTACCACAAATCAACAGCTTCTTGTTTGACAAGGTCTTAGAGGGTCTTTGACTCAAATAAATATTCTTTACAATATGTAACATGCCCAAAAGGGTCTTCCAAACATGACAATGACACTCATGACTTGTAGACTCAATGACAAGCCCTAGAAGCACTCAATGGGTAGTTGAACTATAAATCAAATAACCTTAAGCATGAAACCCATGCCTCAAAATAAACAATAATCATTTTATTCTTCTCTTTACATCAAATACATAAAATCATGATTACATATGTAATTATGAATACCAAACCTAGATACATATTTCAACAATACCAATATGATCTATAAACTATTGTAAATATTCCCCTATAACAGTTCATCACAACATATCTTACAATATTTTGCAATTTTTATTATGTGATGTTTTATTTTAGATTTCAAAGTTAATAGTACTAACTTAGGACACAAATATTAAAAACTGAAACTTAAATGAAAGAAGCTAAGAAAATAACACACCATACACATAATGAACACAAAATGTACATAGGAAAAACCCAACTAGAAAGTGAGGCCTATGCCTTTATCTTATCTTCTCAATTATGAGAAGTGAATACAAAGAAAGTGCATTCACTATGGGCTTGCCATTGATCTGAAATCACCCCTAGGTGACCTCAGGAAATTAATGAAGGTATTACGGACTCATGTGCTGATGTGTGTGTCTATGTTATCTTGTGCAATGGATCGATAAGATTGCGAAATACACAGACACTTGAAACAGTAAGAGATCACAGTAAGCAAACATAAACACAACAAAATTTAATAAGGAGTTCACCCAATCCTCCTGGGCTACGTCTCCTGGTCCAGCCTTCAGTGGTGGCCTTTTTATTATGTTTTTAAAGCAGAGTCTTACAATAAGGAGCTCAATCTGAGTCTCACTTGATAGAGGATGATCAGTAGGATGGCACTTGGAATTCCCAAGTCCTTAGAGTTCATAGACTCCCCTTACCGAATTTCAACCTCAATTGGTCTCTGTCTGCTCGATGCTGCCCTTACTCTGATGGTCAGCTCGGCTTCTCTGTCCTCTGCAACTTGCCTCTCTTTCTGTGTCCTCGGCCTTCGGCTTCTTCACTGCTTCTCTGTCTCACTATCTCTCTGTCTTGTCTCTGTCAACTCGTGGCTTTAAAGCCAGTTCATTCCTTCGACTGTTCGTTTCGGCTTCCCGACTCTCTGGATCGCCTGCCTCTGTCCACTGGGACTCCTCTACCCTGCATCATCATTGCTGCATAACACTTCGCAGAGAGGTGGCCACCTGTCTCCTTGCGAGCTGAGTGTCAGTTCTTCCTGAACAGTCGTTCTTTCCGTTATTTCCCAGATCCCTGAGAAACAGATCCTTCTGTCGATTCATTGGTCAAATCGGACTTCAAATCTTTATGCGCCGTAGCTTATTTCTCCCTGGGGTCCGGTCATCCATCGAGTTGAACCTTCGTCGTTTGATCTGGAGCCCCCAAACCCTACGGTCTTTGTTTATATCGCGCAGTTGAGTTGCTCAACCGTTAGTCCGCGATGTAAGCGGTTTTTCTCTCTCCCCGCCAGACACGCGTCACTCGGTGTATGGAATCGCTGGGTCTTCGGCCAAACCCACTTACCACCCAAAATGCCTCCGATATTCCGCCGATTTTGAGCGCGGGACCTGCCTGTCGGTTTTAGCGCTTTCCCACGGTTTTTCTGGTTTCCCTTGTGACTGAGCGCTCGGGGCTTTTCCTTCTCGAGGGGTTTTTCCCAGCGAAGGTCAAACCCAAAAACGGAGGCTGTTTGTGATACGCGATGCACAGTCTCCATGGGCCAACGGTCAATGCGCTTTGACCGAAGGTCCTCATTGCTCTGTGCTGGCTGCAAATTACCATTATTCAGAGGTTATTTCTGATAGCTATAAGATTTCTTGAAGTCTGTCATTCATTCTTAACAATCATGGAATTGTTTGAGGATCCAATTCGGATCACGACCTTCCCACTGAAAAAGCTTTTGGACCACCAAAAGTTGGTTTTCAAGCATCGACTAAGTGAGGATACAACTTTCTCACCTGTCCAATCTCTATCCATTTTGCACTGCTTGGCTTTGAACCCCTGAGCCCAATTCTGAGGTACTCAACATCTCCCCTGCGCGTCATTCTCACCTTCCTGTCCAAAACTGTGTCTTCCTACAATTCATTAAGATATTCAGGTAACAGGTCATCAATAGAAGGCAATTGACTCTGCTCTTCAAGATCTTCAATTAACGAAGGTTCAAATAGTCTCAAGCTATCTGCATTGACGACTGAGTAGATGTGCATATAAGCTGGCAAATCAAGGCGAAAAGCATTCTCACCAATTTTCTCAAGGATCCTGAAAGGTCCATACCTTATTGGTTTTAGCTTTTTACCTTCACTTTGCATCCTATCCTTGCTAATATACAGCCAAACTTGATCACCAACTTGAAAACTATGCTCCATCCGATGCTTGTCATGCCTTGCCTTGTATTTGGCCTGGCTCTTTTCCAGTTGTTCCTGTACTGCCTGATGGATCTCTTGGATTTGTTCAATGAACCTAGTTGCCTTGTCCACATCGTTGTGTCCCTCAACTGTTGTGTCCTTACCAAAGACAAAATCCAAGGGAGACCTTGGTGTGAAACCAAAACAGGTCTCAAAAGGAGATCTCTGTGTGGAAGAATGTTTGGCTCGGTTGTAAGCATGCTGCACATAACACAAATGTTCATCCCAAAGCTTAGGATGCTTGCTGCAATATCCCCTGAGCAACTGGATCATTGTCCTGTTGACTACTTCTGTCTAGCCATTGGTTTGTGGATGGAAAGCTGTGCTTTTCTTCAATTCGATGTCCATCAGTTCCCATAGACTTGACCAAAACTTTCCCACAAATCGAGTGTCTCGATCAGATATAATGGAAGTGGGTAATCCAAAATGAACCCATACATGTTGAAAGAACAGTTTTACAGTTTGTTCAGTTGTAATCTGTTTATTACAAGGTATCAAAATACACATTTTGTTGAACCTATCCACAACAACATACAGATAATCATGACCTTTCATAGATTTAGGCAATCCTCCAACAAAGTCCATGGAAACACTTTCCCAAGGATGAGAAGGAATTGGTAATGGAGTGTACAAGCCTAGTTTTCTATTGTTGGGCTTGCTTTTAGCACACATAGTACACCCTCTTACATATCTAGAAACTGTCTCGTTCATTTTTGGCCAATAACAAAATCTTTGTCGTTGTGCAACTGTTTTACTTACCCCAAAGTGACCTGATATTAGATAAGTGTGTGCTTCTCGAATTATCTTTACTCTTTCAGTTTGTGGAATGCATAGCTTCCCACAATGATATAGGAGTCGGTCCTTAATATGATAATCCAATTCTTCTACTCATTTGCCTTGACTTAAAGTTGCATATACATCTTTAAAGTCTATATCTTGAGCATATTGTTCAATGTATCTCTCATGTAACACAGAATTATGCTTTAGTGGATGCATTTATAACGGGTCTAGATAACATATCTGCGACTTTATTATGTATGCCCTTTTTATATCTGATGACTAAATGAAACTGATGTAGGAACCCCATCCACCTATAGTGTCTTGATTGCTGCAATTTAGTTTGGGAGTGTAGATATTGAAGTGGTTGATGATCAGTGTGGATAACTATTTCTTTGCCCATTAAGTAATGTTTCCAACTTTCCACTTTTTCACACTCTGTACTAATGCATACAATTCCTTATCATATGTGGGATAGTTAACTACTGCAGAATTAAATGTCTCAGAATGATAACATATGGGTTTGTCGTGCTGTATCAACACTGCTCCCATGGCATAGTCACTGGCATCTGTTTGGATCTCAAACAGTCTTTGAAGAACTGGCAGTGCTAGTACTGGTGTTGTACTAATCTTTTCTTTCAAGGTGTCGAAGGCTTTCTGCTGTTTGCCTCCCCACTGAAACACCTTGTTCAATCCTGTTAAAGCATGTAAGAGAGCTGCAATTAAGGAAAAGTTAGAAATGAACTTTCTCCAATATTGTGCTGCTCCTCAGAAGCTTCTAACTTCTGTAGCAGATTTGGGTTTAGGCCAGTTTACAGTGACTGCCACCTTAGAGGGATCTATCTTCTATTCACCACCCCCTACTATATGTCCCAAATAATTTAAAGATGTTTTGCCAAATTCACATTTTGAGAGTTTAACATAAAGTTTTTCTCTTTTCAAAACATCTAGTGTCTGCTTAACATGCTTTAAATGTTCTTCCCATGTTTTGCTAAATATAAGAATGTCATCCAGATATACAATAACAAAATCATCAAGAAAAGGTCAAAGTACATCATTCATTATTCTCATGAAAGTAGCAGGAGCATTAGTTAAGCCAAAAGGCATAATCAGCCACTCATACAATCTCTGCTTTGTTTTGAAAGCAGTCTTCCATGCATCTTGTTCTGCAACTCCGACCTGATGATATCCACTATGCAAGTCTAACTTGGAAAAATAAACAGCTTCCTTTAACTGATCTAATAGATCATCTATGCGAGGAAGGGGATCACGATTTTTTATTGTTATTTTATTCAGTGCTCGGTAATCAATGCACATTCTCCATGAGCCATCTTTCTTTCTCACCAAAACAATTGGTGACCCACATGGTGATGTGCTAGGTCTGATGAACCCCTTCTCGAGCAACCCCTGCACCTGCTTCTTGATTTCTGCATTCTCTAAAGCGGACAACCTGTACATCCCAATGTTAAGCAATGGAGCATCTTGCTGCAAATTAATATCATGCACTATTTCCTTTTTGGGTGGCAGACCTTTAGGTTTTTGAAACAAGATATCATACTCTGAAACAACTTTTTCTAAATCAGCTTGTTGTTTAGCATTGCAACCCTCAAATACATTGGTTTTATCAGGTTTCTTTTCCTTTACAACTATCAGTAAAAATTGTTTGCATGAATTTACAATTCGTTTCATCTGCCCTGAGTTTATGAGAGTATAATTATTCTTGAGCTTATGAGCTCTTACAAAGTATTCGATTCCATCTTTAACAAGTAGATACTTGTTCTCAGCTCTATAGAAAATAGCCTTTCTGTCATACAAGTAAGGACTTCCTAAAACAATTCCACATATATTCGAAGGAATTATATCTAACTCAACCTCATCTACAAATGCTGACCCAAAAGAAAACTTGAGTTTGCATTGTCTAGTCACTTGTAGTTGTGCTTTATCACTTAACCAACCTAATGGGTATGGTTTCTTGTGAGGTGTAGTCAGTAATCCCAACTTCTTTACAATTGCTTCAGAAATTAAATTTACTTGTGAGCCACTATCAAACAAAGTATCAATCTTTTGATGTTTGGAAATAACTCGAATATGGAAAAGCTCATGTCTTTTTCTCTCATTTTCTTCATCAATAGTAGATTGTGCAAAATTACTAGTAGATGCTTCAGAATTCTTACCTTTTATACCTGTGGCTGCAATGGTTGTTTCATCTCCTGAGTCCGACCCCAAATCTTTCTGAATAGTTGCAACAGTCTTCTTCTTGCCCTCGAACTTCTTAGGTCTCAGCTACGGATGCAGAATCCAACAGTGCTCATCATCATGCCCATCATTCTTACAGTGAGTGCATGAAGACTTGCTTTTCTGTGCAGTGTTGGCCTTCCTCTCTTTCCATTTCTGGTTTCTTTTCTCCTTACTCTTGCTTGCAGTGGGTTGGGATGATCCCCCAACTTTTGGGTTCCCATTCTTTCCTCTAGCTTCTAGATGCGTAGCTTGAATAGATACCTCATCTATACCAATGGGATTAAACATGAGGATAGTGTGCCTCATGTAGCTGTGTAGACCATTGATGTACTTCAACAGAGTCTCAGGTGAGTCTAATGAGATTCCTAGAATCAAAGCTCTCTTCCTAGATTCTTGGGTGTAACCTTGTACACTTTGCCCTTTCAATTGTCGAAGAGTTTGCCAGCTCATCATGGCTTGCTGCATGTAGGCCAGTGGATAGAATTGCTTTTTGATTGCAAAAACAAATTCACTCCAAATAGAAAGAGTCTTACCATGTCTCTTCATGTCAGCTTGGGTCCTGCCTTCCCACCAAACCAAGGTAGTGCCTCCAAGGCGTAGGCTGCCCAACTGAATCTTGCTCTTGTCTGAGTTGATACTCTGCACTCTGCAATAAACATCAATTTGTCTGATCCAATTGTCCATCTTTTCTGCATTCAACTCTCCATCATATATTGGCAAATCAAATTTAACATCTAGTTTAATCAAAGATGTCTTCTTTTTATGTTCAAGGCTATTAGGAAGTGTGAGAAAGTTTTTTTCTTTCCCTTTGCCTTTTGAGTGGTCATGAAGGAGAGACTCTTCTTCTCCTTTATCTTGTTTGGAGCCTGATGATTCCTCATCTTTATGTTTTCTAAAGTCCTTATACATTTCCTCTACCATGGATCTCATGGCCAGGAAACTATCTATAAATTGAGGGTCTGGGCCCACAAAACCTTCCTCCAACATTGTCTTCTGAGGATAGACTCTTCCAATTTCAAGATTAGTTTCAACCAACTCTCCTTCTCCTAATTTGAGCTTTGATCTAGTTAGCATTCAACAGCTAAATCCAGCACAAGCTTGTCTAACCTTAACAACCTATAGCTCTAATACCACTTGATCTGAAATCACCCCTAGGTGACCTCAGGAAATTAATGAAGGTATTACAGACTCATGTGCTGGTGTGTGTGTCTATGTTATCTTGTGCAACGGATCGATAAGATTGCGAAATACACAGACACTTGAAACAGTAAGAGATCACAGTAAGCAAACATAAACACAACAAAATTTAATAAGGAGTTCACCCAATCCTCTTGGGCTACGTCTCCTGGTCCAGCCTTTAGTGGTGGCCTTTTTATTATGTTTTTAAAGCAGAGTCTTACAATAAGGAGCTCAATCTGAGTCTCACTTGACAGAGGATGATCAGTAGGATGGCACTTGGAATTCCCAAGTCCTTAGAGTTCACAGACTCCCCTTACCGAATTTCGACCTCAATTGGTCTCTGTCTGCTCGATGCTGCCCTTACTCTGATGGTCAGCTCGGCTTCTCTGTCCTCTGCAACTTTGCCTCTCTTTCTGTGTCTCTCGGCCTTCGGCTTCTTCACTGCTTCTCTGCCTCACTGTCTCTCTGTCTTGTCTCTGTCATCTCGTGGCTTTAAAGCCAGTTCATTCCTTCGACTATTCGTTTCGGCTTCCCAGCTCTCTGGATTGCCTGCCTCTGTCCGCTGGGACTCCTCTGCCCTGCATCATCATTGCTGCGTAATGCTTCGCAGAGAGGTGGCCACCTGTCTCCTTGCGAACTGAGTGTCAGTTCTTCTTGAACAGTCATTTTTTCCATTATTTCCCAAATGCCTGTGAAACGGATCCTTCTATCGATTCATCAATCAAATCGGACTTCAAATCTTTATGTGTCGTAGCTTATTTCTCCCTTGGGTCCGGTCATCCATCGGGTTGAACCTTCGCCGTTTGATCTAGAGCCCCCAGATCCTACGGTCTTCGCTTATATCGCGCAGTTGAGTTGCTCAACCGTTAGTCCGCGATGTAAGCGGTTTTTCTCTCTCCCCGCTGGACACGCATCACTCGGTGTATGGAATAGCTAGGTCTTTGGCCAAACCCACTTACCGCCCGAAATGCCTTCGATATTCCGCCCGTTTTGAGCGCGGATCCGCCTGTCGGTTTTAGGGATTTCCCACGGTTTTTCTGGTTTCCCTTGTGACCGAGTGCTCGAGGCTTTTCCTTCTCGAGGGGTTTTGCCCAACACTAATTGTGTATCAGAAACAGCCTCCGTTTCTGGGTTTGAGCTTCTCAACTGCCATTTTTGCGCCATGCACAGTCTCCATGGGCCAACGGTTAGCGCGCTTTGACCGAAGGTCCTCCTTGCTCTGTGTTGGCTGCAAATTACCATTATTCAGAGGTTATTTCTGATAGTTATAAGATTTCTTGAAGTCAGTCATTCATTCTTAATAATCATGGAATTGTTTGAGGATCCAATTCGAATCAGCCATGGATGTCGTGGCCTATATAATTGCAACAGGATCTTCTACTCCCTTTGTTTTGCTTCAATATCCCATTGTCAATGCTCTATTGTACTATGGAACAATACTCAATACAACAATGAAACTCATTCCTCTCCTAGCAACCTAGTATTTTACAATGTCTTAATAGTTGTCCAATGTTAGAATCAGGGTTACAATTCACGCATGCCTCAACTCCCAATTAGGGTTAGGGTTTTAGACCCACTAAAATCTTTTTGAAACGCCACACATGAATAACTCCACATGTGTGAGTAATGTACGTTGATGTGGCATCCACTTGGTATCCATGGTGGTTAACAAGATAAGTCAACTTGCAAGAGGCATAATTTCCTCATACAAATTATGATTGAGGTATATTCACATTGTTGGAAAGCTTTCAAAATGCATAGCAACATCCAAACACTAGAAACTTTGTTTGCAAAGTTTTGACCCCAAAAATAATCATTTAAGGCATCCTATAGGATCCAAAAGTTTATGGACCCCAAATCTCCAAAGCAAGACAGAGCCTTGCAATGGGCCCAACAAGTTAATAGCTCAATTTTTTCCACCCAGAAGTACCAAAATAGATGATAAAATACATAAAGATGCATTTCAAATTAAGTAGTCATTAATGGCATATGGGAGTGATGGGAACACTAAATATTAAAGAACACTCTTAAAACTACAAGAAAAACTAACATAGTAAAAGAGATACAAATTTTAATAAATGAAAGAGGACCTCGTAGACAAAAGTGAAAAGCCCTAACTCAACCCCAACATGGAACTATAAGGAGAAGGAGAGGTGAAGGGAGAAGATGTAACATCGTGAAGCGGCTATTGCAAAGCTTGATGATGTCCTCTAGGGACTACCAAGCACTAAGAATCTCTATTTACTAGATCTATCTACCCTAGGGAATTGCTCTATGGATCCCTAGATCATGTATGGATTCTGATCCAAATGCACCCAGGATACACTCCAAACTTCAAGAGGATTTAAAAAATAAAAGAGTGTAATAATCCCCCAATTGTTAGTCATTTGCTTATGGAGCCCTTATATTTCAAGCTCACCTTCAACACTAGCCGCAATCAATGTGGGAAAGAGTTTGTTGGAAACAATGAACAAACTTTGTAACATGATGTTGGATGTTCTAGATATACTTAAAATAATAAACTTAGAATATGATTGTTGTTGTCGTGCCACAATTTCAGCTATATATTGCTATATTTGTGCAACGATTACGTTGTATATAGTTATATTTGCCCCACAACAATAGTTATATTAATACTACTAACCATATATCTTGTGGTTGATTAACTTTATCAAGTGAGGTATCGTGTTGTTGATATGATTTGGGGTCTTGATATAACCTTATAAAGTAGCCCTTACTTTATATAACCAATATTGGTTAATTTATATGTTGAACATACACAAAAATAATGGACTAATTTGGATAACTCGTGTGATGCATTATATTCGCAAGATATACATATTAACACAATTTTATGAACCCTTGGTTTTCATCTTCCAAGAGGTCTCTTGGGCTTCTATGATTGTTGGCCTCCACTTGAGGCATTTTGCCTTCCACTCAAGTGAATCTGCTAAGTTTGCATAACCCAAAAGGATTATGCTTCCAACATTGTTGCCTTTAATCCAAAGGGGTGTATAAGAGCTGAAATAAAAAAAGTGCATGGAAACCAATGGCTAGATGAGCTCTCTAAAATGGTGGTTTAAGGTAGACCACAAACCAAATGAGGTATCAGAAGCCGAAGTCTTCTACTGGTAGTGGTTTATGGCTGACCACCAACTTTGAAACTAGGATCGAAGCAATTCCTAGAACAATTCTAGATATAGCTAGAAGCTAAAGTCTTCTACGAAGTGGAAGTGCTCCCAGATGATGGTTTAAAGATGACCATAAACTGATGAAATGCGTAGGAGAAGTCGGTGTCTTCTACAAACAGTGGTTTAAGGCAAGCCACCAACCAAATCATGCTCATGAAACATGATTGTTTTTTGCTAAGCTCTGACTTTCGCTCTAGGCTCTAGCAGTTGGCTCTGACTTAGGCTCACTTAATATATCTTCGAAGCTAGTAGCTGACCATCAATTTCCCCCTTATCAAATACTAAGTGAGAAGATGAAGATATCTCCACTACAATACGTGTCAATACTCGAGAATGAACTCTTAGGTATGATTGATATATCTTCTTGGTTGTTGAAGACCATTGCCAAGAAGTGATCCATCCAAGGTGAATCTTTGCTCTTGCAAGAGTCTTGTGTCTAGAACATCTGTCTAAATGATGACTATGTTTTCCCCAAAGCTCACAAGGGTGAAGATTCAAACATTGACCTTTCACATGGCCAACTCGATCAAAATGTTTGCATTTGATAATCTAAAGTCGCTATGTAATTGGAGCAGGACCAGGTGAAGATGAACTGTCCTGAAGGAACCCAACACTTTGAAACTAGATTGGTTTGGAATACTCTGGAATGTGAAAGAACACATCTTTTTCATGTCCGAGACTAGTTCTATTCCTGTTGATGATAAGTTCTTCCCAAGATCTAATGATGGGCTTGGTAAGTGCAAGTTGAACCTTTGCATCTTCATGTAAGTTTGCTCCTGAAATGGTCTCACTGATCTAATCAAGTACTAGTTGTCGTTGGGAGTCTTTCTCTAACTCAAAAAGAGAGTTATTCTGAACAAGAACCAGTTCAAAATGATGACTCCTCTATTGTAATTCATATCATTAGAGCTGAGGTTCGAGCTGCAGAAACTCTATCTTGTCTTGTGCGTTTTGTAAACAAGTTTGAATATCAGTGAAAGATGCTTTGTTGATTTTGACCATGTTGTCAACAATAGAGTGTATTAGAGAATCTAGCAACTCTAATAACTCATTAATTTTGGCCATTTTCTCAACAACTCAAGCTAAACAAATGCTTTGAATGCTCTGTTGTACAAATGAAGTAGATGCTACACTCTCCCTCATAGAGATCAAGGTGTGAAAAACACCAAGCACGGTTTACCTAGAACCTAAGTTGCAGGAAACGTGGGCAGAGGGTCCGTTTCCATACGGAAACGAAACGGAAACGCGAAAACCCGTACGGTACGGCCCAAAAATGTGTTTCCAGCCGTACTAACCCGTTTCTTGAGGAGGAAACGTGGCCAGTACGGCCGGAAACGCATTTCCGAGCCGTACGTCGGAGTTTCCTCTTGTAACTTGACGTTTTCTTGTATTTTTTTTATTTTTTCGCTTCTAATTTTTTATTGGGTGACTCAAATATCCTCTAGATGCTTCTAGATGTCTCTCAAGTTATAAAAAAAATGAGTTTTTTGAGTGGGGCAACCGAATGTTCAAGCCTATGGCCCTAGTGTTGATATGCAATTCATGGTAATGTTAAAATTTTCATTTTCATGTGATACTCCTTTATTTTTCATTTTCATCCTTTTACTTAAATTTTTAACATTACCATGAAATGACTCAGGATGTTTGAGAGTGGTTTCGCCCTCATTGGATTTCATATGGAGAAAGTAGAATTTTAGATCTCACTCAAAATCCAGCAGACTTATCTGTTTTTCAGGATTTCAGAATTGGGGGGATTGCAATGTTTCCATTGGATTTTATCATGTACTAGGGGGTATGGAACTTGTATTTAATCAAGAGAACCAAGCCCTCTATGCAGGGTAGACTCCCAATAATCAAGAGCATGTAGGGTACTAGGGTATGAAACTTGTATTTAATCAAGAGCACTAAGGTCGTTCGACTATGTAGGAGGAGACTCCCAATCAAGCACGAGACAAGAAATTAGAAATTTCTCGTGGCTGATTTTGGATATTTCTATTTTCCATTATGTGATCATTCATGAGTAAATGTGATGTAAATTTAGAGACTTATAGTTTATGCATTGACAATTGACAATTTTATCATAATGTAATAAATTAGAATGTATCATATATGCTTTATGATTGCACATATTTCTTAGATGTCCTAATATATATATATATATATATATATATATATATATATATATATTCGCGTTTCCCCGTTTCCAAAATTTGGGGGGGTCACGTTTCGTACCCATGCCCGTTTCGGAAACTCGTACGCGTTTCCCTGTTTCGTGCAACTTAGCCTAGAACTCAAAAGCAAAATGAAAATTAAACATGTCAAACAGAAGGATTTTCAATTCCTGCTAAAGGCACCCCAAATTTGGAAAATAATCAAAATCACCACATAAAAGGCTTAACTGGGGTCATTAAAGGACCACCACTGAAAGAACATTCTGGAATTAGATTTTGCTGAAAAGGCTGAAACTGATGCACATAAAGGGAATGATGTGTCCGAAAACTCAATTTCTGTGATGCATGTTTCTCTTCCAGAATGGTGATGGCAATAAATCTGACTCTTCAAAAAGCTGTTGAAGAATCCACACGCTTGCAACACTGTTAGAACTCGATGATATCCCAGTTAAAAAGGTACGGAGGCAGCACAGAGGTACAAGTATAAGACTTTGTCCAATGCCAACTCAATTGGTGTGCCGGCACTCTGAATTTCAATTCTTAAACAAATGCCACCTTAATCCTGTAATTTTTTCTTTATCACGATGACCTGGGGAGGCAAATATGGCAATAAAAATGCAGAATAGTGACAACCGAACAGGAATAAAGAAAGTTGGTGCAACCTTGTTTCTTTATCAGAATTTTGTCTTTTTCATACAAAACATTGAGACAGAATCCAAACCCAGCCATCAGTAAATCTATGGCATCTTCAACAGCTATATACGGTATGCCCCAACACCTCTCAGTAATTTTGAGACAGAAAGTAGAATGACCTCCAAAGTTTGTATACAGTTTGGCACTAATATCTCAGAATACTATCATTTTTCTTTATCCGTGGCAAGAGGATATCATTTTTCTTTATCCGTGGCAAGAGGATGAGGCATTGAAGGGAATCACTGATAGAAAAGGGTTTTCACAGAGTGGGAAACCTGTTGATTAAGTGGCCAATCAAACTTGCGACATAACTTCACACTATAAATGGTCAAAACAGTGAAGAACAACCACACTCTGAGCTGAAAAATAGAGAATACCCAAAATTGTACTTTACAGTCTCTGACCAATGGTTATGTATACAAACAGCGCCATCAAACTAGTCTAAATATCTCGCTCCTTTTCCATACGGTGTCCTTTCACTAAACTCATTGATCCTTCAAACACCTTGCCGCCTGATTCACTTGACCTCAAGCTGGAAGGATTTCCAGCCTCAAGCAAAGTAAGTCAAACTCACGTTGGCTTCACTAAAAACCTTGTTACTGAAATTGTCAAGCAAAGTGTCCTATAGTCATTTTTATTGAGTGGTTTTATGGCTCTGTAGAATGCATGGAGTTACAAAGACTCGTGCAGAATGGGCATAAGCATAGGGATTCCAGTGCAGGAGGAGAGCTGAGGGTTAGAGTTGTGCAGCTTAATGGCGAGCTACTTGATGGACCTCATTAATAGGTATACATTAAGGCCCATCTGGCCATCCTTCAGCGTATATTTACCTCTCCCCTTGCATTTGGTACCACCTTTTTTTACTATAATGTGTTTATTAGGGAGATTAAAGGATGTTTATCATATCTTGTGGCCTAACATGATTAATGTGCAGGAAAAGGGTGCATTTATTGTGCAGAAGTACGTTGGAGGCAGCTGGATGAAATGTAAGAGGCTCATTCCCTGCATTAACTCACCAATCAACTCGGCAAACTATTGAAAAAATTACTCCACTCGACAGTTGCGAGGATCTCAGGGAGCTAGAGCTACTTTTATAGGGATTTTGGAGGGAAGCAATCCTCCTTCCACAGACGCTGCCCCCTCACTCGTTTTGTATGAGTAGAAGATGTTGAGAAATTGTTAATATTAGGATAACAATGGTATGTTCTATGCTTAGAGCAATTTTACTTCAATTTCTTTATTAGCCAATATCAACATCCGGTTTAGCAATCACATCAACGTGATAGTAAACTGCGGATAGAACATAAACAATAACAGTAGAAGACTAGCCAAGATAAGAGGACACAAGACATGGCACCAGCCAGAGACAAACCCCAATGTGGAGAAACCCTTGATCAATTCTTCTTATAATTCTTCGAAAGTTCCGCTGAGAGAGAGAGTACAACTTATAAAGTTCACTTGTCCAATTACAGTGAAAATCCGATCAGTCAAACAGCAGAAACAGAAAGCCCTAACCAGAAAGTCAACACTGGTCAACAGGGCAGAATTCTTCCTTAATTCAGCTTGGTCAAACCTAGTCAACTTCGGCCTCCAACAACAAGTCTAATCAGCCCAAAAACAGTCCAAAATAGTCCAGTCAAACCTGGTCAACAAAGGTCAACACTACAGCTAGGCCTAGCACAGTCAACACTGGTCAAACAAGAGTCAAAGCTGCCTCACATTTTGTGCCCAGAACTGCGGCCTGCTCAAACAGAAATCCTCCACCCAAAACCACACCAAAACAGGTCAACGCAAGTCAAAACAGCCTCTGCAATTTTTTGTCAAATCTGGTCTACGGCTGGAACAGAAAACACCTTCCTTTCCTTTGCACGTGTGGAGAGCAACTTCTGATTTTCATACCCAATCAATGAAAGCGAGAGAAGATGTGAGTGAGTGAAGTGTCCAAATGAGGAGGCGGCATCATGTATTTATAGGCAAACATTGAGGATGAATAGACGTCACTGTTGGGCTTCTGAGCCTACATGAGTTTGCTGGCCGACTTTGACAATTTGTCCATAATCAAAATAAATTTGTAATTTCATTTGTACATGTCAGAATGGGATGATCTTTAGATCAATCCTACACCTTTTGGAGAGAGGAATCCAAGAAAAATATGAGTTGCCTCATATGAGCTGTCCAATGTGAAGTTTGGCCCTAGTTGCCAAATTTAACACTCCCTCTCAACTAGGAAGAACTTCACATACCAAATTGTCTGACAATCTGTAGCATCACTATCTCTACTCTGCTATGCTCTGTTGAACTATGAAGAAAGAAGAAATGATCAAGAATGTATCGTACCATTCTCCACTGACCCGAAGTCAGTTTCCATTGATCCCAGATCAATATCAACATCTTAGCATAGGGAGTACAGTAGTACACGATGCATCCATCGGTAGTACTATGGTCCCTATCCTCATTTCCCTACTCATTGGCCAGATGAGAGGTAATTCCCATGAGTCCCGGACTGCATGGGTAGGATGTGCCGACAGGAGAAGGTGAACCACTCATCTTGCTCATATGCCATAAGAGAAGGTGAACGACTCATCCTATGCATATGCCACCATGGGGTATCACAGGGGAAGGTGAACCACTCACCCTATACATCACACACCATTAGGGGAAGGTGAACCACTCACCCTGTACATCGCGCACCATTAGAAGAAGGTGAACCAGTCACCCTATGGTCGCTCATCGCTCCAATAAGTATCCCAAGCCCCCCCGGAGCTCCCAAAGCTCAACATCCATCTCATAAGGGAGCCTCATAAGAGGGTCTCTCCACGACTCCTAGTCGTTCACAGAAGGTTAAGAATTTGACCTTCCCCAGGGACTTCGTAAGAATATCGGCGACCTGATCATCAGTCCCAATGTGTTGGACACATATTGCTCCCTGTTGTACCATATTCGGGATAAAGTGGTACCTGATATCAATATGGTTGGAGCAGTCATGAAACACGGTATTCTTAGAAAGACGAATCCCATTCTGGTTGTCGCAAAAGATCATGGTGGTATCCAGCACATGTCCAAACAGCTCACTAAAAAGATTCCTCAACCAAACAACTTCACAGGGGGCCAAAGTAGCAGCAATGTATTCAGCCTCAATAGTGCTCAAAGCAACCGACTTCTGCTTCCTACTTATCCATGATAACGAAGCAGAACCTAGAGAGAAGCAACATCCAGATGTGCATTTACAATCCACCACATTGCTAGCCCAGTCTACATTAGAATAACCATGGAGCCTCACATTCCCAACAGTGTATCTCAGTCAATAAGTGATTGTGCCCCGAAGATATCTCAAGAGATTATTGGCAGCAATCCAATGTATGTGATGAGGCTCGACCATAAACTGACTCAATGTATTCAATGCAAAACATATGTCCAGACGAGAGTTCAACAAGAACATCAAGGCCCCCACGAGTTGACGATACTCAGAAGGATTTCCCAAATCAAGCACAGCAACACTTCCGCATAACTTCTTGAAGTTAAGTTCCATCGAATTAGTCACGGACTTGCAGTCCACCATCCCGAATCTTTCAAGTATCTTCACAATATATTTTCCTTGAGAAAGGAAAATCTCACCTAGATTTTGCCAAACCTCCAACCCTAGGAAGTAATGCGTCAATCCTAGGTCCTTCATCTCAAATTCAGAAGCTAACTCCCTCATTGATGAATAAGAGGGTCTGCACCTGTCAGAAAGAAATCATCTACATAGAGTACCAAGATGAGAGATCTATCATTCTCAACCTTAAAGTAAAGGTTCAAATTAGCTCCACTTCTTGTAAATCCCAACTTCAGTAGATAGCCATCTATCCTCTCATACCAAGCTCGAGGTGCTTGCTTCAACCCATAAAGGGCTTTCTTCAACCTACATACACGTGTTTGACGGCCTTAAACTTCAAACCCCTCAAGTTGTTCTACATAGACTTCCTCCTTAAGTGAACCATGCAAGAAGGCAGTCTTGACATCCATCTGATGTAGATTCCATCCTTGCGAAGCAACAAGGGCTATAATCGAACAGATGGTGGTGTAGCGGGCAACCGGTGCAAATATCTCATCATAATCTACAACTTCCTTTTGAGAGAAGCCTCAAGCAACGAATTTGGCCTTGAACTTTTCAGCACTTCCATCAACTCCATGTCTTGAAAAGCCATTTCGAGGTGACAATGGATTTGTACTTGGGTCTAGGGACCACATCCCAGATATCATTCTTCATAATCGACTCATACTCTTCCTTCATTGCATCCTTCCAAACTTGGTGTTTGGCAACTTCTTCGAATGTGCACGGCTCAGATTGAACAATTGTGCTCATTGCAGTTAAGTACTCTTGGTACCTATTAGGCTTCTTGCTTTCACAAAATGTCACCCTAGGTGCAACATGTCTCTAGACATCTTCGAGAGTCTCCCTAAGCCATGAGGGTCTCCTTTTCGAGGAGGAGGGCTCATGAGGGGATGGATCAATGGAATCCATTGGTCCTTCAGCATTGGGCATCGGCTCATCCTGTGGATCTCCCTGCTTTCCTGAATTTGCTTCTTTGTCCTTCTTTGGAAGTGGAAGGTTACTAATATTCCCAAGGGCAGCATCCTCATCGAAGGTGACATCATGACTTATCTCCACTTCTCTATGACCAGGCACATAGATTCTATATGCCTTAGAAGTTTCATTATAGCCCACAAATGTTTCTTTCCTCCCAAAAGCATCCAATTTGCTTCTCTTTTCTTTCGGCACATGAAAATATACGGGGCTACCAAAAATTCTAAAGTGAGAAACATCAGGTTTCTTACCAGTGAAAACTTCTTCGGGAGTTTTGGAGTCCAATGCTCGATAAGGGCATCTATTTTGAACATACACGGCGGTGTTTGCAGCTTCGGCCCATAAGGACTTCAAAAGGCTTTACTCATAAAGCATGGCATAAGTGGCTTCAAAGATAGAACAGTTCTTCCTTTCAGCAACACCATTTTGCTCAAGAGTATATGCAGTGGTAGTCTCCCTCTTAGTGCCAACTTCTCTACAATAATCTTTGAGCTCATTTGATTCGTATTCGGTGCCATTATCAGTCCTCAATATTTTTATCTTCTTCCCATTTGATTTTCGACCAAAGCTTTGAAAGAACGGAACCATGAGAATACTTTGTCCTTCTTCTTCAAGAAATATATCCAAGTCTTAAGAGAAGTCATCCATAAATATAGCATAATATAAGTATCCTCCCAATGAGTTCACATGCATTGCACTAGATAGATCAGAATGAATCTATTGCAATATGTCAGTAGCCTTGCTATCACTTGAGGGGAATGGTCCCCTTGTATGCTTTCCTTCGACACACCCCTAACAAACACCTTCATGTTCTACTTTAAATTCGGGCATACCTGTCACCATCTTCCTCACATCGGGTAGAGCCTTATAATGTAGATGAGCAAACCTTCGGTGCCATAATTCGGATTGAAGTGATGTGTCGCAAGACATAGCTCCCAATGGGCTTCCTCCAACTTGATATAGGCTATCAACCCTGAAGCCAAGTGTAAATGCATCTTTGAATTTTTTATTCCACACACGTTCCTTTCCATCGATGAATGCCACCTTGAATCCTTTGCCCTCCATCGTCGAGATAGATACCAAGTTCTTCTTTAGATCGGGTACATATAGTACTTCCTGTAGTTGAATGGTGTTACCCTAATTCAATTGAAGAGTAACATTTCCAACTCCCTTCACGGGATAGGTAGCATTGTCTCCAAGGATAATTTCTAAATTTGTATCCCTTTCAATCAGATTTGAAAGAGCTTCCTTGTACTCGGTGAAGTGCCTTGAGGCACCACTATCAATCAACCAATTTCCCAAAGTGTTCGGAGGAGATGCAGTAGAAAGGGCAGATATAAGATAGAATTATTTTTGCTTGTTATCAACAACATTAGATTCATTATACCTGGTGTTTCTTGATCTCTTGGGAGGGTGACCATTTCCTTGATGAGAAGCGGGAACATTCCTTTTTCCTTGGTTGTTGAATCTGCCATTCCTTTTATTGTTGTTGCCCCTGAAATTGTTGTTGTTGTGGGTGTCATCATCATGAGGTGTATCCCTTCTATTAGGACACTCCCTAGCATAGTGACCAAACTTGTTGCAAATGAAGCATCTTCCTTTCCTTCCATTTTTGAAATCCGACCTTCCTTGACATTGCTTCTTTGAACCTCCATTGTTCTTCTTTTTAGCATGAGCAGAGAATGTAGTAGGATCATTCCTATTTGATGGCATATCTAGTTCCACCATCCTTGTTTCTTCTTGAGAGCATCTAGTCAACAATTCTTCAAAACTTGGAATCTTGTTGTTGTTAAGAATAGTAGTGATTAACACGTGCCATTCACGAGGGAGTCCTCCAAGGGCGATGGGGGTAAGCTCCCTATCAGCAATAGCTTCTCCAATCGAAAGAAGATCATCTTTTATCTCTGTAATCCTCATAAAGTAGGATTGAATATCTTCATTTCTTCCTTTCTTTATATCCTTCAACTTGTTCTTGAGGGAAAGAATTTGATTTGCATTGCTAGATTTGAACATGCCAACCAACCTATCATATATCTCCTTTGATGTGTTCAAATTGGAAATGTAAGCAACTAAATGCTTATGAATAGAATGCTTGATTATCTTCCTAGCTTTGACTTCACCCTTCTTGAATTTGGTCTTAACAACAGCCGGTGCATTAGAA
Organism: Pinus tabuliformis; assembly: GCA_031772625.1. Taxonomy (NCBI): domain Eukaryota; kingdom Viridiplantae; phylum Streptophyta; class Pinopsida; order Pinales; family Pinaceae; genus Pinus; species Pinus tabuliformis. The sequence continues at coordinate 42,059,879 of CM062813.1, forward strand.
GGAGGTTCTGAAATCTTTCCCTACACATAATCCATCACATCTTGCTCTTCTAATGTCAAATCAAGAGACATCTTCCATGCATGATAATCAAACTTATCATGAAGCTTATCATCAAACTTGAAGTAAGATGTGGAGACCATTGATTCTTGTCTTTGATCAGCAATTGCTCCTCTTAGTGATTGCTCTTCTCACTCTTGCTAGGGCTTTGTCTTCACCTCAACTCTGATCCCATGTTAATTTTAGTATAACAATGGTATGTTCTATGCTTAGAGCAATTTTACTTCAATTTCTTTATTAGCCCAATATCAATATTCAGTTTAGCAATCACATCAACATGAGAGTAAAATGCAGATAGAACATAAACAATAACTGTACAGTACTAGCTAAGACAAGAGGACACAAAATATGGCACCAGCCAGGGCCAAATCCCAATGTGGGGAAACCCTTGATCAATTCTTCTTATAATTCTTCAAAAGTTCAGCAGAGAGAGAGTACAATGTATATTATTCACTTGTCCAATTACAGTGAAAATCTGATCAATCAAACAGCAGAAACAAAAAGCCCTAACAAGAAAGTCAATGTTGGTCAACAAAGCAAAATTCTTCCTTAATTCAGCTCGGTCAAACCCAGTCAACTTCAGTCTCCAACAACAAGTCTATGAGCCCAAAAACAGTCTAAAAAAGTTCAGTCAAACCTGGTCAACAAAGTTCAACAATGCAGCGAGCCCTAGCACAGTCAACACTGGTCCAACAGGAGCCCAAAACTGCGGCCTGCTCAAACAGAAATCCTCCACCCAAAACCGCACCAAAACAGGTCAACGCTGGTCAAAGCAACCTCTGCAATGTTCGGTCAAATCTGGTCAAAAGCTGGAACAGAAAACCCTTCCTTTCCTTTGCACGTGTGGAAAGCAACTTCTGATTTTCGTACCCAATCAATGAAGGAGAGAGGAGATGTGAGTGAGTGAAGTGTACAAATGAGGAGGCATCATGTATTTATAGGCAAACGTTGAGGATGAATAGACGTGACTGTTGGGCTTCTGAGCCTACATGAGTTTGCTGGCCGACCTTGACAATTTGTCCATAATCAAAATAAATTCATAATTTCATTTGTACATGTCAGAATGGGATGATCTTTAGATCAATCCTACACCTCTCGGAGAGAGGAATCCAAGAAAAATATGAGTTGCCTCATATGAGCTATCCAATGTGAAGTTTGACCCTAGTTGCCAAATTTAATAGAAATCTAGGGCATTAGTATTAATTGATTTCTCTTCTATTAATGACTGCTTGTGAATGCTTTTCACTTGTTTAGATTAATATCTTCTTTATGTTAGATTCTTAGTGTTCTTCTTCATCAAACAGTAACCAATGTATGAACATAAATAGACAAGATACACAGCATGTAGGCTATGAGCCAGGCCGAAACCTCTCACTCTTTGAGAGGAAAACCCGCACAAATTCTTCTTATAGAGATTCCAATTGACGAATACCAAGACCAAGACCCTTGACCTAGTAGCCTCTCCAAGACTAAGATACATGTTCGTTTTCCATCTTCTCTTCTTCTCTTCATCTCTTCCACTTCGATCTTCTTCATAGCATAAACTAAGATCATCCCTTTACTGCACTTGAGGTAACATCGAGATAGAGGTATTGCAAGATAGTATCTATATTGTGATCATATCCACTTCATAGATCTGAACTTCTTAACTGAGATCACTGCCAATGTGATCCAAGCTTTAGTGTTGTTGCCTCTGTTATCCGAACTTTAGAGGGATCTGATTTGCCTTCAACACCTTACCATTCCAAATTGTTATCTCATGTGTCACTGCCCATCCGAAGTATAGAGAGACAAATCGAAGTTCCCTTTTTTGTGATCATATTCATACTTCAAGAAGGTCCGAACTGTGGCCTTTTATTCAAATTGTATGATTGTGTTTAGGGCATCGAGACAGTCACACTAATCTCCAAGATAATCCGAACTTCTTGTTGCTATTGTATACCCGAAATCATAGGGACTCATCCGAACTTCACTCTGCCATCATCGAACTTCTCTCTGCCCTTTTTTTTCTACCGAAAAACTCAAAGATATGCGAAGTCTATTCTATGGTAATGCGAAGAGCCTAGCCTCCTATATATAGTGATTCATCCATATACTTAAGCTGACCTGAGCATCTGAATGGGTGGGTCTCCTTAATGTGAGTCGACATGAGTTTGTCACCTTATTTAGAAGCCGACATGAAGAGAGAACTATGTGCTTGTCACTTGAGGGCTACATAGACTTCTATTTATTTGACATATGCTCAAGAAGAGCTCTTCATACATGACATTGACTCTTTGACTCTAATGATAAATCCTAAGGCTCTCAATGGGAGCCACTAATAAATAAAATCTCTTGCTCATTAAACCCATGAAGCGAGCTTTAGAAGATAATTGTATTCACTTCTTTTCATCATTTACAAAAGTCACAATTACATGTCATTATGAAGACCAAACCTGGTTACATTTTACAACACTCCCTCTTAACTAGGGAGGTATTCATAATGGTACTTGGTCATTCTCAATCTGAAGAATTCCGATAAGAAGAATCGGATCGCTAACCCATTTGTTTAGCATCATATCAGCCAGCATTGTCACATAGCAAGGCCTTGACTAACAGCTCTATCTCTCTACAAGATCTGAGCTCAATGCTAGTGAGACCAATGATTTATAGACACACTCATCATTGTCTCTCTCGGAACATACCCCACAAGGGTTCTCAAGGTGTGTTCCATTAGGAATATTCTTATCTTCGATTCCCAATCCTCAAAGAATATTGGTCCTCCACGACTACTCTTATCTTGGATGCCCTATCTCATCCTCAAAGAGTATCGGATGCCAAATGATTACCCAATCCTCTCATTCTGTCTTCCCAGGTGAAGACCAAAATGATGTGTTTATCACTCCCTCTCAATTAGGGAGGACATATCACTTCCAATAATGGAACGTACTCATTCCTACGGAAGGAATGTACCTAAGATCCCTCTTGGCTTAGGAATTTCCAAGTTTCTTCTAAGTAAGAAACTGGTTTTCCAGGCTCCCTCTTAATTAGGGACCTACAACAGCTCCTTAGGTGGAGATAATGGGACAACCAGCTGCTTTGAAGAACTCCTTCCTTCAATGTCATGAATTTCTTTGTCACGGAGTCTTCATCTTTTAGGACTTCTTCATAGGGCACAGACCATCCATCACTTTCATCCATGAGTCAGTCATGTCATCATTTCTTTCATCAGAAAGTGATCAATCAATCTTCATCTGGTCTTGCTTCATGTCATGTTGCCTTCTTCATGTTGTCTTCTTCAGAAGGATCTTACATCCTTCTACATGGTCCTCTAGGAAGACATTCAGAGTTCTTCCCTTGGCAATCTTGCATAAGCCCATCCAGATACTTGTTCAAAATAAGAAACGAACACTTAAATCAGACTTACCTTTGTGATGGTCTTTCATCATGACATCTTCCTGTAGGCATCAACATCCTGCATACATGTTGACACATCTCCCAAAGATATTCATTGTCAAGGGTCTCCATCTTTTTCGAACTTCCATCAAAGTCTTCATTTCTTTCCGAGAGGTTTCTTAGTCAAATCTCATTGGTCTTTCAGATGTTGATTGCCTTTACCATGGTTGCATATCTCACAATCTCTTCCTTCCTTTCTTCACATGTTTCTTTCCTAGGAGCTTCCAATCACAGTTCCTCAATTGTAGTCAACCACCTCATGCTTCATATGAGGACATATTATGTTGATTTCATCTAGTGTGAACCATGCCTTTCAGCATCCTTTCATAGGGGAAGATTCCTTTCCTTTGATCATGCTTCTCAAAATAGAGCAGTGATCCTAGTTACCTAAAACCATACAACATGACTTTATAAAATCGAATACAAGCATACATACCTCATTTACCCTTAGGTCATCTAGGCTTCTTTCAACAGCTTCCTTGATTGACAAGATCTTCAAACCCTTGATCTGCTTCATCTCTTATGTCATCAAACCATCATCCCATGAATTCCACAAGTTGGAGTTCCTGATGAAACACTTGCTTCCACTCTAGATGAGTGAATCCTCTGATGAGGATTCCATCAGATAATCTTGAGGCTTTTGCATATCCTTACTTAGCAGATGTTTCCCTTTTGACTAATGTATGATGAGACTTGTCCTAGATGACTTCTTCCTTTGGTCTTTCAATGAGGTCACCAAGAGTTATATCCTTCAAAGTTGACTATCAAACATCCTTCATATTTCTCATGGTGATGTCACGAGTTCTTACTTCTAATGCATTATTTCTTCCTTGGACTTCCTTCTTTCAGCTTCCTCCACTTCTTTGGTGAAATGGACTTCTTCTATATTCTTCATGTTATTGTCCTTCTTAAGCTAAGGACAATCTTTCTTGTAATGTTCATAGCATTGAATCTTAGCTATGTTCTTCTTTCCTTTCAACAAAATGTTTGAATCCTTTCATTTGATCCTTCAACACTTTTTCCCTCAACCTATCTTCTTCTATCTTGCATAGAAACCAGAAGTTGTTCAATGGGATAGCCTTCTTATCCTAATAGACATTGTTACCTTGTTCACCAGTTAGTGCATTTAAAACAATGAGGATTATCTCTCCCAGATCTTGCAATTGAGATCTTATGAAGATAACCCTTTATCCTTTGATACCTTCAATTTGTGTAGATCAGATCTAAGTGATGTGACCTTCTTTATCGCATCTTCAGAGAATAGCTCTACCAACCTATCATATATATCTTTTTGATGTCTCCAATACTGCTATATAGGGATGAGGGATCTTTGACTGATTACATAAGAATCCCTTGAGCCCTTTGATCCCTTTCCATGTATTCAAAGGAGACCTTTTCATTGATATGTTCAATGACTTCACTTTCTTCGAGGACTATGTCTATCCTCCTTTTCCATGCAAGGAATTTCGATGACCCAACCAGCTTATAGATCTCCTTGCAAACACGAAGTCATTTTACCAAATTGATTAAAGAATGAAAGATACTTACTTGACAAGTGAAGATGAAATCTTCAACTTGATCACTTTGATGATGGTTGAAGAAGATGTATTAGTTCTCCCTTTGGATAATCTTCTTCCAAATGAAAACCCATTCTTCAGTCAGAGGAGATTGCTCCTTTTATGATGACAACGCCTTTAGATCTAGCTCTCTTTATTGATGGTGATAGATGAGGATGTTTTGTTGTTTCCTCGGATGATCTTCTACAAGGATAAGGAGGGGATCCTTGCTGCAATGATAGGGAGCTTGCCTTATAGCTTTGAAGATGATGATAATGCCTTCTCGCCTTCAAGATACTTCGACTTCTCTTGTAGTGTAGATCATAAATGCTTCTAGGATTTCGACTCTCTCCAAGATGATGTGATCTTCAACTTTAAAGTACTTCAAGCTACCTTGCTTTGTAGATAACTTGATGAGGGTCTTTGTGGTCTTTTGATGATGACTATAGGATCCAAAACTTTTGCTATTGTAGACTGCTTCTTCGATCTAGGGTTTGATTCTTCAATGTAGATCTTGATCTTTTGCTTTGATAACCTTCGACTTGCTTTGATGCCTTTCTTGAAACTCGATCCTTGAATGTCTCTTTGATTAGATGCCCTTCCTTTGACTTCAACACCTTAGCTCTGATAACATGATGAGAAATCTGGGGCATTAGTATTAGTTGATTTCTCTTCTATTAGTGACTGCTTATGAATGCTTTTTACTTGTTTAGATTAGGATCTTCTTTATGTTAGATTCTTTGTGTTCTTCTTCATCAAACAATAACCAATGCATGAACATAAATAGACAAGAGGCGCAACATGTAGACTATGAGCCAGGGCCAAAAACTCTCACCCTTTTAGGGGAAAACCTGCACAAATTCTTCTTATAGAGATTCCAATTGACAAATACCAAGACCAAGGCCCTTGACCTAGTAGCCTCTCCAAGACTAAGACACACATCCTTTTTCCATCTTCTCTTCTTCTCTTACACTCTTCCACTTTGATCTTCTTCATAGCATAAACTGAGATCATCTCTTTACTGCTCTTGAGGTAAAATCGGGACAGAGGTACTGCAAGGTAGTATCTATACTGTGATCATATCCACTTCATAGATCCGAACTTCATAACTGAGATTACTGCCACTGTGATCCAAGCTTTAGTGTTGTTGCCTCTGTGATCCAAACTTTAGAGGGATCTGATTTCCCTTCAACACCTTACCATTCCAAACTGTTATCTCATGTGTCACTGCCCATCCGAAGTATAGAGAGACAAATCCGAGTTCCCTTTTTTGTGATCATATTCATACTTCAAGAAGGTTTGAACTGTGGCCTTTTATTCAACCTATATGACTGTGTTTAGGGCACCGAGACATTCACACTAATCTCCAACATAATCCGAACTTCTCGTTGCTACTATATACCCGAAATCATAGGGACCCATCTGAACTTCACTCTGCCATCATCAAACTTCTCTCTACCTTTTTTTCTACCGAAAAACTCAAAGATATGCGAAGTTTGTTCTATGGTAATGCGAAAAGCCTAGCCTCCTATATATAGTGATTCGTCCATATACTTAAGCCGACTTGAGCATCCGAATGGGTGGATCTCCTTAATGTGAACCAACATGAGTTTGTCACCTTATTTAGAAGCCAACATGAAGAGAGGATTGTCTGCTTGTCGTTCGAGGGCTACATGGACTAATATTTATTTGACATATGCTCAAGAAGAGCTCTTCATACATGACATTGACTCTTTGACTCTAATGATAAATCCTAAGGCTCTCAATGGGAGCCACTAATAAATAAAATCTCTTGCTCATGAAACCCATGAAGCAAGCTTTACAAAAATAATTTTATTCTCTTCTTTTCATCATTTACAAAAGTCACAATTACATGTCATTATAAAGACCAAACCTAGTTACATTTTATAACAAAAGGGCCCACGAGCTAATTAGGAATCAAACTTTTTGAGAAGGATAGAGATTGTTAGAGCTAGGAGCTTGTACTTGTCATTTTCAATTCTCTCATCATGTACTTGAGAATTGTTTGATATCAATGAAAAGCATTATGTCATCTTCAATCTAAGTATGTTTTAGAGGGTTGAGTTTCATTGGGTTAGGGCCCAACCCAAGCACTCTAGTATCTCCCCTTTGTACATTTTATTATGCATTTTTCTTTCCTGTACTTAGGTTAGTAGTATTTCCATTCTTGCAAGTTTTGTTTAAATGAAAAGTTGTCTTTGCAAATTTGTCAATCATCTCTTGTGGAAAGTGTGATTGTGGATTTTGTATTTGCAAGCATAAAAAGACAGGTTTCCTTTGATGCAATAGATAGATCTTGAATAAAATTCAACTCATCCTCTCCTTTCTAGTTTAGTTTTCAGCAATCAACATTGTTAGCATGCTTTAGATGTTTTGCAAGATTGAGTAACTTTTATGGTGTGAAGGTCATGCTATTGGTTTGCAGGGCAGCGCACTGCCATTTTCACTTTCAACCCTACCATCATTCCCTTCTTTCTATCTTCACCAACGTCTTCAAGTTGTTTGCACATAGACAGTTCAGAACAGATTTGTTAGAGGTCACTGTTTGCATTCCCATCTTGTGCAAGATGGGCTCCTGAGGAGTACTAAGCTTGGCAAGGACCTCCATAACCTTCTCCCACCTTCCACTACCTTTCCCCACCTTCCGACCACCACCTTTTTAGCCCTCAGAATGCTTCAGATTCAATCCTATAGCAAAACAAGGCAATCCTGTAGCACCACGTAGAAGCTCTCAAAACTTGACCAGAATTGTTCATTAGCTTGATTTTTGCCTCCTAGCCCTTCATAATGCCTCCTAGACCTTGGAGCCAAGCTTGAGGAAGATAAGAGAGCACTTAGGACCTTTCCTTTCATTTCTGCAATTAGGTTAGTGATTGAATTCATGAATTTCATAGTATAGGGATAGTTTGCTTTGTCACTCTTTGAAGCAATTGTTGAATTTTGCCATTAGCCTCCTTTGAATGCAGTCAGTTAGGGTTTTCATTCCAAACATTTTAATTTCTTGCAATTATATTAGCATTTTCCTTTCATGCAACATTTACATTTTCTATAAGTAGATTAGCATTTCCTTTCATGCAACATTTACATTTTCTGTAAGTAGTGTTGGACACCTAATCCTAAAGGGTTAGCGTGGAAGTTGAATGGACAAAGCAGTCCAAGAGACCTTGGGATCTGAATCCCAAGAGTCACCTATTGTACTATAAATGTGTATCTTATGTTAATAAAAATATGAACTCACTGATTTATCTTTCCTAATGTTTTCCTGTCCATGTGAGTTTAACATGGTATCAGAGCCATGATGAGTGGCCTGTTTTCCCTGGCATCTCTGTGCATGTCTGTCTTACATTTCATGAATATGTTGTCAGCAAAATTGTAGCTGCAATCTCTGCCCAGTTCTGTAGCAGTGCTAAGAAACGTTACCTGCACAATTACATTGTCTTGCAGAAAAGCACCTGTCATTTTTGTGCACACTGTTATGCGACCATTTACCTTCTATTCAAAAAAAAAGGAAGAAAAAAAAAAAGGGCAGGTTCTTTATGGTGAATAGAGCGTTTCTCTGGCGAATTTGCAGATTTAACAGTCTACAAATTACCCTAGTCTCTTGGTCTTTTTGAGCGGTGGTTGAATGTTTTAGTCGGAGGAAGGCTATACCATGTCAGCTGCATTCTTTTCAAAATTTGTCTGTCCTTTCCCTATTTAAAGAAATATTCTAACGCTGCTCTATTCTGCTGCACCTCCTGCGCTCTGCCCATATACTCTGTCGATTCGCTGCCCCTCTCTGCGCTGCCTCTGACCTGACTGCGCATCCGTTTTCTCTGAGAGATTGCCCATTTTTTGCCTGAATGCGCTGCTCCATCTGCATTCTCTGACATTCATCTCACAGTCATACGTTTGAACGCAATTGGTGGGTGTGAATTTGTTGTTCCAATATGAAATAATGCAGCCACCTCTTGAAATTGCTGGCTCCATGGAGGTTTGCCTGCTGCCATTTCAATAACAGTACAACCAACACTCCATATATCCGCAGACAAGCCATGTCGAGTTTGACGAATGACTTCAGGTGCCATCCAATATGAATTCAAAATCGATTCTCTTCTCTGCTATTCAAATTGCATGCAGTTCGCATCCCCATTCCAAGTCACAGTCACTTCCACTGTCCAATTCAGAGAAAGTTCTTTCAGTATAATCATATTCGAGCTCTAAATCGCTTAAACCTGAGCACCTTTCTGCAGTTTCATTTATCTCCAACATAACATCTGAAGTGTCATGGCGGGCACGTTTCCTTCTAGGAAGAGATTGCAGACTCCGAGTTAAGATTATAAAGCCAAGATATGTCCACAGCCGGAATCGACCTGGCGTTGAAGGATTGTTTCGAAGAATACTCCAGCCGACTGCTGTTGTGTACAGGCCATGTTTTTGGAATCAAAGATTCACTTCTTTTTGCTTTCTCTGCCGCGCTTGAAAGAGAATAGTTACTGCGTTTTGATGACTGTAATAAATCCAAGGCCTCAAAATATTTCTGAGCAGCCATATATCTGGCATAAATAGATTTGTACATTTGTTGAGCTTCATAATAGTTTCCAGCTTGTACGCTTTTCTCCAGTTTTTCAAGCGTCTTGGCCGTCCCAGCGCTTGATCTCTTCATTTTTTCACCTTTGCAATAGTAATTGAAACTCCACGGGCAGAAGAAGCTTCGGATGATGTTTTTTTCTCGTTGGGTATCGTGATCTTGAACCCTCCCCCGCCCTCACAAAATAAAACTTTTCACCTTATACCGGATGTATTTTACGAGAAAGAGACAGGGTCACAAAAGAAAGACGGTTTGATCAAGAAAGTCGCCCTGGTGTCAAGCCGTAGAAGAAAGAAGTGAATCAGGATTCTGATTTCCCCATAGCGCTTTTCTCCATATTGATGTCTGCCACCTCGTCCTGTAGGATTTCACCTTTGGAAAATGACAAGTGCGCTCCATCCTCTAGCCTTTTGATGCTGGCATCTCTGTCTGCATTTAGTTTTTTTTTTTCGCTTGTATAAGTAAACTATTCTCATTCTGCAACACTGCTATTTCCTCCTTGAGTTTTTTATGCTCTTTAACTCTATTGGGATCTGCTTTGAGGCACTTGATCTCCTCCTTGAAGTGAAGCAGGAGTTGCACAAGCAAAACAAATTCCTCTTTGAGACCCTTCTGCCTATCTGGTGTCGTTAGCCGTTCTTCTGCACGGTATCCTTCTGATGTCTTCAGCACTTGTTCTGCCAACTGTTTGTTGCGGTTCTGAAGAGAAGCAATCGTTTCCAGGCTAAGTGGGACTTGGATCTGCGTAGTGGAAGCGTGGTGTGTATTGCCTGTTCGAGACTTCATCTGCCGTGACTTCATCGACTGTCACGTTTCTACACGCCTATTTGGATGCCATCTGGTGGAGCGTTGTAGTAAAGCCCTAAAGGTTGAGACGTGGTAAAAGCGTGGTGGTGTCTGTTCGTTGGATCTATTGCTGCTGAGGAATAGTTTGTTGGTGCATGGAAACTACTGCTCTGTGAGGATCGGATCAGAGGCTGAATTTTTCAGATTTAGTAGCAAAGTTTTATCAGTGAAAAAAAAAGGGGGGGGCCAAATTCTTAAGAACCAAATTTCTTTCAAAAATTCTCCAGCAATTGAAGTCCATTTGCACTGTATTTCTTGAATAGATGACTGTCTAAAGCTTGCATCGTTGCTGATATATATTTCAGAGTATTCATAATGGAGAAACAAATAATTTATTTGTTGTAGCCTTTGAGTCTCATTGTTTGGGAATGCGATTTGGAAAATAATTGTAGAGTTAAAATCTTGCTTTTGATTCATTCCTCAAGAAATAATATCACTGGATTGTTGTAGTTTTCTGGGAGAGCAAATTTTGAGAATACCTTGCAGTGACATTGGTTCATAGCTGTGAACAAATTTTAAAGTATAAGTTTAACATTGGAGAAAATGGCCAGAATCAATGAAGTATTAGAGTTCCTCAGAACTCTAATATTGTCTACTACTCATGATGCATTAAAAGTCAGCAAAGTTTCTCTCACAGACATTCAGGTCTGTCTACAAAATGCACAGGAAAATATTGAGTTTTTGCAGTTGGAGACAAAGCTACAGCAAGAAGAATTACAGCAGTGGAGTCATCATTCTGAACCTGTTTCTGTTCAGAACAATGAAACAGACTCCCATAAACAGCAAAACAATATTGCTGAAGTTCATTCAGATCCAGTGCCCAATAAAGCAGCAAAGTTACATGCAGATGCAGAGGTTCAGTCTGCACTTCCCAAGCCCATCATCAGACCTTGGGACCAGCTTGTCCACAACAAGCACAGAACTGGTCTTGGATATGACAAGGACTTGTCCTTTCATATTCCAGACTACTCAAAGCCCATTCAGTTTCAAAGTGCTGGATTTATTTATGACAGTTCACCTGCTCCTCATGATAGATCAGCTTCAGCTGTTCCAGATTCTACCCCTCTTCCACAGCAACAACAACAACAACAGATCGTGAAATGCCAACACTGTGACCGAGTTGGCCATCTGAAAGATCACTGTTTTGATCTTCATCCATGTGAGCACTGTCATAAAACTAGCCATTCTTCAAACAGATGCTTCAAAAACAAACGTCCTGCAAGAACAAAGATTCATCTTGGATGGATCGCTTCTTGGCAATGGGCATCAACAGCCAAGAAGATATTCCAAACACATGTCAGAACTTGTTCCAGAATATTGAACAGTCTTGCAGTTGAGTTTTCTCCATCTTCTCACCTTGTACCTGACAGGAGGGGAAATGATGGTCATCTACAAGCTTCAAAGTCACATCAAGCGAGCCTGAGCCACAACCTGCCACACCAGTTTCAGAGTTGTAGCCAGAGACAAAGATGCCTGAACATGCCTTCAGTTGGCAATCTGGGACGCTTCCTCTAGCAGAAGACTTCAGCTTCTTGCCAGTTTCGGAAGCATTTCAGGAAACACAGAGTTGTTGGTTATCCTTAAACCATCACAGATTGAGAACACTTCCTCTAGCAGAAAACTTCAGTTTCTTGCCAGTATTGGAAGAGTTCCGGGAACTGCACTAAGCGTTCCAGTGTTGGTGGTCATCCTTAAACCACCGCCCTTTTTTTACCAACATTTCATAGAGCACATTCAGCCTAGTGCTGCCATGCATTTTTTGCACATTTTGTATTACAGCTCTCTTCTTGGACTCATACATAACCCTTCGGATTAAGGGGGGGAATGTTGGACACCTAATCCTAAAGGGTTAGCGTGGAATTTGAATGGACAAAGCAGTCCAAGAGACCTTGGGATCTGAATCCCAAGAGTCACCTATTGTACTATAAATGTGTATCTTATGTTAATAAAAATATGAACTCACTGATTTATCTTTCCTAATGTTTTCCTGTCCATGTGAGTTTAACAAGTAGATTAACATTTCCTTTCACGACACATTTACATTTCCCTCAAGTAATTAGCATTTCCTTTTATGCAATATTTAGATTCCTTACAAGTAGATTAGAATTCCTCTTCTAGTAGAATCTAGATTTAATTTGCAACATGGTCTTTGTATACCTTGGTTTGAACCTGTTAAAATTGGCAACTAGGGCCAAATTCCACCTTGGGACAGCTCATATGATGGAGATGATTATTGCATTGGATTCCTCGTTTCGAGAGGTCCAAGTTTGATATAAAGATCATGTCATTCGGACAAGCAGAAGTGAAATTTTGAATTTATTCACTCACATGTGCAAATTATTTAGGTCGACCTCAGCGTAATGTAGGCTCAAGAAGCCCAATAGATGTGTCCTTTCACCCTCAACGAATTGTATAAATAGGAGTGACCTCTCACCTCATTTGGACATCACTCACTCATCAATTCTTTTCTCTCCTAATCAGATTGGTTCGTATAGGTTGGGGATCATCTCTTAGGGATGAAGGACAAGTTTCTGGGACATATTGCAGGCTGAAAATTTCAGGCTTCAGACCAACGTTGACCAAAGGGTTCTTGACTTTGTTTGACTGCATTTTGAGGGTCAAAATTCCGATTTTGGGAGCCCCGCATTGACTGGCACTAAACCGAGTTTTTCTGGGCATATTGACCTGCGTTGACTTCAGGTTGACTTTTGTTTAACCGCAGAAAATTACAGCAGATTTTATCTCTCCTTTGACTGATTTTGACCAAGTTGTTTTGGGCTACATTTGACCTCTTGTTCAGGCCGAGTTTGACCAAAGAAGGCCGAGCTGCATTGGAGAAGGGCTGCTACTGTTTTGACCAGCGTTGACTTTCTGATTAGCAGTGAATTTTGACAGCAGTTGACTGTAGAATTTGACAGGGCTAATTTGACTATGTATTGGGCAAGTGAATTTGATTTTTGTACTCTCTCTCTATTGAACTATTGAATAATAATAAGAAGATTTGATCAAAGGGTTTTCCCCTAGCATCCGCCAAAACTAGTGTCCTCTTGTTTTGGCTTGTCTTTTGCATATGTTTTTATGTTCTATCTGCATACTGTGAATGTGATTAATGGCTAATGTGATTATTACTAGAAATAATTTAGAATTGTCATTGGGCTGCTAAAGGAACATTGAATTAAATTGTGCTAAGCATAGAACATACCATTGTTATCTAAAATTAACATGGTATCGAAGCTCAGGTGAAGACAAATCCCAAGCAAGAGTGAGGAAACGCAATCACTAAGAGAAGCTGTTGGACAAGATCTTGGAACTAGTCCCAATGACGACAACATCTTACTTCCAATCTGAGGACAAGCTTAAGGACAAATCCAACTATCATGCATGGGAGACGTCTCTAGATTTTACTTTGGAAGAAAATGATGCTATGGACTATGTCTAAGGAAGAGTGATGGAGCCTCCTTCAATGCATCCGCAGCTGCACAAACAAAGTACAAGAAAGGAGAGGTTAAAGCTAAGAAAATTATTGTTGATTCCATTCACAAGAATTTGGTTGCCTATATTTATGATTTAGAAACATCTAAGGAGATTTACGACAAGCTGGTTGGGATGTTCAAAGTTAATAATGCAAATCAAGTTCTCTTTCTCGAGAACAAGTTGAAAGACATCAAAATGGAAAGAGGAGAATCCATCCAATCCTACTTCATGAGGATTACCGAGATCAAGAATGATCTCCTATCTATTGGACAAGATATTGGTGACAGGGAGCTCACTCTTATAGCATTTGGAGACCTTACAAGAGAATGGGATGTGTTCAACACTACCATCCTCAACAATGACAGGATTCTGGGATTTGATGAATTATTGGCTAGATGCACTCAAGAAGAAATAAGGATCATGGAAGGAGACAAACCCTCCAATGGAAACAATCCTACCGCCTTCTTCGCTCATGCTAAAAGAAAGAACAATGTTGGTCCAAGGAGACAACGTCAAGGGTTCAAGTCGAGACTCAAAGAAGGAAGAAAAGGAAGATGCTTCAATTGTAACAGGTTTGGCCACTTCGCTAGAGAGTGTCCTCACAAGAAGGATACTCCAAGAGATGATGACAACCATAATAACAACTACAAGAGAAATGGCAATCAAAGGAACAATAGGTTCAACAACAAAGGAAAGAGGAATGCTCCCGCTACTTAAAATGGAAATGGTCGTCCTCCCAAGAAGTCGAGAAATTCCAGGTATGAAGAAGTTAATGTTGGTGAAAAGAAAAAGGAATTTTATCTTATTTCTGCCCTCACCACTGCCTCTCCTCCAGATATATTAGATCACGGGTTGATCAATAGTGATGCCTCAAGGCACTTCACTGGGTACAAAGAGGCTCTCTCGAACTTGATTGAAAAGAAGATGAATATGGAAATTATACTTGGGGATAATGCCACTTATCCCGTGAAAGGAATTGGGATTGTTACTCTTCACTTAAATCAAGGTCAAACCCTTCGCTTACAAGAAGTATTGTATGTACTTGATCTGAAAAAGACTCTGGTCCCTATTTCTACGATGGAAGATAAAGGTTTCAAGGTGACATTCATTGATGGAAAGGTTCGTGTTTGGCAAAGGAACCCAAAAGATGCATTCACTCTTCGATTCAGGGTTGAAGGTCTCTATCAGGTTGGAGGAAGTCCATTAGGAGCAATGACTTGTGATACTTCTCTTCAATCCGAATTATGGCACCGGAGATTTGCTCACCTTCATTTCAAAGCCTTACCTGACGTAAGGAAGATGGTAATAAGTATGCCCAAATTTAACTTAGATCATGAAGGTGTTTGTCAGGGTTGTGAAGCTGGAAAACATACAAGGGGACCATTCCCCTCAAGTGAAACTCAAACCATTGATATTCTTCAATTGGTCCATTCTAATTTAGCAGGTATGTTGCCTGTTACATCTTTAGATGAATATTTGTACTATGATATTTTTGTGGATGACTTCTCTCGTAAAACATGGATCTATTTCTTAAAGAAGAAGGAAGAAGTGTTCAAATAGTTCCGCTCTTTCACAGCCTTGGTCAAGAATCAAACAGGGAAGAAGATCAAAATATTGAGGACCGAATATGAGTCAAATGAATTCAATGACTATTGTAGAGAATCTGGCATTAAGAGGGAGACCACTACTGCATATACTCCTGAACAAAATGGTGTTGCCGAAATGAAGAATCGAACTATCATAGAAGCCCCCTGTGCCATGCTTCATGACCAAAGCCTACCGAAGTTCTTATGGGGAGAAGTTGCCAACACTGTTGTGTATGTTCAAAATAGATGCCCACATCAAGCATTGGACTTCAAGGCACCCGAAGAATTTTTCACCGATAAGAAACTTGAAGTTTCTCATTTTAGAATTTATGGTTGTCCCGTATATTTTCATGTACCAAAAGAGAAAAGAAACAAGCTAGATGGATCTGGGATGAAAGGAACGTTTGTGGGCTACAATGAAACTTCAAAGGCATATAAAATATATGTGCCTAGTCAAAGAGAAATGGAAATAAGTCATGATGTCACTTTCAATGAACATTTTGCCCTTGGGAAACTCTGAGATCTTCCTATCCCTAGGAAGGGCAATGATGATGATGCAGAAAAGCAGGATGAACCTCCGACAGATGATCTAATGCCCAATGTTGAAGGCCCGATGGATCCCATTATTCCACCTCCTAGTGAGCCCACTACTTCAAGAAAAAGACCTTTGGGACTCAAAGATACTCTTGAAGATGTTGAGAAACATATTGCACCGAGAGGGACATTTCGTGAAAGCAAGAAGTCGAACAGGTACCAAGGGTACTTAGCTGCCATGAGTACCATTGTATAATCTGAGCCTTGTACATTCGAAGAAGTCATGAAACACCAAGTTTGGAAGGATGCAATGAACGAGGAGTATGAATCAATCATGAAGAATGATGTCTGGGATGTGGTTCCTAAACCCAAGGACAAGCTAGTGGTCACTTCAAAATGGCTCTACAAGATCAAACATGGAGTTGATGGGAGTGTTGAAAAGTTCAAGGCCAGATTTGTTGCTCGAGGCTTCTCTCAAAAGGAAGGAGTAGACTATGATGAGATATTTGCACCGGTTGCTCAATATACCACCATCCGTTCAATCATAGCCCTTGTTGCCTCGCAAGGATGGAACCTACACCAGATGGATGTCGAAATAGCTTTCTCACATGGCTCGCTTAAGGAGGAAGTCTATGTAGAACAACCCGAGGGGTTTGAAGTTCAAGATTGAAAGACACATGTATGCAGGTTGAAGAAAGCCCTCTACGGGTTGAAGTAAGCCCCAGGGCTTGGTATGAGAGGATTGATAGCTATCTTATGAAGCTGGGATTTACAAGGAGCGATGTTGACCCGAACTTATACTTCAAGGTTGAAAAGGACAGGCCTCTCATTTTGGTCCTTTATGTGGATGATCTCTTTCTGACAAGTGATGATCCTCTCATTCATCAATGCAAGAGGAAGTTGGCATCCGAATTCGAGATGAAGGACATAGGATTGATGCACTATTTCCTAGGGTTGGAGGTCTGGCAAAATCCAGGTGAGATTTTCCTTTCTCAAGGAAAATACACTGTGAAGTTGCTTGAGAGATGTGGGATGGTGGATTGCAAGTCTATGTCTACTCCGATTGAACTCAACTTCAAGAAGCTATGTGGAAGTGTTGTTGGGCCTCAATTAGTGAACCCTTCCGAGTATCGTCAACTTGTGGGGGCCCTGATGTTCTTGGTAAACTCGCGTCCTGACATATGCTTAGTTGTGAACACGTTAAGTCAATTTATGGTCGAACCTCTTCACATTCATTGGATTGCTGCTAAGAATCTTTTGAGATATCTTCGGGGCACAATCCACTATGGACTGAGATACACTATCAGGGATTTGAGACTACATGGATATACAGATGCTAACTAGGTTGGTAGTGTGGTGGATCATAAAAGCATGTCTACGTGTTGCTTCTCTTTGGGGTCTGCATCAATATCTTTGATGAGCAAATCGCAGATATTCTCACGAAGTCCTTGGGGAAGGTCAAATTCTTAACCTTCCGAGAGAGACTTGGAATCATGGAAAGACCCTCCTATGAGGGTCCCACATGAGTTGGACACTAAGCTCTAAGAGCTCTTGGGGGCTTGGGGTACTTCTTAGAGCTATGAGCGACCATAGGGTGAGTGGTTCACCTTCCCCTAGTGGTGCGCTATGTATAGGGTGAGTGGTTCACCTTCCCCTGTGATACCCCATGATGATTGACATGTGTGTAGGGTGAGTTGTTCACCTTCCCCTACGATTGACATATGCAGAGGATGAGTGGTTCACCTTCTCCTATGGCATATGAGCAAGATGAGTGTTTCACCTTCTCTTGTCGGTGCCCCGGCACACATCCTACCCATGGAGTCTAGGACTCATGGGAAGTACCTCTCATCTAGCCAATGAGTTGGGAAAAGTGGTTTAGGGGCCATAGCACTATTGATGGACGCATCGTGTACTGTTGTACTCCCTATGAATAGGATGCATGGTGTTCAACAACGTGATCTGGGATCAAGGACTAACTTGTGTCAGTGGGGAGTGATAAGGTCTTATGACTCACTCTCGGTCACTTCTTCTTCATTATTACTTCATGGTTCCGCAGCGCAGAGCAATGGTGACAGAGATGGTACATGATGACAGGATGGCATGATGATGACAGATGGATTGGCAGGTGGAATTCTCCCTAGTTGAGAGGAAGTGTTAAAATTGGCAACTAGGGCCAAATTCCACCTTAGGACAGCTCATATGATCGAGATGATTATTGCATTGGATTCCTCTTTTCGAGAGGTCCAAGTCTGATATAAAGATCATCTCATTCGAACGAGCAGAAGTGAAATTTTGAATTTATTCACTCACATGTGCAAATTATTCAAGTCGACCTCAGCGTAATGTAGGCTCAAGAAGCCCAATAGATGTGTCCTTTCATTCTCAATGAATTGTATAAATAGGAGTGACCTCTCACCTCATTTGAACATCACTCACTCATCAATTCTTCTCTCTCCTACTCAGATTAGTTCATATATCTTGGGGATCATCTCTCTCTCTCTCACACGAGTGGATGAAGGACGAGTTTCTCGAACAGATTACAAGCCAAAAATTTCAGACTTCAGACCAACGTTGACCGAAGGGTTCTTCACTTTGTTTGACTACGTTTTGAGGGTCAAAATTCCGATTTTGGGAGGCCGCATTGACTGGCACTAAACCGAGATTTTCTGGGCATGTTGACCTATGTTGACTTCTGTTTGACCGTAGAAAATTACAGCAGATTTTATCTCTCCTTTGACCGAGTTTGACTGAGTTGTTTTGGGCTACATTTGACCTCCTGTTTAGGCTGAGTTTGCCCAAGGAAGGTCGTGCTGCATTGGAGAAGGATTGTTACTGTTTTGACTAGCGTTGATTCTCTGGTTAGGGCTGAAGTTTGACTGCAGTTGATTGTAGAATTTGACAGGGCTAATTTCACTGTGTATTGGGCAAGTGAAATTGATTTTTGTACTCTCTCTCTCTGCTGAACTATTGAATAATAATAAGAAGATTTGATCAACGAGTTTTTCCCTGGCATTCGTCAAATTTGGTGTCCTCATGTCTTGGCTTGTCTTCTGCATATGTTTTATGTTCTATCTGCATTTACTGTCAATGTGATTAATGGTTAATGTGATTGCTACTGGAAATTATTTGAAATTGTCATTAGGTTGCTAATGGAACATTGAAGTAAAATGTGCTAAGCATAGAACATACCATTGTTATCTAAAATTAACAGAACAACTGTCTCAGAGCAACTTAAGTAGAATTTAGCTTATTGTGCATATAGCATTGTCACCTCTTTAAGTCTGTATGAACCCCGAGTTGACAATTAAAGTTGATAGCCCTGGGATTTGCAGCATTCTTGTTGCAATACCAAAGCTTATCACTTTTGGCATTGTTGTCGAGGAGGTGTCAAAGTATGTGTTGATTATGCTTTGATTTCCTTTCCCTTTTCATTTTATTCCCTAAAAAACAAAAAGATTTTTTTTCATCAGACTTTGTCTATCTAGAAAGAAAAAAAAGAGAAGAAACCCACAAAAAAAACATATTTTTTTCATGCCTCACAAGGTTAGGGATAACTTGGGGAAATTTTTTCCAACAACCTCCACTCTTACAAGCAATCAACCATCACTCTTATTTGGTCACTGTGAACCTTCTACTCTGACCACAAAGAAATTAGAGAACCCTTTAAGTAGCCTTGCGTTGGTTCTTGAGTTTGGAAGGAGGAAGCATCACCACTTTAGGTTAAATGTAGCAAGCTTTCAATCAGAAATACAGGGATTATTGTAGATCCGAGGACACAAAATAGGAGATCTTCAAGATGACCCTAGAGGCTAGGACTAGATAAATCCTTAGAGGATTATGAAGAAAGGTTCCAACTCAAGTACTGAAGAGCTAATTGCACCCTTGAACCAGAGCCACTGAAGCTTGTATTTCTCCAGGGGATTAGAGAGGATTTGATGATAAATCCTTAGAGGATTATGAAGAAAGGTTCCAACTCAAGTACAGAAGAGCTAATTGCACCCTTGAACCAGAGTCACTGAAGCTTGTACTTCTCCAGGGGATTAGAGAGGATTTAATGGAGACCCTTAATATGTTGTCTGGTGGAGACATTTACCAGCGGACTTATGAAGACATCAAGAGAGTATCTAAAAATCATTCTAGGGCTGCAAGGAAGAGAGGTAGATCTAGTCAAGGCCTGGTAAATTCTTCTCCCTCTACCTCAGTTATGAAACATGAAATAGCGAACATGCTAGAAGATTTCAAGATTGAAATGTTGCATACCTTTGCCTTACAAATGGATACCATGCAGATTAAAAAGAAGCAAGAGGGGGTAGAAAGGGCACTAGCTATCTTTTGCCTTAGAGGCACCCCAGAAATGAGTTCCCACTGAATGTCATAGAATTTTGCTCTATTTGTGGAGAGGACCATGAAACTGACAAATGTTGCTCTCTTCCAGGTTTGAGGATGGTATATCTATTGAATTTCCACGATCTTGGGTTTAGGATAGAATCTTAAAATCTCTAACGCTACCAAACCAAGAATCTCAACGATACTACTTTGCACAACAGAATATAAACAACAGTAAATCACACATGCACATAATATAGACAACTTTTTACAATTTTCAACCCAACTTCGTTATATTAAACAACATATAATACAACAATCTAGGGCTCCCGTACTAGGGATAATGGCCCTCATACATCCACTAGTACAAGATACAAATTGGGGCTGACTATCAGGTCCTTCGGCTCTCGATCTGTAGCTCCTGCATCTAACAATGCTCCTAGTCCATCTGGCCACTGAACCTCGGCGGTCAATTTGCTCTCTAGTTGTGCCTTAGTCCATCAAGGGCACAACACATCGAGGCTCATGTCGAGTTGTTCACATCTCCACTTGTGAACAACTCTCAATTTGCCCACTGTTGCTCCTTAGCTACTAAGGGACTTCATCCCACTATGGTCTTCCCGTGTTGCTCCGATGAAGACCAACATAGGGCATGGAGGGTTGCCACCTATCACCGCAAGATATCCATCTCCCACAATGAACACAGGCTAGGGGATTTCCCATCATTCGTTGTAGAATTCCTCCACACACACGTCTCGGATTCCACAAACTGCTCCTGGTTGATCAGACCTTTAAGCTCAACAACTACCTCTCTCGCAACTACCTTCATCCATCAAGGTGCTGCTCACCGGGCTCCAACTTGGACACTATCACTTTGTCCTCCAACAGCCCATAAGTGCCCAAACCACATTCACACTTGGTCCACTCTCACGCTG
Source organism: Pinus tabuliformis (assembly GCA_031772625.1). Classification (NCBI taxonomy): domain Eukaryota; kingdom Viridiplantae; phylum Streptophyta; class Pinopsida; order Pinales; family Pinaceae; genus Pinus; species Pinus tabuliformis. The sequence continues at coordinate 42,081,219 of CM062813.1, forward strand.
CCCTCCAAAAGTCCATGAGTGACCAAGTCCACGTTCTAGCATCTGCACCTAATTAGGGCATCCTCACACCTAGGAGACCCTTACGCATGGTTGCCCACAGATTTCTCCATATCCGCCCTTTGCTCTGCAATAAAGGAGCTATTGCACAAATCTAGGCTCCAAACTTCACTATGAAATTTCCCATCAGTTAGGACTTCTAACATGCCACATCAGTCCTACCTCCTCGGCTTCCAAAGGCTGCAACAACTTTGTCCACACTAAGACACCTACATCACTCCATAGCGGGATTTGCTCCTAGTTTGAGTTCTTTCATGCCCAAGGCAACTCCAACAAATAGCTCCCAACAAACTGCAATGTAGAATGATCCAAATCCAGTCAAGACTATGACCCAACACACCACACAAATTGTTGCTTCAAGTTTGCTTTGTTGTTGTGACTGGTTAGGGCACCCACATGCTGCAACATCCCTTAACCAAGTCACCAAACAACTCCCCTTTGTTGCGGCTTAGGCAAGGAAGGCTCCTCCACAAACGTATTGTTGTTCTCGGCACTTTGCAGCCCCTCTGGCCTCCACAACCTTATTTTGGAGTGGCTAGGCCTACGGCCTACCACAGATATTTGCAGTACCCTAACAACCCTCCAAAACAACCTTGCCTTACCTCTTTCTGCCCACAAATAGACCCGCAGATAGCTCCTCCTAGTTTCAGCCTTCAATCCAACTTCTCAGCCATCGAACAGCAACTCGGTCACCCTGAAATGAGCACTAAATAGTCCTCTCTACCCTCGTTGTCCCTTTCTCCTAGCTGCGGCCAAAACCGGGATCTCTCTCCTCTCCAACGGGTTGTTCTATTGTGTTTGTGTTGCACTTTTGGATGATTAGAATGACTCCACTCCATCTATATATACACATAAGGAGGACTCCACGAATTGATGAAGGGACGTGTCCCTTGAACGAATTCACTTCAAGCCTACATGACTTGACTATACACTAATTAATTGTCAACTTCAAAAGTTCATAACTCAAGTTCTAAAGCTCCGATTTGGGTGATTTGCGAAGCGTTGAATCAACACGCCAAGCTCTATCACCTCAAATTTTCTCATGCTCAAACTCATCATGGTTTTGGCCCAAATCCTGATGGGTGCAAAACCCCAGGCTTGGGTTCCAAGCCCACAAGCGTACTTGTGGCGCTTTTCCCTCCAAACCTCGGACACTAGGGCTTGGAGTACCTCCCAAGCTACACAAAAATCAACACTCCCTCTTAGTGAGGGAGGTACTTCCAAGACTACGAAGTAACCATCATCATCCAAGGACACTAGCTCATCTGGCATCCATCACTGCAGCATACCCTGTAGAATGAATCCGAAAATCTCAATATTGCCTCTGCCTCATCACATTCGAACCTGAAGATCCCAAACCTTCATAGGGTTTCTTCCTCTAGAGGCTAAACTCCCTCTGAGCCTACATGATCTCCACTGGCTCAATCCTGCAAGCATTCATCCTCCTGGATCAAATACCACACAGGCAAATCCCAACAATCTCGGATATGAAATATCACGATTCGATCAAGATTCTAGCCTGCCAATATCCAGTCCATCACATGAAGCCATCTCGATCAACCTGATCTCATCCATGCCAAAGAAACCCTCCAGCTATCTCAACCATCCATGACAAGACATAGGAAGTCCACGATCTACAAACCGCCACACAACATACTCAAGTGCACCAGGTTCACCACCAATCCACCAGAACTCCTGGGCCATCTCATCATGTAGTCTATCGAGACCACATCTCCATGTCTTCAATTGAACCCTCTGCTCCATGATCCAGACACCCACAACTCCCTCTGAGTTGCTTCGTTGTGCACACTCTGATTCATTGCCCCTCAAAGTAGCTCAGACACGCTCTGATACCATGTTAAATTTCCACGATCTTCGGTCTAATATAGAATCTTAAAATCTCTGACGCTACCAAACCAAGAATCTCAATGATACTACTTTGCACAATGGAATATAAACAGCACTAAATCACACATGCACTGAATATAGACAACTTTTTACAATTTTCAACCCAACTTCGTTATATTAAACAACATATAATACAACAATCTAGGACTCTCGTACCATGGATAATGGCCCTCATACATCCACTAGTACAAGATACAAATTGGGGCTTGGTGTCAGTACATTAACAACCAATCTACCCTCAACAAGATACTTTGACCATCTGGTTGTCATATGCTCTCTCAGCTCCTCTTGATTGTACCCTGTACCTGCCCAGTCCTTCGGCTCCCAATCTACAGCTCCTGCCTCTAACAATGCTCCAAGTCCATCTGACCACTAAACCTCGGCTGTCAATCTGCTCTCTAGTTGTGCCTCAGTCCATCAAGGGCACAACACATCGAGACTCATGTCGACTTGTTCACATCTCCACTTGTGAACAACCCTCAATCTGCCCACTATTGCTCCTCAACTACTCAAGTACTTCAGCCCATTATGGTCTTCCTGCGCTGCTCTGATGAAGACCAACATAGGGCACGAGCGCTGCCACCTACCACTGCAAGATGTCCATCTCCAACAATGAACACGGGCTAGGAGGACTGCCCATCATCTATTGTAGAAGTCCTTCCCCACACACAAGTCTCAGGCTCCACAAACCGCTCCTGGTTGATCAGACCCTTAAGCTCAACAATTGCCTCTCTCGCAACTACCTTTGTCCATCAAGGTATTGCTCAACGGGCTCCAACTTGGACTCTATCACGTTGTCCTCCAGCAAACCATAAGTGCCCAATCCACGTTCACACTTGGTCCACTCTCATGTTTCCCTCCAACAGTCCACGAGTGACCAAGTCCACGTTGTAGCATCTACACCTAGTTAGGGCATCCTCACACCTAGTAGACCCATACACATGGCTGCCCACAGACTTCTCCACATCCGCCCTTTGCTCTGCAATAGAGGAGCTATTGCACAAATCTAGGTTGCAAACTTCACTATGAAACTACCCATTGGTTAGGGCTTCTAACATGCCACGTCAGTGCTACCTCCTTGGCTTCCACGGGCTACAACAACTATGTCCACACTAGGACACCTACATAACTCCATAACGGGATTTGCTCCTAGTTTGAGTTCCTTCATGCCCAAGGCAACTCCAACAAATGGCTCCCAACAAACTGCAATGTAGATTAATCCAAATCCGATGAACTATGACCCAACACACCACAGAAACTGTTGCTTCAAGTCTGCTTTGTTGTTGTTCCTAATTGTGACTGATTAGGGCACCCACATGCTGCAACAGCCCTTAACCAAGTCACCAAACAGCTCCCTTTTGTTGTGGCCTAGGCACAAAAGGCTCCTCCACAAACGTATTGTTGTTATGGGCACTTTGCAGCCCCTCTAGCCTCCACGCAACCCTGTTATGGAGTGGCTAGGCCTGCGGCCTACCACAGATCTCTGCGGCACCCTAACAACCCTCCAAAACAACCTTGCCTTACCTCTTTCTGCCCACAAACAGACACACAGACAGCGCCTAGTTCCGGCCTTCAATCTAGCTTCTCGGTCATCCAACAGCTGCTCAATCACCCTAAAACGAGCCCTAAACAATCCTCTCTGCCCTTGCTATCCCTTTCTCCTAGCTGCGACCAAAACAAGGATCTCTTTCCTCTCCGACGAGTTGTTCTATTATGTTTGTGTTGCACTTTTGGATGATTAGAATGACTCCAATCCACCTCTATATATACACATAAAGAAGGCTCCACGAATTGATGAAGGGACACGTCTCTTGGATCAATTCACTTCAAGCCTACATGACTGGACTGTCCATTAATTAATTATCAACTTCAAAAATTCATAACTCAAGTTCTAGAGATATTATTTGGGTGATTTTCAAAGCATTGGAATTGGCACGCCAAGCTCTATGACCTCAAATTTTCTCATGCTCAAATTCATCATGGTTGTGGCCCAAATCCCAATGGGTGCAAAACCCCATGCTTGGGTTCCAAGCCCACAAGCCTACTTGTGGCGCTTTGCCCTCCAAACCTCGGCCACTAGGGCTTGGAGTACCTCCCAAGCTACACAAAAATCAACAATATCAAGGAGCAGAGGGTGGCTTGGTGCAGCTTTGTTTTGTCAATCAGAGAAGACCACAAGGTTCTTGGCAATATTAGCAAGGTGTGCACTACTCTTCTTTCAATCCAAACCAGAGTGCACCTTTTTAGCCTTGGTATCCTCCAACCAGGTCACCTTGGTTTGCGCCTACGCCTTGGTCTTACCCTCCTCAATGGAGCAACCCATCACAAGGATGGAAGCCTCAGGAAACCCAACCACTTGCTTTAATGCCTCCTGCTCCACCTCGACCACAGCTACCCCACAATAATCCACCCAAGCAACCTCGGATGCCTGTCCAAACCAATTTGAACCCGGACAACAAATAGGTCTAATAGGTCTATAGTGGGGAAACATCCTATCCTGCCTATGCTATGGAGATCCAGGAAATCAACCTTAGGTCTAAGAAGGTACTTCCAAATGCTCACCCACCTTCTCCATCTGAAGATCTTGAAGAGGAGAAGGAAGACAGTGTCCAAGAGCCAATATACCTTCCTATCCTAAAAGGTTGGTCCAACCTAAGCAGCACACCCCAGAAGAGTCTAAACTTCTGGGAGAATTGAAGAACTTGTGTGTTAAAATACCCCTTCTTTAGGCCATCAAAGATGTCCCCATCTATAACAAGCTTATTAGGGAAGAGTGTTTCAAGAGGCTTCGAAGAAGAAAAAGAGACTAATCTAATGTTGTTGGGCAGTTCGCTGATCTAATGCTTGGGAAGGTCATCTCCCCAAATTATTTGGATCCTAGTAGCCCAGTAGTGGATGTGCATATTAACAATATTGTAGTCCCCAACACACTGATTGACCTTGGGGCTGCAATCAATGTCATGACCAGGGAAACTATGTTGAAGCTCAACCTCCAAGGAGCCTTGAGGAAAACCACCACAGTGTTTCAACTTGCAGACAGATCCACAGTAGCCCCTAAGGGTGTTATTGAGGATGTTATGGTCTCCATTGATTCCTGGGAGTACCCCACAGATTTCCTTATACTCCAACCCAAAACCAAGTTTAATGGATATCCTCTCATTTTCGGGAGACTTTGATTTACTACTGTTGATGCTTACATCAGTTGTAGGGTCGGAAACATGACAATTAAAAATGGGCAGCATACAAAGCAGCTTGTATTAAACCCCCCTGCTCAACCCCTTGTTGAGCATGATTTCCCTATGTGGGTAGAGTTAGAAGAAGAAGATTTTCATCAATCATCTCCCTACCCAGTCTGTACATTAGAAACCAGTGTAGGAAGCAGACAACTAGATGAGGATGACCTTATTGATGACGTTCTACAAAACCAACCTCATGCTGCCATGCCAAATGATGAGCTAGTAGAGGAATACTTAAGGCAACCTCAGAACAACCCAAGGGCAGAATTATTCATTGTTGGCTCTGATCAAGGTCATGCTAAGATTGTGGAAATCAGTCCATCTAAAACCCTGAAAATCAATCCTTCCCTCTCAGTAAAGCAAGAGCAACTGCTCACTATGTTAAGGAAACATCTTGATGCTTTTGCTTGGGACTATAAAGAGATGAAAGGGGTGCATCCCTCAATTTGTACCCATCACATTTACATTAAAGAAGGATGTAAACATGTGTGCCAACCCCAGAGGAGAATGAACCCTACCCTTAAAGACATTGTGAAAGAAGAACTGCAGAAGTTATTGGATGCAAGATTCATTTATCCCATTTCAAATAGTGAGTGGGTGTCTCCTCTTGTTATAGTACCCAAGAAGAATGGGAAGTGGAGAATCTGTGTTGACTATAGGGAACTTAATAAGGCTACAAAGAAAGATCATTTTCTCTTGCCTTTCATTGATCAAGTTTTCGATGCTCTCGCAGGGAAAAAGTTATTTTCATTCTTGGATGGTTTTAGTGGGTATAATCAAATCTAGATCAACCCTGAGGATCAGGATAAGACCACCTTCACATGTCCATGGGGGACCTTTGCCTATAGAGTCCTTCCCTTTGGCTTGTGCAATGCCCCTACTACCTTCCAAAGGGTAGCGTTGAGTATTTTTGCTAATCTTGTTCATGATACAATTAAAATTTATATGGATGACTTCACTCCTTATGGGAATGATTTCCAGGAAGCTCTCTCCAACCTGTGTAAAGTTTTAAAGAAGTGCATTGAAATGAATCTCTCACTAAGTCCAGAAAAGTGTGAAATTTTTATGAATGCCAAGATTGCCCTAGGTCACTTCCTCTCTAAGGAAGGGATCCAAGTTAACCTTAACAAGATTGTCATTATCAAAAGGGTCCATCCCTCATAAACAAAGGAATGTTAGAAGTTTCTTAGGACTAGCTAGATATTATAGGAGATTTATCAAGGAATTTATTAAGATGGCCTCACCTTTGTTTGGATTGTTAACCAAGGATTCTGATTTTTGTTGGACAGAAAAGTGTCAAGAAGCATTTGAAGCGCTGAAGGAGAAGTTGACCACTACACCAATTTTTAGAGGTCCAAATTGGGCCTTGCCTTTTCACATCCACACAGATGCATCCAACAAGGTTGTAAGAGCAGCTTTGGGACAAGTGGAAGGTAAGTCGCCCTATGCCATATATTTTATCAGTAAGAATCCATCCAAAGTTGAACCCAACTACATTGTTACGGAGAAAGAGCTCTTACCTATTGTACACTCCTTTAACAAGTTTAGACATTACATCACTGGGTACCAAGTTTTTGTACATGTTGATCATGCAGCCATTAAATATTTAATGAACAAACCTGATGTCAATGTTAGGATCATTAGATGGTTGTTGTTGTTACAGCAGATTGATCTAACAATTGTTGACAAGCCATGAAAAGAAAATGCGGTTGCAGAATTTTTGTCTAGACGAGCATTGCCTGCAGAAAATGAAAAGATGATAGATGATCAGCTCCCTGATGAGCACCTCTTCGCCATTTCATTGCTATCTCCTTGGTTCGCTGACATAGCAAACTTCTTGGTTGTTGGGAGATTTCCTCCTAACCTCTCCTCCAAAGAAAAGAGCAGAATAGTCAAAAAAAAAAGTGCCCCTTACACTAGGATTGGGGGCAACCTTTTCAGATTGGGACCTAATCAGATTTTGAGGTGTGTGAGGGAAGATGAGGTCTTTGACATCCTCTCAACATGCCATGATGGACCTTGTGGGGCCATTTTGCTGCCAAGAGGACAGCCTTCAAAATTCTCCAAACATGATACTATTGGCCTACTCTACACCAAGATACCAGGAGGTACACCGCTAGATGTGATGAATGCCAAAGGATGGGTAAGCCTACACCAAAGGATGAAATGCCACTACATCCCTAAGTGACTCTTGGGCCATTTTAGAAGTGGGGCATGGATTTCATTGGACCAATTGATCCCCCATCCGGACAAAAGAGATGCATCATTTTATGCACTGATTATTTGACAAAGTGAGCTGAGGTGAAAACAGTTAAGGCAGCAACAAAGCAAAAGGTGGCAGAGTTCTTAAGGGAGAACATCTTCTATAAATTTTGATTCCCAAGGGAGCTTGTCACTAATCAAAGAGCTCAGTTCACCTCTAATTTGATTGACGAGTTCATGGAGCAGCATCACATCATGAACAGAAAATCCACCCCCTACCATCCTCAAACAAATGAGCAGGTGGAGGTGACAAATAGAGCTTACCATGGAGCAGCATCACATCAAGCACAGAAAATCCACCCCCTATCATCCTCAAACAGTATATGTAAGTAACAAGTGATTAATGCATATGTACAATTCTTAATTCATTGCAATTATAACATATATATAGCAACTTTAAAAACAGTTGATCTATTAGATTAGTTATATTTATAAGTATTATAAATCAATTATTTTATATAAGTATTAAATATCTAAATTATATTATTGAAAAAAAAAATATTTTATATAAGTCCTATTTTTTAAATTTATAAAAATATATTTATCTTATTTGTACCTATTGTTTCTCCACCTTGTCCAATTCCTAACAACTTTGAGGGGGCATTGCTAGATGATCCTATGAGTAGCTATGGAGCAAAAAGAACCATCTCTCATAACATTTGAGGCAAAGGAGATGAAACTCACGATGGAAGTCTCGTTGATCAATTGGATCCAATGAGCAATGCTCTATAAGGAGTGGGACCAGCTCTAAGCTCACATGGAGGTCGAAAATCTATCAACCTAGCGACAGGATGTCTACTGACTCATAAACCTGCCACCAATAGGATCTAAGGCCAAGGAGTTTGCTTAACAGTTAGTATCTCTAGAAACCAAGAAAAGCTAAACATGGAAGGAGGGAGACATTTTATAGAAATGTCCATGGAATGAACAAACAAAGTGGCCTCTAAGAACCAACGTCATCTTCGTCCAAAAAGGTCTAGGAAGGCAATCTTATTGGAAAATGAAATAGCAAGATAAGGATATCTCCTTATCTACCTCATCCAAAAGCAAAGTCCTCCAAAGTGCAGATCCTATGAAAGGAGAAAACAAGTCCAAAAATGCTCTCCAAATGTAAATGATGGACAGCAAACTCAGCTTGGATGATACCCTTTGTAAAACTAAAGCATTCTACCACATCTGTTGTTAGTACAGCAAAAAGAGCTCTGGGTTCTAGTTCTAACATTCATTGCTTGACGTGTGAAACGGAACAGACTGTGACAGGCATAGATTTGAGCTGTAATTTGTAAATTAAAAAACAAGGATTTGCATAAAGGAAGGGAACATTGATGCCAGAGGAACTGAAATCTTAATTGATATTCTTTTTAATTTTCTCAGGATTCTCCTGTAAGCAACTATAACTTCCATAAAAAGCTTTAGCAAGGAAAGTTAAACGAGTATAACAGGGTGCACGCAGAAATTCATGTATTTCAATGAAGGAACTGATGTCATAAAATTGCAGCAACTCGAAACATGCAATATGATCCTCTCAAAGTGATCTGAGAAAGTAGGAGCAATAGTCCTCTTATGGCTGTCAACTCGTCACAACAATATAGATGTCATGATACAATTGAAGCCCTCTTCTGGACTTCTTGAAAACACATCTAGTGAAAAAGAAAACTATCAACTGTATATTTATCATTCAGCAGCCATTTCGCTGCACATGAACTCAAGAGCTGGATTTTGTTAAATGTGAGGAGATTATTTAATTTTCTATCCGTGTAAATACATGAGTAACTTTTTGATATGTTTGAAAAAATTATAAAGAAGTTAAGAACCTTAGCTTCACCTTTCCTTTACAAAAAAATCAACATTATTCAAACTTAACAGCAATTATTTTCTCATAGATTGCAACCCATTTAACAAAAAACACAGCAGACTCCCAAACTGAGGTGAACTTCTGGTAAACTTCTTTGAGCCCCATGGCATTCTGATCTGTGATTTTTTTATCTGAGGGTGATGAGAGTTCAACCTAATTGGACTAATGACTAAATATGAAAACAGTATTTTTTCATAGATTATAATACAGTTAACGAAAAACATAGAAAGCTTTCAAACTGAGGTGAGGCTGTGGTAAACTTCTTTCACACATCATTGTGTCCTGTGCAATTTTGTGTATAGAGTGACGAGACTCACCAAATTGGACTCATTACTAAATATGACACCGGCAAATATAATATACAGGATATTGAAGCAGTCTACCCACCTCTTTTCATAAAGTAACGCAGAAACAAGACTTGCAAAAGTTTCTGGCCTCATATTTCTTTCCTCACGCAGCTGATAAAGCTTGTGGCGAAAAGCAAATCTTTGGTACCTGTAAAGTAAACAAGATACTCAAGCTGATCCACGATATGAATGTCACACAATCCACTTGCAAATCTCAGCATTCATGCCTTATCATCTCAATCACCACTGTATATGGTCCAGCCAGCAAGGATGTCCTTGTGGTGAGCCAACACGCATCATGATATGCAAGGTGAACATATGTTTATCAATTTATTTACATTTTTGAAATTTTTCCTTATCTTGAAATTGAAGGGATGCCCCTTTATAGACAAAAATTTACAAAATAATAGAGATCAGAAAGAAGCATATTCATTTATCTAAGTCTTACATATTGGCAGAAATCTTACAAAGTCTGCACATCTGTGGCCAATCCAGAAAGACCCACATATAGCTTATCATGAATCTTGAAAATGCGTTGAAAATCAGTAGCTATTGTTTGCAGTTGCACACCTAAACGGCGATCACTGGCAATGGCAAAGCAGTTTTTCCCAACCATAGCCACCAAAGCACTTCCATTATATTCAAATATCTGTGGAAACACAATTAATAATTTGCAGATCTTTTAGTGATCCATACATTGGAGTGATTCCAAACACACATGGAAAAAAAAACTTTCACCTTACTTCTACACTTTTAAACACTCAAAAACTACGTAAAAATTTCACACGAGGAGAAGAGAGGAAAAATGAAATTCATTAAAAAAGGCAAAAACAAAAAGCAAAAAACAAAAAAACCCCAAAATGTCCAGAAAATCCACAACTATACTGAATCAGCTTAAGACTTAAAACCCCCAGAAAGGAACAAGCAGAAGGCAAGTTTTTCCCTGTAGAACAATAATAAAGAACCCAAATGCGTGAATTCTTTACCTCAGTCCAGCAAAAAAAGTTCTTAACATTATGCAAAGTTGCAAACTTCAAACTCAAAGAAATTGATCTATGACACTTCAATGTCAGAGCAGAAGAAATAAACAACATTCACATTCTCAAGTCTCCAAACTGAACCCTCAAAACGATAAACTTCTTTATAAAACTTGACTAAACCATAAAAATGAAACCAAGAATGCGTGTCCCAGAACAAAACAAGATTACTGAATTAATCGAACCCAAATGCTTGAATTCATTACCTCAATCAAGCAAAAAGATTCTTAACATTATGCAGAGTTGCAAACTTCAAACTCAAATAAATTGATCTATGACACTTCAGTGTCAGAGCAGCAGAAATAAACAACATTCACATTCTCAAGTCTCCAAACTGAACCCTCAAAACGATAAATTTCTTTATAAAACTTGACTAAACCATAAAAATGAAACCAAGAATGCGTGTCCCAGAACAAAACAAGATTACTGAGTTAATCTAAATTTCCAACTACGGATAGCATCAATGTTATAAACAATAATATTTTAACCATTTAAATATCCATAGCCCCAAACATTAATAACTCCAAATTTGGTGAAAACTTTTGTTTTTGCTAAGCTGAGAGCTTACCGACATTGCTGAGACAGATGTAGAGGGTGTAGAGAACTGGGTCTGTCTCCCCAAGCTGCAGCTAGGTTTCTTTGTATATTAATGAAGTTATTCTGAAGAAAAAAGCACAACAGATGTGAGAAAAACAAACTTTATGGTATAAGAGCCCTACAGGCATGCAACATACAAGTATAGCATGAAAACCAAGTGCCTTCCATGAGATAATAATGACATTCTGATATTTCGTGTTGTAAACACCCAAACTATTCTCACCAATCTACTACAAAGGCAGAGAATCCACCTCTATTTTACAGGACAGATCGCTGATATGTTAAATTTGGCAACTAGGGCCAAACTTCACATTGGACAACTCATATGAGGCAGCTCATATTTTTCTTGGATTCCTCTCTCCAAGAGGTGTAGGATTGATCTAAAGATCATTCCATTCTGACATGTACAAATGAAGTTATGAATTTATTTTGATTATGGACAAATTGTCAAGGTCGGCCAGCAAACTCATGTAGGCTCAGAAGCCCAACAGTCACATCTATTCATCCTCAACGTTTGCCTATAAATACATGATGCCTCCTCCTCATTTGGACACACTTCACTCACTCATCTTCTCTCTCCTTCATTGATTGGGTACGAAAATCTGAAGCTGCTCTCCACATGTGCAAAGGCAAGGGTGGGTTTTCGGTTCCAAGCGTTGACCAGATTTGACCGAAAATTTCAGAGGCTGTTTTGACTGTGTTGACCAAGCATTGACCTGTTTTAGGTGTGGTTTTGGGTGGAGGATTTCTGTTCTAGCAGGCCACAGTTCTGGGCACAAGAACCGAGGCAATCTGACCTCCTGTTTGACCAGCGTTGACTGTACTAGGGCTGGCCACAGAGTTGACTTTTGTTGACCAGTTTTGACTGGACTTTTTTGGACTGTTTTGGGCTGATTAGACTTGCTGTTGGAGGCCGAAGTTGACTGTATTTGTCCAAGCTGAATTAAGGAAGAAATCTGCCCTGTTGACCAGTGTTGACTTTTTGGTTAGGCTTTTCTGTTTCTGCTATTTGACTGAACAGATTTTCACTGTAATTGGACAAGTGAATATTATACATTGTACTCTCTCTGTCTGCTGAACTTTTGAAGAATTATAAGAAGAATTGATCAAGGGTTTCCCCACATTGGGGTTTGTCCCGGCTGGTGCCATATCTTGTGTCCTCTTGTCTTGGCTAGTCTTCTACTATTATTGTTTATGTTCTATCTGCGTTTTACTATCATGTTGATGTGATTGCTAAACTAAATATTGATATTGGGCTAATAAAGAAATTGAAGTAAAATTGCTCTAAGCATAGAACATACCATTGTTATCCTAACGTTAACATGGTATCAACGCTGAAGTGAAGACAAAGCCCAAGCAAGAGCGAGAAGAGCAATCACTGATCAAAGACAAGATTCAATGGCTTCCACATCCTACTTCAAGTCTAATGATAAGCTTCATGATAAGTCTGATTATCATGCATGGAAGATGTCTCTTGATTTGACATTAGAAGAGCAAGATGTGATGGATTATGTGCAAGGAAAGATTTCAGAACCTCCTTCTAATGCATTGGCTACTGCTAAGACCAAGTACAAGAAGGGTGAAGTCAAAGCCAAGAAGATCATCAGGGATTCTATTCATAAGCATTTAGTTGCTTACATTTCCGATTTGAACACTTCAAAGGAGATATATGACAAGTTGGTTGGCATGTTCAAATCTAGCAATGCAAATCAAATTATTTTCCTCAAGAATAAGCTGAAGGATATAAAGAAAGGAAGAAATGAAGATATTCAATCTTACTTCTTGAGGATTACTGAGATAAAAAATGATCTTCTTTCTATTGGAGAAGCTATTGTTGATAGGGGGCTTACCCTCATTGCCCTTGGAGGACTCTGTCGTGAATAGCACGTGTTCAACACTACTATTCTTAATAACGATAGGATTCCAGGTTTTGAAGAATTGCTGACTAGATGCTCTCAAGAAGAAACAAGGATGATGGAACTAGATATGCCTTCAAATAGGAATGATCCTACTGCATTCTCCGCTCATGCTAAAAAGAAAAACACTGCATATTCAAAGAAGCAATGTCAAGGAAGGTCGGGTTTCAAAAATTGAAGGAAGGGAAGATGCTTCATTTGCAACAAGTTTGGTCACTTTGCTAGGGCGTGTCCTAATAGAAGGGATACGCCTCATGATAATGACAGCCACAACAACAACTATTTCAAGGGCAACAACAATCAAAGGAATGGCAGATCCAACAATCAAGGAAAAAGGAAAGCTTTCGTTTCTCATCAAGGAAATGGTCACCCTCCCAAGAGATCAAGAAACACCAGGTATGATGAATATAATGTTGTTGATAACAAGCAAAAAGAATTCTATCTTATATCTGTCGTTTCTACTGCATCTCCTCCAGACACTTTGGGAAATTGGTTGATTGATCGGGTGCCTCAAGACACTTCACTGGATATAAGGAAGCTCTTTCAAATCTGATTGAAGAGGATACAAATTTGGAAATTATCCATGGGGACAATGCCACCTATCCCGTGAAGGGAGTTGGGAATGTTACTCTTTAATTTAATCAAGGTAACACCATTCATCTACAAGTACTATACGTACCCAATCTAAAGAAGAACCTGGTGTCTATCGCGACGATGGAGGACAAAGGATTCAAGGTGGCATTCATCGATGGAAAGGTATGTGTGTGGAATAAAAATTTCAAAGATGCATTTACACTTGGCTTCAGGGTTGATAGCCTAAATAAAATTGGAGGAAGCCCATTGGGAGCTATGTCTTGCAACACATCACTTCAATCTTAATTATGGCACCAGAGGTTTGCTCATCTACATTATAAGGTTCTACCCGATGCAAGGAAGATGGTGATAGGTATGCCCGAATTTAAAATAGAATGTGAAGGTGTTTGTTAGGAGTGTGCCGAAGGAAAGCATACAAGGGGACCATTCCCCTCAAGTGATAGCAAGACTACTGACATATTTCAATTGATTCATTCTAATATATCTGGTGCAATGCCCGTGAACTCATTGGGAGGATACTTATATTATGCAACCTTTATAGATGATTTATCTCACAAGACATGGATATATTTCTTGAAGAAGAAGGACGAAGTATTCTCATGGTTTTGTTCTTTCAAAGCTTTGGCTGAAAATCAGACTGGGAAGAAGATCAAAATATTGAGGACCGATAATGGAACTGAATATGAATCAAATGAGATCAAAAATTATTGTAGAGAAGTTGGCATTAAGAGGGAGACTACTACCGCATATACTCCTGAGCAAAATGGTGTTGTTGAAAGGAAGAATCGTACTGTCGTAGAAGCCATCTATGCCATGCTTCATGATCAAAGCCTTCCGAAGTTCTTATGGGCCAAAGCTGCAAACACAGTCACGTATGTTCAAAATAGATGCCCTCATCAAGCGTTGGACTATGTTGGCTTGAGGGGACCTGACCCAAGTTCAGCGTTAATTAGCCAAACAAATCCCTACACTACTGGCCCTTTTGGCATCAGCGCACAAAGCGCGGACTGAAGTCTCACCGAAACAGTATGGGGGGGTGCTGGAACCAAGTTTTCGCACCCTGAGATGGTTGTGATGTCGTTTGATTTCTTCTATCCCTGCCTTCGCGCAGGTGGTTTCGCTCTAGGGCTTGCAAGACAAATTCTCTATTCCGGCCTTCAATACCTTCGGGAAAGTACACGATCGACCTTCGCGCAGCCCTCACCTGTGGCTCAGGTACTTTCGCGCTGCTATGGCAGCGTGCCATGCAGATTCCTCAATTATTCTAAGTGATTTGTTTATCTTGTCAAATACTTAAAATTATCACCACGTAAACTGATATTCGTAATTGCATTCAATTATTCAATGTAATCGCATTCATTCGCGCATCATATAAGCATAATAAAGGAAATTCATACATAAGACATCCAAGCACATTAACATAACAAAGACACATAAATTGCAGAATAACTCCTTTTATTAATATCTTCCAAGTGTTTACAAACTTTGTCCACTCTGCGCACACCACTGCAGGGGTCCGCGCACTCAGGTGCTGAGTTCTACCCTAGGCCTCTATGCACTCAGCTGCAGAGCCTCTATCTACACTACGACCCAAGACTTAGACTTCTTCTCCAAAACTATCACTCTATTACATGATCTGCCATTCTATTCCTTGATTTATAAACTACTTAGAGCTTAGCTCTTTTTATACAATCCCATGGTCTGCGGACCATGGGTAGGTCTCTTACAGCCGACTTTACTTTACAAAACTAAGGGCGGACTACCCTTTTTGACACATAACACCTTCGCGCTCTACAACCACAAAATGCGGAGTCTTTACAATTATATTACAAAAATTGACTTAACATGGGCTTTTAGCCCCAAAACTGCCCTTGGGGGATCCCGCTCCCAACAGGCCCCCAACACAAACATCATGACTCGCCCTCGAGTCACTCGGTAGGCGCAGAGATCTTTGCACGAAGCCCGTCCAGCTCGACCCTGATGACCGCAACTTCGGCCATGCACTGAGCTGCTGCCTGCTTCGCATCTTCAACTGTTTTCTTGGTTACTGCCCCTGCGCTGTCAACCTGAAGTTGTTGTTGCATCGCTTGCAGAGTCACAAGCTTGCCTTCAATGTTTCATGTGACTGCGTAAGCTTCCTCCAGCCAGGGCTTTAGTCGCGCCTTCAGCACTGCTTCCTTGTGCAGCGCTGCGTCCACCTGTTCCTTCAGCTGCTTGGCTTCCTACAGCTTAGCTAACCTTTGTGTCAGCGCGACGGTTCGCGTTGTGCCCTTAACTTCATCATAGCGTTGTTGGAGTTCGCGCGCTTTCGTCTCTAGCCTCTGGATGTTTGGGTCCTCCTGCAAGTTGGTCAAGACCTCAAACGATTGTTCAAACAACTGTGTGCAGTCTGCTACTGCACTCTCCACCGTCGCGACTGCTTCTGTGACAGCGACCGCCCGTTGTTCCTTTACCTCTGGTGGTGTTGAAGGCTGGGCCCTCAACTGGAGCTCTGTAATCTGTAGGTTCAACTCCAACTGAACCCGCGCCATCTTTGTCCGAGTGTCGCGCACCCCTGTGGCCAATTTGCAAATGCGGACCTCAATTGGCTCCTCCTCCGGAATGGCCAACTCTGGGACCATTTTGCATGCCTCCTCCACGACTTGTATGATCTTCTTGCTCTGGCTGGTCGCCTCGACCTCAGCGGCGATGGCAGCATTCCTCTGTAGGGCCATCTGCTCGTTGTTTATCTTCTGTTCACTGATCACCTGGAGGGCGCAGTGCTCACAGGCCCTTAGCTCTGCAATTACTCCATCCTGCAAGAGGTGGAGTGCTTCGCATGGAAGCGCTGCCAGGTTTAGTCCAACTCCCTTCAAGGCGCTGACAGTGGGCCTGTCAGCCTCATTTTCCATGGTCAGTGCTCCATCTAGCAGCACTATCGCACTGGAAGCCTTCGTGCACAGCATATCGGCAACCTCTAACGTGTCGATAGCCAAGCTGGTGGACAGCGTACCAGCTTGCGACGCGCGGGTCTGCAACTCCTGCAGCCCGGTCTGGATGGCCCCTAGGATGATCTACTGCTGCTTTTCAAATTGTTGTAGGGCCTCCGCGGTGACATCTCTGACTGTGTCACTGATGTCATATAAGTCGCCCTCCGTCAATGTGATAGGGTCCAGCGAGGTCTTGGTTGCCTTGGATTTCTTTTTGGACCCTCCCTTCTCCAACTCTCTTGGGCGCTTAATGCGGGCGGACGTCTCTTGAGGGTCCGCGCCGTGCTGCTCTGTGTCCTCCTCTTCAGTCTCAGGTGAAGGCGACCGCGCGCCTTTGTCAAAGCCCCGCTCTGTGCCACCTGTCTGTTTTCCTACCTCCTTTTCTGTCTGTTTCGTCTAAGCCTTCTCAGCGGCCTCCTTTTTCCTCTTCTCGACCAGCTGCGCCATCTTCAACTTCGCCTCTTCCTTCTTCTGTGCGGCGGACTTGCTTCCACCCACTGCCAAGTCCGTGGTAGTGCGCCACTCTGCTGGCCATTTATCAAGCACCGCATCAATGGCATCATCTGTGGCTAGGTACGGCAAATTGTACCACTTCTACGTAGGGTCCTTCCACACCCTGATTGATATCCGATGGAAATCAGCTTTAAACTCAACATAGCTTTGCAGGTTAGCATATACTGTGGGCGACAATCGCGACTTGCGATTGATAGCCATCCTGATATTCATTTCCATCAAGATCCAGAAGATCTTGTTGTCCCGAACGCGCTCCGCGTCCTTGGTCGCCCACAGCAAAGCGTACTTCACTGCTTCAGGAAGGTCTGGCGCGACCGAGGGGAATTGGCTCTCCTCTGGTAGCTCCCACGCTACCAGCACGATCGATAGCAAGAGCCACGCATAGTGGAAGGTCTTGCTTTGCTCTTGCGCTTCGCGGCAGTTCGCCAGGAACTCTCCGCGAAGGTAGTCCGACCAGTTAAACTGGACTCCTTCCGCGCACTGTTGTGCGAGCGTGACGACAGGCGCCAGCACCTCATCGGTGCGGCACTTCCGCATCACCTTCCTACGTTGCCACTTTCACAGCGGGGTCGCAGATGTTGGAGATAGCATACTCGCGCGGCTTCTTCACCAGTTTGAACTTCTCTTTCATTGATTCTGCGAGCACCTGCTCACCACCCTTACCGCTAAAGATCATAGCTAGATTTTCGCCTGTATACGGCATGCGCGTTATTCTTTGAATCAACATATCAGTGATGGGTATCGGCTCCTCCAGCCACAGACACCCATCATGCACCAAGCACAGTAGCTGCTTGATGACCAAAACTATCACGGGGGTGTGGTTATAGTGCGGCACCCAGAGCAGGTTGAGTAATCCTGCCTTCTCTACTCCCCTGAGCCACTTCCGCGGCTCCAATGCATTCATCCCCGTATTCGTGTCTATGATGCAGCACATCAGCTGTTCAGTCACTAGGTGCGGGAACTTCTCGTGGTCCACCAAGTCCCAGTCTTCGAGCTTCAATATCGGCACTCGTGCCAAACGTGGACCATCAAAAGCGATTTCATCCGGTAGCAGAGGGGTTTGCAGGGGAGTCTTACTTTCATCAATGTCCTTTGGGACCTTGGACTTAGGCTTGCGCGGAGGGACATACTCCGGCAACCGTGTAATAGGGTCCGCACCCTAGGCTTCAACCTCCTCTATTTCCACTCCCACATCCTCATCGTCCATGGGGATGTCTTCGATATCCTCCTCTTCTACTTCTAGGTTTATAGCCTTGCCTTTCTCCTGGGTAGTGGGCTTTGGTGGGTTTCGTCTTAGCGACGCGTGCACCAATATGGCAAGCTGCTTGCCCTTCTTGTCTTTCATGGTCTCCTTGGTTGGGGTTGGCTTCGGTCTCGGCGTTCTCGGAGATTTAGGGACCTCCGCTAATACTTTGGCCACTTCCGAGGCAGCTACTTCGGCCTCTCTCTCCATTTCCTATGTCGGCTCCTCTACTACTTGTGTATTGATAACTTCTGGGGGCGCTGACATGATCTTCCGCAAGAATTCCTATGTGTCCGCCAGCAAAGTCGCAAATACCCCAGAAACTATCAAAAGCTCGTATTTCTCACGATTCATAGGCGCTTGAGAGCTCAACCGCTGAATACTCAAAATGCCAAGTGTTTTTCGCTGGACAGCCACTTGTAATTTATAGGGCATTTTGAATTCAAATCCGACCATTCCCCCCAAAATCGGTTCATTAATGCTAGATTGGCAACAAATTTTCAAGGATCTAAGCCATAAATTTCGTCTTAAATGTCAATCGCCCGCTCCATTTGGCCTCACTTCTGTTGTCTTTTCATGAACAGTGACTTTAACAATCACTTTCTGACCGACCTGCGCGATTTCTCCCTCGGTAGCGCAGCTCCCTCCACGTTGTCGCGGACCTAGTGACACGTCCTTGCTTCGCACCATCTTCCAATCGTGCAGCTCCCCAACCCGGGCAGTGTAGTTTATAGTCCCGCGCCTCCTTTCAGCTGCCTAGAGCGCTAAGACTGTGCTACTTTCATTTAGTCACATGGTCAAACCGCCAGTGTATGGCTTCAAGCGACTACCATTCACCTTTCCTAGGAAGGGTTCTCCATTTAATTTGACCAATTGTACTACTCCTCTGTCGGTAATCTTCTTAATAACATAAGGCCCTAACCAGTGCATCCTGAATTTCCCTGGAAATTTATCAAACTTACTATCATATAACAAAACCAAGTCATTTACCTTAAATGTGCGCAGCTTGATGTGTCAATCATGCCATGCCTTTTCGCGCTGCTTTTGGACCTGCTGGTGAAATCCAGCCAAAAATCTTTCTTCTTCAAGCTCATCCAGCTGCGCGAGCCTCTCCTCCAGGGCTCTGTGATCTATCATACCTGTGAGCGCTGCTATGCGCAGACTAGGCACGATGTATTCCATAGGCATTACTGCTTCCACACCATAGACAAGCCTAAAAGGGGTTTGTCCAGTCAACTTCTTGCATGTCGTTTGATAAGCCCACAGTACTGCAGGTATGTGTAGGTCCCAATCACTTCGCTGAGCATTGCAAACCTTGGTCAGCGCGTTTTCAAGCACTTTGTTGAATGCCTTCACTGTCCCGTTAGCCTGTGGGTGATAAGGTGTGCTCTTATGGTGCTATCCCTGAAATTCCTCCGTTAGTGCATTGATCGTCTCATTTAGGAAGTGCATACCACGATCACTCATCAAGATCTTCAGACATTCAAATCACGTCAGTAGCTACTCAAATAGGAATTTCGCGGCAGTCGAGCTCGTGCAATCCTTCACCGGCTGCACTTCTGCCCAGCAAGTCAAATACTCCGTCGCAGTGATAATGTACCTTGCTCCTGTCTTTCCTTGTGGCTGAATGGATCCTACAAAATCTATCGCCCACTTCTCAAAGGGTTGCAACGTCATTTGTGGATTCAAAGGCATTTCATCCCTCCGTGATGGCCTACCCGTTCTTTGACATACATCACACGCCTTACAATATGCTTTTGAATCCTGATGAAGGGTTGGCCACCACAACCCTGCGCGTAGAATCTTCTGTGCGGTTGCTCTCCCTGCATAATATCCTCCCGCGATGCCCCCATGAGCGTCTACGAGGATGCTGCTTCTTTCAAACTCGGGTACATACCATCGCAATATCTCATCAGTCCCCATCTTGTATAGATGCCCAGCAATGACAGAGAAATCGGCCGCACGCACCACTAATTCCTTCTTTTGTTGGACAGTGTATCCTTCCAGTGCAGTTCCTATTGTTAGGAAGTGTATTATATCCTCAAAATTACCATCCGTGACACACACTGCAAATAGCTGCACGTCAGGCAATCCTTCTTCCAAGTTAGTAGGTTCCTCCCCTGTTTCGATGCACGACAGATGGTCTGGTCCCGCGTTCAATCGTCCGGGCTTCACAACTTCAAAATCGTACTACTGGAACAATAAGAGCCATCTGCAGATTCTCCCCCCCACCACAGGCTTATTGACTAGGTACTTTAGCGCGGAGTGATCCGTATACATCTTAAAATGGCCTCCTAACAAGTAATGCCTATACTTCTAGAGCGCATACACCATAGCTAGCCCCTCGCGCTCAGTGGTGGAATAGTTCTTCTCTACTTTGGATAATCTGCGGCTTGCGAATGCGATAGGATGGTCCAATCCTTCTCCACCAGCCTGTGTCCATACTGCTCCCAGCACTATACATGACGCGTCGACATGTATGTGAAACTCTTTTTTCCAGTCTGGGAAGACTAGAATCGACACGGTAACCATTTTTTCTTTCAATATATCCAAGCTCTTCCTATAATCATCATTCCAGCAGAACGTGAGTCCTTCTTCAACAATTTTTCCATAGGCGCGGTGATCTGGGCATATCCCTCGATAAACTTTCTGCAATATCCCGTATGTACCAGAGTAGCGCGCAGCTGTTTCACACTCCTCGGCGCTTCCAAGTTCAGTATCACCGCGATCTTTGCGGGGTCTACCATCAGTCCTTGTCTGCAAACCACATGACCCAATAGGTTCCCAAATGGAACACAAGACAGGCACTTCTTGAGATTGAGCGTGATCTAGTAGCTTCGACAGGTATCCATCATCAGGCGCAAGCTTGCTACATGGCGCTTAACCAGCCCAAATACAGTCCAGTCATCAAAATATACCTCCAGAAACTTATGAATAAATTCCTTGAATGTCGCAACAACCACGCGCGAGAAGATTGCAGGCACATTCTTCAATCCAAACGGCATTACAATATACTGAAAACAACCCCACTCAATTGCGAAGGTTGTCTTGCTCCTATCCTCTGGCGCGATTTTGATTTGGTGATACCCAGAGAACCCATTAGAGAAGGAATATGTTTCCTGGCCGCCTACATTGTCCAACACTTCATCAGTGAACGGAGTCGGGAAAGGATCATGCAAACAAGCGTCATTCAGTTTTCTGAGATCCACGCATATCCTTATCTCATCCTTCTGCTTCTTCTCTTGCATCGCCATTGGGCTAACCCAATCAAATTCTTCCACAAGCTCAATGATGCCTGCCGCAAGCATCTTGTCTAGCTCTAAGCAGACCTTCTCCTTATATTTCAGATTGAGACAGTAAGGCCTTTGCTTAACTGGCTTCGCGTCGGGCTTTAACGTGATCTTCATCATTCCTAGGTCCCCGATTATTCCTTTCAGATCCGTAAACTTGGTAGGGAATAAGTCCTGGTATTTGCGGAGCAGTTCAGTGACCTTATCCACCGTCGCGTCGTCCCAGTAGTCTCCAATCTTCGCGAATTTGGGTTTTGCCTCCATACCAATGTTTACTTGTTTCGTTTTCAACAGCGCAATTATATCAGGGTTCTCAATCTGCGGCCCTTGAACCTCACGGTGACCTTCTGTTTCTGGAATGTTAATCTTCCGCGGATCCTCGTCCTCTTCTTCAGCAGTTACATTATAACATTCCAGTGCGCGACTCAGCTGAGTAGCCCATTCAGGTCGAATCAGGTCTAAAGGATCCTGCGGTATCCTAAAGATTGTTTCTTTCACTTCTTGTAGCGCTTCATCAATACTGTCAAACCCGTCCTCAAAACTGAATGTCATCATGAATCCTTCGCGTAGGATATCCCATTCGCCTGTCCCATGGCGGAGCTCTATTTCTATATACCAATTCGTGGGGACAACATCCAGGGTATGACAAAATAGGTGCACCCACTCAAGTTGGGGCTTTTCTCCATAAGCCTGGGTCCATTTGGCCATATGCGCGCACGGATCATTCTACCCATCATACTTGTCTTTTAGTCGCATCTTAGGCTTCCCAAATCGTGTTCTCATCATCCTCCTACACTCGTGCCAATCATCAAAGATTCCCTTGTGTGTACCCCACCATCTTGCGAGCGTAGCACACAGTGCCCAGTCCAAGGCCTAGAAGCGCTGCTTTTCTGGTACCTCCCTTTCAAATGCATCCAAAAAGATATCTACCTCATTCAAACCATCATAAGTAGGTAGATTTCTTACCTCTGACGACACACAACGCAGTGATCGGGTCATCATGTTGCAATTCAACGTAGTTACTTCATGTAACCGATTCTGCCAGTGTTCTATTTCTTCGTCGGAGTCCGAAGTGCAGGAACTCTCGCGATCCCATGTAATCCGTCCATCCGCGGTGGGATTCACCCAATCTTGGTCTCGCGTTGTTATCTTATAGATACAGTCCAGGTCGTCATCACTCTCATAATCGCGGACAGGTTCAATATAGCGCGATCCTTTAGCAGGATTGAGGGGTACTATTACACGCAGCGATTTCTTCTCAAAGATCATATTTCACTTCTTTAGATTGATTACCCTGTTCATATCAGTAGCCTAGTCAATTCCCAGGAGTGCACGATAAAGATTGCTATCATCCACTATCTCTATTACTTCAAAATCAGCCAGCGCACTCGCTCCCTCAATATCCACGGTCACCCCCTGCAGCCACCCCATGGGGATGATCTTCTGCTGATTCACCATCCTTAGCTGAATCGGAGACCATTGTGGCGCAGGTCTCCCCATTCACTCCCAAGTCTGCTTTGGTAGGACATTTGCATCTGACCCCAGGTCCAAAATGACCTGATCCATCTCCCGTCCCGTCCTTGTTTTATGCTTGCCAATCTTTCGTACTACGCGCGGCTTACTTGGCGCGGTTCCAACGCATCTATTGATGAGTTCTTGTAACCCTTTCACAGCCTTACTGTCGCGCAGTAACTTCATACAGGTTTCCAAGAAAGTTGTGAGCATAGAGGTGTCCATCTCCTACTCAGGCTTATCCTTGCTTCCTGAAGTGGAGGCCTTAGCGAAGCTCTTCTTAGCTTCCATGAAGGTTTCACGTGCGCACTCCAAATCGAACTCAGCCTCCTTTGCCAGGGCTTTGCGAACCCATGTACTGTCTTTTGGTTGTTTCCCCTTGTCATCTCTTGTCGCAATTCCACTTTTAAGCACTATATTTACGTTTGGATCTTCCTCGCGCGACCCAGACCTCATCATCTGCAGGTTCTGAGTCGAAAGAGGTGGTAGCGCCCCTTTGTCACGTATCGTAGCTATCAGTGTAGGACAGTCTTTCGTTTCATGATCAAACAATGTGCAATACTTGCACGACGGACGCGTCAGATTAGTGCAATCGCGGGCATAATGTCCTGGTCCTCCGCAATTGTAGCAAATCAACTGTCCTCGACCTCTACCAGGTCCTCCTCCACCTCGGCCTCTTTCGCGCCCCTGAAATCCTGTCTGCGCCATTCCTGCGTTCTGGTCAAGGGGCCGCATTTCGGCCTGAACCCTATAGGCGGGAGTTCTATCCATCATCAGTTCATAGCTCCTGCAAGTACGCTCATCGTGCCCTATCGACCTACAAAAGTTGCAGAACAGTTGTTGCGGTGTCTGTACAAACTTCTGTAGCAAGTGACAGTTATCCGTGGCATGTTTTCCGGCTACCTAACAGATAGCGCACCATAATGCAAGCCCCGCGCTAGGTCCTGCTTGAGCTTCTGGCCTTAAAGGCATCGGTCCTCCTCCTACAATATAGTTTGCAAAGACCGGGCAATGGTCTTTGTCATGACCCTGACTCTTGCATTTCAAGCACCATACCTCCTCGCGTACCTCTGGTCAAACCATCCTGTCCTGCTTCAGACTTTGCATCTCAAGGCACAGATTCTTCAACTACACATGGATTTGCTGAACTCCTAGATTAGGATCTTGCATCGGAGTTTCATGTAGTCTCATGGCAATCTTCAAGGCCTCTGCCTGAGTGGTTATCTTCTGCTATGACAGCGCACTCCTTAAGTGTGGTAGTAGCGAAGCCACAAACCATTCGCGATGTTGTCCATTTGTCAAATTCATGTTGGCTTCGCGGATTGTACATTTCGGCCTCTGATCTAATTCCCAAGGCATCTCGCCTAGTTGCATCGCGATCTCTTTGAATCCCACAGTCGACTACGCCTCAAATTTAGGCCTACATGTCTGCTACTCCAGCATTCGGGTTATCGTTAGAGTACTTAATATACCAGGTTAGCGCGCGATCTTGCAGAGCACTAACCAGTGTCGCCTTCTTTATATGATCATTTGTAACACCTTGAGCTTCCCATACAGCCCTCACAACGAACCAGAATTGGTCTGGGTCCTCATTTCCCAAGCCTTTGAACAAAGGCAACTTCACTATATTTGCCATACTGAACCGCGGTGGAGGTGGAGGTGGTATGGGTGAAGTTGGAGGTGATGGTGGTGAAGTCGGAGGTGGTATTCGCGGGAATCCTTGTCTTATTAACTAAATAGCACTTCGCGAAGAAACCTTCGCTATCCCTTCTTCATCACCTCGCAGAGATGAAATCAAGGGACTATACTCCGAACCCTTTTTTCCTTCGTTCCTGTAAGTTTTTCCACCTCGCGTAGTCCCGAACATCAAGGTAGCTACATAACCCGTTAATCGCACAACAGCATTTTAATCCAGATATTCAAAAGATTTTACGTACTTACCTCGCGGTCCTTTGAAAAAGCGTCGCTCCGCCTCGCTGCAGCTGACTGAGGTGTCGACCGCTAATTCAGTCACAAATCCTCCTATGACACGATCGAGCCGATGATCAACAGCACGGGAGATCTTATCCTCTAATGCTTCCAACCTTCGCACTAGCTCTGTGGTCCACACGATAGGACCATCAAGTTTCCACCTTCCTTGGCTATCTGCTAGCTTCACGATCCACTCGTATAGCTCAATAAGAAAGGAGCAGAAAAAGATCTCATGGATCTTTGTATACAGGTATCTGTCCAACCACTGTTCCTTTGTCAGTCGCGGGTTTCTATTCTCTTGTGCCGCGAATTCGTGGATCTTTCTATCCAACCAGTCTCCAATCTCCTTCTTAGTTCGGTTCCAGTGATATGACATCACACATCTCTTATGTAGATTCTGGTCCCGGCAACGGAACCATTTGTTGGCTTGAGGGGGGCTGACCCAAGTTCAGCGTAATTAGCCAAACAAATCCCTACAATACTGGTCCTTTCGGCATCAGCCCGCAAAGCACGGACTGAAGTCTCACCGGAAGTAATATGGGGGGTGCAGGAACCAAGTTTCCGCACCCTGAGATGGTTGTGATGTCGTTTGATTTCTTCTATCCCTGCCTTCGCGCAGGTGATTTCGCTCTAGGGCTTGCAAGACAAATCCTCTATTCCGGCCTTCAATACCTTTGCGAAAGTACACGATCGACCTTCGCGCAACCCTCACCTGTGGCTCAGGTACTTTCGCGCTGCTATGGCAGCGTGCCGTGCAGATTCCTCAATTATTCTAAGTGATTTGCTTATCTTGTCAAGTACTTAAAATTATCACCGCATAAGCAAATATTCGTAATTGCATTCAATTATTCAATGTAATCGCATTCATTCGCGAGTCATATAAGCATAATAAAGGAAATTCATACATAAGACATCCAAGCACATTAACTAAACAAAGACACGGAAATTGCAGAATAACTCCTTTTATTAATATCTTCCAACTGTTTACAGACTCTATCCACCCTGCACACACAGTTGCAGGGGTCTGCGCACTCAGTTGCGGACTTTTACCCTAGGCCTCTGCGCACTCAGCTGCAAAGCCTCTATCTACACTACGACCCAAGACTTAGACTTCTTCTTCAGAGCTATCACTCTATTACATGATCTGCCATTCTATTCCTTGATTTATAAACTACTTAAAGCTTAGCTCTTTATATACAATCCCATGGTCCGCAGATCATGGGTAGGTCTCTTACATCCGACTTTACTTTACAAAACTAAGGGCGGACTACTCTTTCTGACACAACACCTTCGCGCTCCGCGACCACAAAATGCAGAGTCTTTACAATTATATTCAAAAATTGACTTAACATGGGCTTTTAGCCCCAAAACTGCCCTTGAAGGATCCCGCTCCCAATAGACTCCAAGACTCCCGAAGAAGTTTTCACCAGTAAGAAACTTGATGTTTCTCACTTTAGAATTTTTGGTAGCTCCGTATATTTTCATGTGCCGAAAGAAAAGAGAAGCAAATTGGATGCTTCTGGGAAGAAAGGAACATTTGTGGGCTACAGTGACACTTCTAAGGCATATAGAATCTATGTGCCTAGTCAAAGAGAAGTGGAGATAAGTCATGATGTCACTTTCGATGAGGATGCTTTCCTTGGGAAGATTAGTAACCTTCCTCTTCCAAGGAAGGACAAAGAAGCAGATTCTGATAAGCAGGGAGAACCGCATGATGAGCAGATGCTCAATGTTGAAGGACCAATGGATCCCACTGCTCCACCCCCTCATGAGCCCTCCTCCGCGGAAAGGAGACCCTCATTGCTTAGGGAGACTCTCGAAGATGCCGAGAGACATGTT
This sequence comes from Pinus tabuliformis, assembly GCA_031772625.1. Taxonomy (NCBI): domain Eukaryota; kingdom Viridiplantae; phylum Streptophyta; class Pinopsida; order Pinales; family Pinaceae; genus Pinus; species Pinus tabuliformis. The sequence continues at coordinate 42,108,365 of CM062813.1, forward strand.
GCACCAAGGGGGACATTTCGTGAAAGCAAGACGCCGAATAGGTACCAAGGGTAGTAGGTACTTAACTGCAATGAGCACCATTGTTCAATCTGAGCCTTGCACATTCGAAGAAGCTGCCAAACACCAATTTCAGAAGGATGCAATGAACGAAGAGTATGAATCGATTATGAAGAATGATGTCTAGGATGTGGTCCCTAGACCCAAGGACAAATTTGTTGTCACCTCAAAATGGCTCTTCCAGATCAAGCATGTAGTTGATGGAAGTGCTGAAAAGTTCAAGGCCAAATTCGTTGCTCAAGGCTTCTCTCAAAAAGAAGGTGTAGATTATGATGAGATATTTGCACCAGTTTATCGCTACACCACCATCCATTCGATTATAGCCCTTGCTGCCTCGCAAGGATGGAATCTTCACTGGATGTATGTCAAGACTACCTTCTTTCGTGGTTCACTTAAGGAGGAAGTCTATGTAGAACAACTTGAGGGGTTCAAAGTTCAAGATCGTCAAACACATGTATGCAAGTTGAAGAAAGCCCTCTATGGGTTGAAGCGAGCACCTCAGGCTTGGTATGAGAGGATCGATAGCTATCTAATGAAGTTGGGATTTACAAGAAGTGAAGTTGATCCGAACCTTTACTTCAAGGTTGAGAATGATAGACCTCTCATCTTGGTACTCTACGTGGACAATCTCTTTCTGACAGGTGCAGACCCACTTAGTCATCAATGTAAGAGAGAGTTGGCTTTCGAATTCAAGACGAAGGACCTAGGACTGATGCATTACTTCGTAGGTTTGGAGGTTTGGTAAAAGCCAGGTGAGATTTTCCTTTCTCAAGGAAAATATACTATGAAGTTACTTGAAAGATTTGGGATGGTGGACTACAAGTCTGTGACTACTCTGATGTAACTTAACTTCAAGAAGTTATGCTGAAGTGCTGCTGAGCCCGATTTGGGAAATCCTTCTGAGTATCGTCAACTCGTGGGAGCCCTGATGTTCTTGGTGAACTCTCGTCCGGACATATGGTTTGTAGTGAATACATTGAGCCAGTTTATAGTCGAACCTCATCACATACATTGGATTTCTGCCAAGAATCTCTTGAGATATCTTCGGGGCACAATCACTTATGGACTGAGATACACTGTCAGGAATGTGAGGCTCCATGGTTACTCTGATGCAGACTGGGTTGGCAGTGTGGTGGATCGTAAAAGCACATCTGGATGTTGCTTCTCTCTAGGTGCTACTTCGATATCATGGATGAACAGGAAGCATAAGTCGGTTGCCTTGAGCACCGCTGAGGCTGAATACATTGTTAATAGTTTGGCCTCCTGTGACGTTGTTTGGTTGAGAAAGCTCTTTAGTGAGCCATTTGGACATATTCTAGATACCATCGTGATCTTCTGCAACAACCAAGGTAGGATTCGTCTTTCTGAGAATCCCGTGTTTCACGACCGCTCCGAGCATATTGATATCAAGTACCACTTTATCCGAGATATGGTACAATGAGGAGCAATGAGGCTCCAACACAATGGGACTGATGATCAGGTCGTCGATATTCTTACGAAGCCCCTGGCGAATGACAAATTCTTGACCTTCCGTGAACGACTTGGAGGCGTGGAGAGAACCTCTTATGAGAGTCCCATATGAGATGGATGTTGAGCTCTAGGAGCTCTAGGGGGCTTGGGGTACTAATTGGAGCGATGAATGACCATAGGGTGAGTGGTTCACCTTCCCTTATTGGTGCGCGATGTACAGGGTGAGTGGTTCACCTTCCCCTGTGATACCCCATGGTGACATAGGCATAGGTTGAGTGGTTCACCTTCTCCTGCCGGCACATCCTACCCATGTTGTCTGGGACTCGTGGGAAGTACCTCTCATCTAGCCAATGAGTAGGAAATGAGGATAGGGACCATAGTACTACTGATGGACGCATCATGTACTATCGTACTCCCTATGCTAGGATGTTGAGTGGTATGACACACTTTCTTTAAGTGGAGACTGACTTCAGGGCAGTGGAGAATGGTATGATACATTCTCAATCATTTCTTCTTTCTTCGTAGTTCAGCAAAGCAGAGACAGTGATGGTAAAGATTGTCAAACAGTTGTGCAGGTGAAGTTCTCCCTAGTTGAGAGGGAGTGTTAAATTTGGCAACTAGGGCCAAACTTCAAATTGGATAGCTCATATGAGGCAACTCATATTCTTCTTGGATTCCTCTCTCCAAGAAGTGTAGGATTGATCTAAAGATCATCCCATTCTAACATGTACAAATGAAGTTATGAATTTATTTTGATTATGGACAAATTTTCAAGGTCGGCCAGCAAACTCATGTATGCTCAGAAGCCCAACAGTCACATCTATTCATCCTCAACGTTTGCCTATAAATCTATGTTGCAGGAAACGTGGGGTAGGAGGGCGTTTCCGTACAGAAACGAGTACGAAACGCTGAAACGCGTTTGGTACGGCCCTGAAACGTACTGCTACGTTTCACGAAACTGAAACGTGGCCAGTACGGCCTGAAACGCGTTTCAGGGCCATACGACCCACGTTTCAGCATTTACTTGTGTTTTTTTTATTTTTTTTTCTTATTTGTTTTCTAATCTATTCTTACGTTAGCCTAGTGACTTCTAGTTGCTTCCAGATGCCTGTCTAAAGTTATAAAAGTGAACTTTTGCCCTAGTGTTGATATGCAGTTCATGGTAATGTTAAATTCTTAAAGTAAAAGTGATATTCTCCTTTATTTTTCATTTTCATCCTTTTACTTAAATTTTTAACATTACCATGAAATGACTCAGGATGTTTGAGAGTGGTTTCGCCCTCATTGGATTTCATATGGAGAAAGTAGAATTTTAGATCTCACTCTAAATCCAGCAAACTTATCTGTTTTTCAGGATTTCAGGATTGGGGGGATTGCAATGTTTCCATTGGATTTTATCATGTACTAGGGTATGGAACTTGTATTTAATCGAGAGAACCAAGCCCTCTATGCAGGGGAGACTCCCAATAATCAAGAGAATGTAGGGTACTAGGGTATGAAACTTGTATTTAATCAAGAGCACTAAGGTCATTCGACTATGTAGGAGGAGACTCCCAATCAAGCACGAAACAAAAAATTAGAAATTTCTCATGGCTTATTTTGGATATTTCTATTTTCATTATATGATTATTCATGGGTAAATGTGATGTAAATTTAAGTATTGACAATTTTATCATAATGTAATAAATTAGAATGTATCATATATGCTTTATGATTGCACATATTTCTTAAATGTCCTAATATATATATATATATATATATTCGCGTTTCCCCATTTCCAAAATTTGGGGAGGTCGCGTTTCGTATCGCTTCCCGTTTTGGAAACTCGTACCCGTTTCCCTGTTTCGTGCAACCTTGCTATAAATACATGACGCCTCCTCCCCATTTGGACACACTTCACTCACTCATCTTCTCTCTCCTGCATTGATTGGGTACGAAAATCTGAAGCTGCTCTCCACACGTGCGAAGGGAAGGAAGGGTTTTCTATTCCAAGCGTTGACTAGATTTGACCAAAAATTTCAAAGATTGTTTTGACTGTATTGACCAAGCATTGACTTGTTTTAGGTGTGGTTTTGGGTGGAGGATTTCTGTTCTAGCAGGCCGCAGTTCTAGGCACAAGAACCGAGGCAATTTGACCTCCTGTTTGACCAACGCTCGCTGCACTAGGGCTAGCCGCAGAGTTGACTTTTGTTGACCAATTTTTACAGGAGTTTTTCAGACTGTTTTAGGTTGATTAGACTTGCCGTTGGAGGCCAAAGTTGACTGGATTTGTTCGCGCTGAATTGAGGAAGAAATCTGCCCTGTTGACTAATGTAGACTTTCTGGTTAGGGTTTTTTGTTTCTGTTGTTTCACTGATCAAATTTTCACTGTAATTGGACAAGTGAATATTATACATTGTACTCTCTCTCTCTGCTGAACTTTTGAAGAACTATAAGAAGAATTGATCAAGGGTTTCCCCACATTGGGGTTTGTCCCTGGTTGGTGCCATATCTTGTGTCCTCTTGTCTTGGCTAGTCTTCTATTGTTATTGTTTATGTTCTAGCTGCATTTTATTATCATGTTGATGTGATTGCTAAATTGGATATTGATATTAGTCTAATAAAGAAATTTTAGTAAAATTGCTCTAAGCATAGAACATACCATTGTTATCCTAAAATAAACATGATAAGACTGAAAAAAGTTTGTTGTATCCACTAAAATCTTCTGAAGTCTGTTTTCCATCACAATTTCCACACTCCAAAATGGAATAGATTTTTCTGGCTATAAAGATGTAAAGCTAAACTTGGCCATCATTGAGAACTTGATCTTATTCATCCATTTTTATCCATGGGCGTAGATTTTATTTTGCCTTAATTGACAGAACTGATGTTTGAGTTCTATATCCAAAATGATCTCATCAATGATTACATCCGCATTGTGCCTGATTAGTTTCAAGTTTCAACGATAGGCATCCAATGTGTGTGTTCTTGCAGGTGACAGTTCCTAAGTTTCTGGATCAATCCTAGTGGTATTGCAGCGGCCCACAACCCTGGATCTGGATTTCAATTGTTTAAATATCAAGATATTACACATATTTATTCCCAGTCCATTTCCAGAGAATGGTCATGACTCATTCCTTATAATATAAACACTGACTATGACAAAGCATCTTTGTTTCCATTTGTGTCCACACGGTCCATAATGCCTATCTACCTACCACTACTCCAATAGATTCTGTATAAACTATGATCAATTCAGCAATATGCACAAATTCAATACTCGTTGGGAAACTCAAAGTTCAATTCCATAGGTTACCTACAATAACTCATTAAAAAAGCCAGCAAAAATATAACAGAATTTGAGCTCAAATATTAATTGAGGTAGGGTTTCTGAGAGGGTGAGTGGGAAAGGCATGTGGGGGACACTAAGATTTTTTGACCCACCCATACTTATGTAAACAAACCTTAAATATGATAGGATTACTCTCACAGGTTATGAATTTGACATTATAAGTTGAAACACCGCTATTTTTAAGGTTATAAGGAAGACAAAATATGCCAAATCGTAAGTTATAACGAAACGGGTAAACATAATTTATTTATATGAAAATGAGTAAACCCTCAACTAAAATCCTAGCTTTATGGATATTCAAAGAAATCCCATCTGAAGAAAGATTGACCACAAAATGAGCACAAAGAGAAACAAAGAAAAATTAACAATGAGTGACTACAAGTGAAATGAGAAATCGTAGATGTCTTCAGCTGTATGAGTTGGGTTTTGTTAGGTAAATTTGACTCGGGATAGAGTCAAAAGTTGCCCAGGTTAAACAGTGATGGTTTTGGGGCACATGGTATTGTGCACCCATGGTATTCTTCCCGTGGTATTATATGTAATGGAACCTATAAAAGGCTGGAAGGATTTCATTGTAATGCAAGGGCCTGGAGGTGAGTGGTGAAGGCTCACTTGGCCGGATTGGCCAGGGTTTTGGCCAAGGATAATGAAATTTCATTATGATCGGGTTTTTCCCCGGATTTGGGGTTTTCCCAGATAAACATGTGTCTTTATGGTTGTTGCTAGTTATTTCTTATATATATTCCTCTCGGTAATTATTTATGTTATGCAGCAAATTTCTCAACAACTGGTATCGGAGCCAAGTTCGAATATCCACGGTGCATGCCATCGCCTTGCTCTGGCAGTGTTCGTTAAAACGTTGGTTGTTACTCTTGGCGCTGTTGAAGGATCTATCCAAGAAATAGCTGAGGAACGTCGGAACTAAAAGGCAGTGTCATTCGAATGCTGGCTCGCTGAAGAAATGAGATGAAGTGTTGGGGGTGGTTTTGGTGGCGTCCAGAACAGCGGGGCGCCTCTTCAACAAAACCATTTTGATAGTTTCACATCGCAATGGAAGAAAACCAAGTGGCAGGTTTGGTGCGAGAGCTGGTATTGCAAATCCTTCCTGCGAAGGGTGGTGGCAGAAATGGAAACCGTGACCTGATGGCGGAGCGGGCATTCAAATACGCAATGCGGATCGTGGGGAGCCGGATAATACCATCCCTTGCCAACGATGAGGTCACCATGGTAGAGGCCATTAAGTGCCAGCTCGTGAACGAAGGTAGATCCTCTGATGCCCTAACTTTCGCTAATTTATACAAGCGTTTTTCAGCTCTCACGAGACCCGGTTGCATTGAGAACAAATGGGTTGTGCTTTATTTGCTGATGGCTATTTCCGAGGACCAGAGAAAAGAGAGGCGGTGATGCCCTGATGAAAGATGCTTCCAACAAGCGGTTGTCGAGGAGGCTTTCGTGGTATAAATGTTGTTGGTCCACTATTGGAAGTCGTTGCCAAGTGGGCAACGACTGAAGAGATAATCGTAAAGAGGAAATCCATGGCTGAGGCATCGACAATAGAGGAGGAGGAAAGAAGGATGAGTGGGACTTGCTCCCTCTGCAGGATCGAGCCAGACTGAAGTCCCGCCAGGGTGTGTGCTACGTCTTGCTGGAGGGGCTGGATGTGGAGAATCCGGACAGCATGGTGCCCATCTCAGCCGATGGTATCACCATAGGGGAAATGTTGATGAAGGGCTACCTCAGGAACTCGGAGGCTAACCGGGAGAGCTTCCGCGGTGGGTGGTATCACTCCGACGACCTGGTGGTAAAGCACTCGGATGGATATATCGAAATCAAGGACCGGTCGAAGCACATCATTATCTCCGGCAGGGAGAATATTAGCAGCGTCGAGGTGGAGAATGTGTTGTATGGTCATCCCAGGGTTTTGGAAGCCTCAGTTGTCGCAAGGCCAGACCAATGTTGGGGTGAGTCTCTTGAGCACGTGATGATGGGTTGTGCACAGAATATGAGAGTCAAAATCGACACAGGAATGAAGGAATTCATGGTAGATGATAATTCTACAGTGATGTTGGATGGGAATTCAAGCAGTTTTATAGAAGTTTTTGAGCAAATCAAATTGAGGATGGGTAGAATAGCAACAACAATAAACAAAAAAAAAATTAATGAAGTCAAAATTATTGCATGTAAATGGGCATACTACTGTAAGACCTGATAAGGCATGTGTACTCCTCGGTGATCACCAGTAAAGTCTGGGTTAGACCTAGGTGATAGGGGGGATGTCGAGTTAACAATACCCTGGGTAAAAACTCTGAGGGGGTAAGAGCTAGAGTGAGCGGGATTGTCTCATTTAGCAGGTTTGGCTGGAGTTAGTCAAGGAACCCCAAGTCAAGTTTAAGGGGGGAATTGTTAGGTAAACTTGACTCGAGATAGAGTCAAAAGTTGCCCAGGTTAAACAGTGATGGTTTTGGGGCACATGGTATTGTGCACCCATGGTATTCTTCCCGTGGTATTATATGTAATGGAGCCTATAAAAGGCTGGAAGGATTTCATTGTAATGCAAGGGCCTTGAGGTGAGCGGTGAAGGCTCACTTGGCCGGGTTGGCCAGGGTTTTGGCCAAGGATAATGAAATTTCATTATGATCAGGTTTTTCCCCGGATTTGGGGTTTTCCCAGATAAACATGTGTGTTTAAACTTTAAGGTTGTTGCTAGTTATTTCTTATATATATTCCTCTCGGTAATTATTTATGTTATGCAGCAAATTTCTCAACAGGTGTTGGGGCCTCCAACCCTCTGTTAGGAATCAACCCACTACTATGGCAGTCCTCCACAGATTTGACCCGAAAAACATCAGTGGATAATGAATGCAGTTAGAGCCAGAAAGTGGCATTCTCAAACACAAGTTCACTATATGTAATGCCAAATAGTGGCATTGTCATCCGGTCAAGTAGTCCAAACACAGTACAATAACCTGGATGCCAAGCCAGCCAGTGTCTAGAAAATTCTTGCTCCAGAGTAAGATTTAGGGAGCATCTTTGTGAAAGTTCCTACACTCAAGGAACCCCTACTGCAGCAAAATTGAATTTACTTCTACTTGATTTTAATATACATTATCAAGTTATTTTATGAATAATACTGAAGTAAATTACTTCTGCAGTCTACACCAATTTAATTTGATTACATGAAACAAGAAACTGAGCCAAGAACAAGATACATAGGACAGTTATTTTTGGACAAAATAGTCCCCGGAAAAACCCAATGCGGGAAAACCTATGCAGCAGCTCTAAGGGTTTTCTATTATTAACCAGTAGTTCTAAATACAATGTTGGATGCCCTCCCGGCAATCCAGTTACAATCCGAGTTTTCTATTATTAAGCAGTAATTCTAAATACAATGTTGGATGCCCTCCCAGCAATCCAGTGACAATTCGGGTTTTCTCTGTAACTGGATTGTCGGGAGGGCATCCACCAAACGGTTTCTGGGTTCTTTAGAACTCATGTGCCTTAGCCTCTCCACCAATTTTCATGGCTAAAGCACTTCGGATGCTGTAATAAACTAACACTCCCTCTTAGCGAGGAAAGTGCATAAGCAACAATGTCCCACTACATGTTGTTGCTACTGTATTGCTACACATGCCACTTCCATTGCCACTGTTGCATCTGTACTACAGCTCCCTCTCAAATGTTGCATCTGCGATGCTGCTAGCATTGCCACTGCTAACATTGCATTCGAACTGCAGCTCGGTTGCTAAGAGAAGCAACTGAAAAACAACCAAAATTACTGAACTAATTGTATTCAACATAATACCATGTGAATGTTGGAATCTGACTGCTACTAGTCTCTGACCCTCTGAATCTTCTGCGTTGTTGCTAACTTCTACATTGCTGCCAACCTTGCTCTGCACTGATCAGTCTCTAGTCTCAGGCTACTGCAACTGTCTCTTCAAACAATCCACTGCATCATCTAACACTAAGTCCATCTCGTTATTGCTGAATCTCAAGCTCCCGTAGCAAGGAATTCATCAAAGAGGTGGGTTCCTCAAGGGTCCTGCCCACATGTAGTCCTCCCGACTATAGTTCTATATCACCCCATTTCCCTCCTGGAGATGCGTGGGCACTCATGGCAAACTCATCTTCATCAATTTTTGCTGAAGCAGCCTTAGGATCATGTTTCTCATCCTTATCCTTTTGCTTCAAAGGACACTGAGATGCAAAGTGGCCCATCTCGCCACATCTGAAACATTTCACCTTCGAAATCTCCTTCGCTTCTGCATTTGTTGTCCCTTTGATGCTAGAGATGTGTTCTCTCTTCCTCCTCCTTCGTCTTCGTGCCACTCCCACTGCTGCCATTGAGGTTGACCTTAACCAGATCCCTCTTAATTCCTCCTTTTGAAGGGTTGCCCACATCTCCTCCCATGAAGGTAGTCTTTCCCTGCCCAATATACTTTGGACGAAGACTTGCCATTCATCCGAGATTCCATTCAGGGTCGTCCTTACCATCGCTGTAGACTGAGAAGTAGACCCCACTGCAGCAAGTTGGTCTCTAGTGTCCTTAAGACGTTGAAGATAGGAGTTAACCCCTTCTCCCTTCTGCATCAATGTCTACTGCAACTTTTGTTCTAGGTACATCTTCTATTGTTCGGAAGAACCTTCATACAGTGAAAACAAAGCTTCCCACATTTTTCGAGTTATATCTTTGCCCTGCAAGTGTGAGACCACATGATCTCGAACTCTATCGAGTATGAACCTCTTCGCCTTCCCTTGCTTGGCCTTGTACTTCTTCTTCTTATCATTGTCCGTGGGAACAACCACAACACTCTTGACGTAAGCTTCGAGATCGTACTCCTCCAGAACAGCTAAGATTTTGGTCTTCCATATGACATAGTTGGAAGCTCCTTCCAACGTGTCCTGATCTTTGAGCCCATGTGATGCCATCTCACCCAAAATGTTGAATTGACTCCTCTAGTCACTACTCAGCACTGATTTGTTGTCCGACAAGTGAAGAATTCGGACTTTTGGCGAGAAAAGTCCTCTGAGGAGAAAATTCCCCTTCTATGTGTCTTCGCTCTTTTCCGACGGATTTCTGCCCCGACAGAAACTGTGCCCTTCAAGCACTACGCTGAGGCTCTGCATCACTCCCTCTGCCTCTGCAAACTCACGAACTGGAAATCGTACCTCTGTCGACTCTCTTAGAGAGAGATTTCCTCAAAATCTTTGCTTCCCGGCAAGGATTGCGCAATCCCTTCAAGGGGATTCGAATCGCTGCCAAATGCAGCTTTTAGCCTCTCTACTCAACGCTAGATCTGCGCTTCCTGTTTCAAAATCAATGCTCTGATACCATGTGAAATTTCCTACACTCAAGGAACCCCTACTGCAGCAAAACTGAAATTTACTTCTCCTACTTGATTTTAATATACATTATCAAGTTATTTTTTGAATAATACTGAAGTAAATTACTTTTGTAGCCTACACCAATTTAATTTGATTACATCAAACAAGAAACTGAACCAAGAACAAGATACATAGTACACAATTATTTTTGGACAAAATAGTCCCCGGAAAAACCCAATGCGGGAAAACCAGTGCAGCAGCTCTGAGGGTTTTCTATTATTAAGCAGTAGTTCTGAATACAATGTTGGATGCCCTCACGACAATCTAGTTACAGAGAAAAATATAATGGCGGAAAAACTGAGTGAGATTACCTCACTACACCCGGTAGTTTCCAGCTGATCCGGCAGCAGACTTGGCTAACCCCGGCTATCTCTGCGCTGGCCCTGCGTAGGCCCTGCGTCAACCTTACAGGCTCTGCGCCAGCCCTACATTGTCTCTTCTGCCTCCTAGAGCTTCTGCGTCAACCTATCCCACTGTTCCGGCAGCTCCTAGGCAATTTCCTGCTTTCTGCATGAGGGTAGCTTCTACTCTGCACTGGCCCTTCTGGCTCTACGTCAAGCCTACGTGGGCCCAGACTGGCCCAGCGTCAGCCCCTCTAGATGTTGCGCTGCCTCCACTAGTGGCTCTCCGCCTCTCTGCCCAGTATTCCCGAACTATTCCTGCCCCTCTACTGCAGATTGATCACTAATTCGAATTTCTCAGCTTCCTAGCCCCAGAAATCGAACTCCAAAGTAACTCGTTCTCTTCGTGTATGTTTCTAAATGAACCCCAAGCCTCCTTCTTATACTTTTTTCGTTGAAACTTCAACGGCCAAGATTAAGTCTCTAATCAACGGCTAAGATTAAAAACTTGACTTATCTACTTTCTAGAACATTCTCACCCATATTTTGATTAATACCCATTAATACTTTAATTTTCCTAAGTTTAGACTTAGAAACCCCATTTAAAATATTAATTATTTTAATAAAATACAATCCAAGTGGAATTTTACCAAACGATTTCTAGGTTCTTTAGAACTCATGTGCCTTAGCCTCTCCACCAATTTTCATGGCTAGAGCACATTCGATGCTACCAAAAACTAATAATCTTCACACATATCAGGCAGAAATAATCCAAATGGCTCTTTAATTCTTCTTAATTTGAGAGGTTTGGGGACCTTAATTGCCCAAATCATATCGAGGAATCTATGTCTTCACATAGTTCGACTCTAAGCACATAATTCCACAAGGTTTTAAGAACTAAGAAGGGCTACTCAGAGACAATGAGCAAAATGAATGTCTAATGGGATTAAGTATCCAAGTTAATCAACTTCACGGATATCAAGAGGCAAGCAAATCAACAAACTAGGAATCAACCTGAGGGTATGCAACATAAGGATGGAACTGAAAGCCAACGCATAATATTTCACAATAAACTAGAGCAAAATAGCCATAAACTTCTATGTAATGCAGGCTACAAAGAATAAGGCCGTCTGTTCTCTACAGCTAGAAAACATAAGCAAAAACCCTACCCGCCCTTTAAAAAGGGTGCCCATAAAGTGCCAAAACCTAGACTCCTTTGTATAGAATGTCAACAAGTAGATAATAATGAAATAAATCAGGTATACAAGCAAATGGTTTTATCGAGGGAAATGAGAATTTTAAATTTTGAATTTAAAGCAGTGACTTATTTTTAATTTGAAAATTAGACTTTGATTTTCTGGACAAATGTCATCCTGTTCTGCTTATTTTTTCAAATGCCATTTTCAAAATATCTATTTTGTGCTGGTATTGCCTTCCGGAAAGCGTTTAAGGAAAAAAAAATTAAGATCAAAAACATGTAACAAAACATAACTAGGAGAGTAGCAAAGCATAACTAGGAGCCCGTCGGGCTGTGGTTTAGCACATGTTGGAAAGCTTGCAGCGATGATGAGCCAGATTCAAAACCCAGCAGTTTCATTTCAAGTGTTAACACGGTCTTCTTCCATTCATATGGTGCCAGGGCAAGTCCTGGGTGACATTGACGAAATAAATACCCCTTGGTAGAGGTTCTAAGCCATATCTGACCCGCTTGTAGGGCAGATCTTCTCTGGAATTTAGAAACCTCTCAAATAGGAAATAGAAATAAAAGGGTATTGAGGCAGGTAAGGGGGGTGTTCACAGATTTCAACAATTAGACGTAGGGTTTAAGGTGGTCACTTATCAAAGGCTGGTGCAAGACTTAATTTACAGGACCAAAAGTAGAGTTCCTACGACACCCAAAGCTCAGGCTTTTGGCGTGCCAATGCAATGACTTATAGGATCAAATGTGGAGGTTTTGTAAGACAAAATGGGTGTAGTCTAACGAGGTGGAGGAGTTGTCTGGAAATTTATGAAAATTCGGGTTATATTTAGAGAAAATCCGGTAAGGATTTTTGTAAATCCAAGTTATAGTTGTTAAACTTCAAAATTTTGGTCGTCCTAGACGTTCTTGATGATGATGAATCCATTTCCACCATAAAAAAAACATGATTCAAACACTGTCTTTACAAGATTTTTTGAAATTTTTTTACCTGGATTCCGGCCACTTTTGGCCCTGCAATTCCTCCGCCTCATTAGAGAACTCCAACAAAATATAGTGAATAAGTAAACTTCTACATTTTTCTTTTGCTTTCAATCCAACATGGAAATACGTTCTACCCAACACTATTGTCCAGATTAGAAAACAATGCGATTCCAAAGAAATACAATGACATGTGCACCTTGAGAAAGCAAACTGCAATCAAGAACTCAGATGGGCATGTGTAAATTAGCAATGGGGAGCCGACCTTGTTGTGTTGCACTATTTGAAGGTGAATAAAACCCTGGTTCGTACATCTGTTGCCCGTATAAAATGCTTTCGCTCTGACCGCTTTCACTTTCTTTGAGAAAGGGAACTTCTTTATCACTTATGATCATATTATAATGTAAGCTGGAAAATAATATCGCGAGACTTTTAAATACGAAGCCTTTTACAACTTCGACAATCAAGCTAACCTCATATTCAATTCAGAGTACTTCAATGTGAAACAATTGGGATGTATATTGCAACTTTCTTTTGTCTGTTTTCTTGCTTACTATAAACCATATATTTTCTGAGTTAACCCATTTTGGACCCCAAAAAAAAAAAATTATCATAATATTCATTTCCAAAATTGGAAATAAATAAAATATATGTTTAAATATGTTAGGATAAAACGAGCATAAATTTATCTTAATTTCTTACTTATCAAGAGTTAAAAGAGCATAAATTTATTTTAATTTCTTATTTATCAAGAGTTAAAAGACAACCGATCTCTCAAGGTGCAAACTAATTTTTTAAATATAAATTTGAAAAAAGGTATGCAGATTAAAAAATTTGATCCCTCTTGATAAATCCGAAGATAAAAGATAGATCTATATTAGTTCTAATAATAATTATAGAAGGATATTCCATTTTTAAGCATAGTTTCCATAAATGAATTTTTTTTGCTTTCTCATTAAAATTTAATAAAATAATTATAATAAATTTAAATATTATATTCTTAATTAAAAATAAACACAATATAATTACTATTAATGAAATTTTGATACTTTGTTATTTAAATTATATTTTTTATTAAAAGAAATTCAAACTTTACACAAAATTTGATAGCAAGGAAATTACAATTTTCTCCCATCTAATAAAAACACCCTTAAAATTAGGCATAAGTTTCATAGTGATCATTTGACTTTTTCATGAAATTTTAATAAAATAATAATTATATTTTTAATCAAAAACGAATTTAATAATCATAAAGAAACTCAAGATAATTATTATTGATGAAATATTGATATTTAGTATTTTAAATTATATTTTCTCAAATCTCAAAAAAAAGAAAAAATAAATAAATAAATAATCTATCTTTAAGCTGAGTTTTCAAAGGTGATTTTTTTGTACATTTCATGGAAAATAAATAAAATAATTATAGTAAAATTTTAATATTGTATTCCTGGGGATGAACCATATTAACTTAAACTCATAAACAATTTAAATAATTTATTTATGTGATGGATTAGAAAGAAATTCTAGTCACAAAAGCCCCCATTCATATATTACTATTCCTCTCAATAAATTAATTTAAATTAATTTAAACTAAAAGTTGAGTAGATTGAATATAAACCAAACAAGTTGGGTGGATTGAATATGGACAAAAACAAGGCAAAAACCCATGTAAACTATGTTTGTGTACCAAATGTTTGTTTGTTTGTAACCCTGTGATGGAGAGTCTATAGAAGACATCATCCCCTCGCACACAAACCCAACCCGAACGTTTTGATGGGATTTATGAAATGGGATAATCGAAGTGATCATTAACGTTGTTTACCAACCATGGCGATTTTTATTTAAAGGTCAACGTCACCTATTATTTCAAACATTCAGTCGTATTCCAGAATCGAAAATGGGTCATCATTCATGTTATGATATGATTTCGAATCACAAGTAAAGAGACTCACAATCCACCATCTACCTTTATCAAAAATTTAAAACACATTAAAAATATGTTAATTGACATAACTACATAGGAATGACAATACAAACATAATATTAATACAACAACAATAACATTCATTGATCGAGTTGTGAGCAATAGTTATGTGGATATGGATAGTGATCTTATTGAGTTTGGATATTTCATTATTGAGTGGTGCACTCTTTTATAAGCAAAACTATAACTTTAACTTTGAAACGCAACACTTCAATTTGGCTTCGGATTTGAAACTATGAAATGCAACAACATATCAATTGGTTTTCGGATTTGAAAAGCAACGATTTGACTTGGTTCTTAGAACAACAATCTTAAGCCACTCGTTTCAAAGACGTCTCATCCGACCATTTCACAGATGGCTTTTACCACTCATTTGATACATGGCTTTTATCCTCCATTGAATACGACTAAATATTTTTTAACATTTAAAATCTTACGCTTTTTAATCTTAACCCTCCTTCCTTCCGTGTGACTAGGGTTTTCTATCAAATCTTAGTTCTCCTTTTAGAAGATGAAAGCAACGAATTGGCTTGGTTCTTAAAACAGCAATCTTAAACCGCTCATTTTAAAGACGTCTCCTCTGACCATTTGACAGACGGCTTTTATCCTCCATTGCATACAACTAAAAATTTTGAACATTTAAACTCAGGGTTTTTAATCTTAACCCTCCCTTCCTTTCGTGCGACCAAGGTTTTGAATGAAATCTTAGTTCTCCTTTTATAAGATGAAAGCAAACACAAACAAAAAAATATCATGTGGTCAGGGTTATAAATTAAAGAAGCTCATCTTGCTCATAGGAATGCACTAGAATAGTCACTGTTATGTTTGTCAGATGCTCCATCGCCTAAATGCAAAGCACATGTAAAAACTTAACCATAAGAAATTGCCATATAACTCATATATAAACAAATAAATATGGAAGAAAGAACAAAAATACAATGGGAAAAAAGAAAAAAATAATAAACAACAACCTATTATTTTTTATTTTTACATCGAAGGCGTTCTCTTTGCGAGCTGTCACTATTCAGACATTGTTCACTACAATGAATCAATGAACTTAAATTTAGTCCTCCTCCCACCTATTCAAATTTGACGTGGTTGGTTTCTTCATTTTCCTTGGCATACTGCTTCGTTGTTTCTTCTATGTCTTTGTCCGATTTCAGACTAGAGGGCCTTTCCTTGTTTGGATTTTTCCCTGGTGGGCTTGTTGGAGGGTTCCTCCTGGGAATTGGCTCTTCTGGAGATACCGCGGCCTCGTGAGGCACTGCAGGGTGTGAGCGAGGAGGGCCCTTCACAATATTTGGACGGCGTGATCTATCCTGGATGTGCATCCTATTCGTGTGGTTTCTCCAGTTTTGGTCAATTCTCATCTGCAGATGGCGTGCATCACCACAAAGCATGGTGCACCTCTCGCTTGACCGCTGCTTGATCGCATATGGCGGGAATCACCAACAAAGCATGGTGTACCTCTTGCTTGATCATTGCTTACCTCAAATTAATATTGAGCTGCGGAGATCAAAAAAATACTCACTCAATGCAGAGAAGTGGTGGCACCTATAGGCTGTGATGAAAATGTGTGATTCGTCTAAACTCAAGCACTACATTGAATGTAATTTTTACATCTAGATTTGCCTACTTTAATGCATAGATATCACAACAATGTCCCTTCTCTTGTTGACAAGGACAAGTAAACAATGTGCTCAGATTCACTGCGTGAGACCACATAGAGAATAATGATAGATGGAAGGTCCAAAGTGGAGTTTTGGTTGAGATAACTTGTGTGACCAATTAGTAGAGACAACCCAAATTGTGTTCACCGTTGTAGCATGTCCTACAGGTTATACCTCTTCCTACAGTTTGTTGTTCACATTGAGCTAGATATTGTCCAGAGAAGAAGGCTTCTACCCAAAAGTAATGTATAGGTGAACCCATGCTTCTAAAGGTTAACTTGTGTGAATGTTGCTCGAGCAAAAGCCTTAGGGCATCGTTAGCAAATTGAAAGCATACAAATCCAGAAGCGAGCAAATGGTGATCTATTGTGACGGTTAAAATTAACCTATGCGAGGTAAAATTTATGTGGGGTGTGGGAGAGTGATCTGCTTTCATTAAAGAGTATCCAAGTTTTGAGCTTGAGATAAACCATAACAATTATATATGTACGACATCTACGCTTTGTTGAGAAATCTAGTGCATAGAGATTAAGTGATTTATCTTCTATCAGTAACTGCTTGTGAGTGATTTTTACTTCTTTTAGATAGGATTTTCTTTTACTTAGGTTATTAGTGTTCTTATTCATCAAACAACTACCAATGCATCAACCATAAAGAGACAAGAGACACAAAATATAGGCTATCAGCCAGGGCCAAAACCTCTCACTCTTTGAGAGGAAAACCCAAACAAATTCTTCTTATAGAGATTCTAATTGATGAATTACACATGTAACCTACAGGTGTAAACAACATAATTAAGTGTACGGATCTCATACTTATCTGAGAATCGCTATGAACCATTGTTCAATCATGTCATTTTTTGCATTATCATCTATGAGGCCATAGATAAAATATCCATTCATTTACAAGTAAAAACATGCTGAGATCCATACATAGTTGTTATCATAAAATATACATATAACTAGCATAATAGGAACAGAATTACCATAAACTGACGAGCCATCAAAATCCACATATACATCAATACATTTTCACATGGAAATCAAGGGAATGAATTTCTCATTAATGAATGCAATAAACCAACCGTAAATGGGACTACCATGTTCCACCCAACCATAGAATGGCTGAGCCAAATCTCTCTTTAACCATTCACTTCATATTCCAAGCATGAATGTGGGACTCAAACCAAAAGAACCAACCAGGGCATACCAAGGCTAAACCACCTCACCCCCATCAACAGAAATCAGGCTTTACTGTAATCCATCTCAGATCACTAGGCCAACAAAATGAACGCATCATAATAGGCTTTATCGTGATCTCCACCTGATCACTAGACCAAACAAGCATGGATGCCACCGAATTTCTCCACCTATACCGTGAGGAATTTTCCTCTCTCCTAGTCTCTCAGGCTTTACCGCAATCCAACCCCAGATCACTAGGCCCTAAACCGAGACCCACTCTCCAGGCTTTACTCCATATCCCAAACCCAAGATTATTAGGACCAACGGAGAGCAAACCACCTCTTGGCTTTACATATATCCTGCCATTCACCAGTAAGGATTCCTAGGCCATCTGAGGCAACACAATTCAGCTTTACCGCAACCCACAGTCCAGCTCAGGGGTTAATAGGCCATGTGTTCTATCATTTCAGAGATCCACCTCACTCAGCTTCAAATCTATCCGGCAATCCAGCTCAACTAAAACATGAGAACCCCATCACAACATGGCTATATGGAAATGGAAAGGCTAGGTTGAAAACACAGTTACACCTGGAAAAACCCATGCCATGATAGAAAAGAACCACATGCAATGCCATGCATGCCAACTCTAGCAAGGAAAATACACATTCAACTTGATACCTACAATGAAGAATGTTATAGCTACTTGATCCTGCATTTCCCTACTTGATCTTTGCTTCCTCCTTCCTTCTTTGCCTTTCTTGTTCCAATGCCAAAATGCTCCAAGAAAACTTGAAGTGTCCAAGAGTATGAGAGAGAGAGAAAATAACGAGAGAGCTCCAAAACTCAACTGACAAAAGGTTACCAATTGATCCTTATAAGCCTTTTTTTATGAATGAGGCCTCTATTTTCTTCATTTTCCATTATTTTCCTTCATTTTCCTCCTCACATGCAACATGTGACCTTTCACCTTCCTTTTCTCCTAATCTCCATTATTCGTAAATAAATGTGCCAAAAATGCCATTTTTCCTTTCCAAAGCCTTAGCCTTTGCCAATTTCTTTAGCCATAAACAACCAAATGAACACCCCCTAGAATATCTTGCCCAACATTTAGCTTGGAATAAGTTTCCCATCATCCGTGGTATTTATATATTTTACATGAGTTTTTAATCGGGGCTATTACAGAACCCTCTCCCTTGGGGGACACTGTCCTCGGTGTTCAATCACACATATACCTCGGTAAGACTGTTGAAAAGAAAACATACTGCCCATGGAGCTTTATAACATAGCTTGATACAGTTTTTACAATGAATGGCATGCTCAAAGCAAAACATCATTACAACATGACAAGATAACAACCATACCACTTACTAGAGCTTTGCAACACAACTCATTACGGTATTTACCACATATACACATATGCACATTTGCTAAACCAACAAATAAAAGGATATGATGTCTATATCAATCAATAAGGGAATCCAGAGGATCACACCTCCACCCTCAAAAGTAGTACAAGGATTCACCTCCTTCCCAAGAAGTTTAGAATCCACTGCCACAGTCAAACTGCATCCAATGTCCAGCGCTATAATCCTGCGCCACTTGTCCTCTTAGTGAACAATTACCAGCTCATTGTTCTAGGGCGCACTCCCAATGTGTATATGATTCCATCTAGCAATGCTAATGACCAAAACCAATATATCTGTGACCTTCCCTTCTCTGCTACACAGTCCCTTAGGAAATCTGGTCACCCCCTTCCATTCAATCACTCACCTTCCAACAATCCATCCCTTGGCAAGGCTTCCTCACATCGGAAGATACAAAAACCAAGGCATATCCCTGCCTTAAAACCATCATACCGGTCATATCATGCTCATGGAAATCAATGGACACTATTGGGTACTAGTGTCCCACAATGGCCCTGCTCCTGAAGTACTCTACCAACATATTGTTGCATGTTCCAATTTCTTTCACTGCTACTGCTAACTCTTGTAGTTGATTTCGACCATCCAACCAGGTATGTTCATGCTTCCTATATCAAGCACATAACTTCCATTAGATTTAAAATAAATTGAAATAAATTTGCATCATACCTCATTGGTAGCTCATCGGGTACACTTGCAATCTTGTTTGCTTCTTGAAACAACAAGTCAAACTAATTGTTTGATAAAAACATCATGTATAAACATATCACATTTGGTTCGCTGAAAACACAACGA
Organism: Pinus tabuliformis; assembly: GCA_031772625.1. Classification (NCBI taxonomy): domain Eukaryota; kingdom Viridiplantae; phylum Streptophyta; class Pinopsida; order Pinales; family Pinaceae; genus Pinus; species Pinus tabuliformis. The sequence goes on from CM062813.1 coordinate 42,128,179, forward strand.
TCATATATCAGCATCATAAATCACATGTAACCATCATAAACCAGAATCATAGATCATATGCATAATAAAACTAAATAAAATATTGATACTTATCCTTTCATCAATCCTTAGTTCCACCTTTGTGTGTATTCCGTACACACTCTAGATCAATTGCTACACCAAACAAATGCCCAGTTCCTTATCCTAAACCATGTGCATGTATATATAGTGTACATCCCACAACCACACACGACATACCACACCATGCAATACATTCATTCACACCTGACATACAACGCATACACCTACAGCCGGTGTACAACACAACACAAATATGTATATAGAGTGCAAGACAATGAATGCATATGTCATGATACTATGACTACACAATGCACATACATAATACCGCACGCCCACATCATAACATGTACGACATGTGCTTGATGCCACACGTATGCCAGTGCCACATGTACCAAGCAACACCTACACAACGTGTGCACAACATCACATGTACACGACACCACCTGCACAACATGTACACAACGCCACATGCATGATATGTACACAGCACCACCTGCACATAGCGCCACTTGTACAACTTGTACATAGCACCACATGCACACATCACCACTTGTACAATCATGCACACCACACCATATGTACATAGAAACACATGTACGACATGCCCACAACACGACATGTACATAGCACTGCATATCCAACACGTACATAGCATGATCTGTACATAGCACTAAATATGCAACATTCATATTGTTATCACTTAAGAAATGATTTCTAAATTCGGAGCATTAGTTCTATTCCAAAGGATTGGTGTTAGATTTGGTCTAGTCTTTCCATGGTTGCTTTAGTGTCTAAGATCTATAAAAGAGTCTTGTTGGTATGGTCAAATAGGGTCAACACTCCGTTCGTGCCCAGCACTGGTCCCACATCACACATTATTTCCATGTGTCCAGCTTGTGTCAAGGTTTACATTTTACATTTGTTCCTAAGTCATAATGTTAGATGGTGGTTAAGTCACTTTTATGGTTTTTAGAGTCTAAGTCATAGGGTTAGAGTCTCCTTTCCATCATCAAATAACGCTCAACAACCTTGTTTTACACTTTATGGATCTCATATCATGTTTTGAAAGTCATGTGTTTAGCCATTTTGAAAAAAAATTGAAACTTGCTACGAATCCACGTTTTCGTAGTGCAGACAGTGTAAAAAACTAGTTTTGTGCTACGAAATCACTGAACTAGGAGTTTTTGTACCCATATGAATGAGTGAGCAATTATTCCTCTCCCATAGGTCGAGAGTTCGACAGGCTCACCCTCACCCTCGCCCTTTTTGGGGCGAGTCACTAACCGTACCTCGCCCTCCTGCGTCGGGGGAGTCACTAATCGTACCTTATTGTATCCTGGTTGCGCGAACACTAAGGCAGTCGTTAGGTGAGGTAGAGTGGTTACTGACTGCTGCGATGGATATATCCAGGCAAGTCCAGGGAGGTCCGGCCCCAGGGAATTCTTTGAATAGCCCCGGGAAGTCGGCCCTTCTAATTAACGAATGAAGACCTTCACTATATAAAATTCGCCTATAACGAAAGTAGTAAACTAACACCTTAAATGAGTGGGATAAAGTAGTGGTAGAATAGTGTTATGGAGTTATGTCTTCTCCTTATGCACTTAGATACCTGGCTAATGACCAAAATGATGGCCCATATGTGAAAGAAACGCTTCGTCTAATATGGGGCTTGCTACAAAACCCCTGAAGCAGCCAGTTTCAACAGAAAAACTGTTTTTACTATTCAACTTCCAAAAGGTTTTCTGAGCAACTGAAAACTCAATTTTGAAAACTGAAAGAGCCTTTTATTCCCAATGTACTAAACTACAAAAACCTCTTTCATTTTTTTCAAATTCGTTCTGAGGTGGGAGAAATTTATGGTTAAACTTGCGCTACGAAACTGTTGTAGGTGCAGTTTTGTCTTCTGGTTTTAGCAGTCTTTTTCAAGATCAGTTTCTGGTTACAGGAAAACTTATTTTGGAATTATGAGGGAGGTTTCTCTTCATAAACTCTCCATCTACAATAACCTATTTCACTTTCTTCATAAGTGTTTTCAGTTGGGAGATACTAAGCTTTCATTGAGACCCTAATTTCAAAAAACGAATTTTTCCTGTTTTACACGTGTTTTTCAAGGACAGATTCTGGACAACTGGAGAAGTTTTTTAAAAAACCAAGAGAGGTTTTTGTTCTAGACATCATTGACTACAAAAACCTCCTTCAGTTTCGAAAAATATGTCGTGGATGAGAAGATAAAGGCTCTGTCCCACGTGCTAATTTTCAAAGATCCTAAACCTAAAAACAAGGAAACATGTTCCCTAATTTCTAGGGTTTGTCATCAGCAATAAGGTGACAACGTGGGAGGCTTCATCAAATTCGACTTCATGAGGTTGTAGCTGTCAAAGAATGCTTTCAATGTTTAGATAAGGTTGTTGTAATCATAACAAGGAGTTGTACTCCTAATTGTATTAGGACTCTAGGACTGCTAGTTTGTTGTCATTTGTATTTAATAGTTTGTTTTATGGTTAGAATAGGTGTCACTCATAGCAAATTCGAATTCTCTTGATGAGGGATGAAGGAATACATGTTGTAAATGCTATATATAGAGCAAGAGGTCGAATTAGCAAGGGGTTGGAGACTTTTTGGCTCAGTTGCTGCTCTATGTGCAGACTGTGTATATTTTTAACCTAATGCAGAATTTCTACTTAGACAAGCCAAGATTCATGAAGAGTTCTTGTATGTTCATGTTTTGATGGCATCTTCCAATACTTACATTGCAGTGATGTTTACTTATGATACTCAGAATTCATCAATGATGCTCTTACTTCCTTCATAGATAAACTAAATGTGTTTCATTGTTTTATATTTGCATTTCTGCACTTGAACTCTATAATGCCTTGACTTCCATGCTAGGTAGAATGTTTTGGCTTCACTACTCAGGATTCAAAGAGAGTTTTTAATGTCCTATTGTCTCATGGATTTCCTCTTTCACTTACTTGCAGTGGTATGAATACATGTTACTTAGAACTCATCAATGATGCTCTAACTTCCTTCATGTATTTATAAATTGTGTTTCCTTGCATTGTATCTTTGTTTTGTTGATGTATAAAAACTCTCTATGCCCTGACTTCATGTTAATCTGATCTTGCTGTGGCACTGAACATACTTTGACTCCATAGCCCAATGGTAGCCAACCTTCATCTTTCAACCTATAAACATATACAATCACAAACCATAGAGTTAGCCATCTATCTTATTCTTTAATCAAAATCATTAACCCTTTGAGAGAGCCCTCTCAGGCTGAGGAGGCTAAGCCTTAGCTAAAAGATTGGTTTGAAATAGTTACACTAAGATAGTTTGATCAGCAGCCTATCAGGGTCCTATTTTGGTGATAACACATACAACATTATCTGTACTAATACCTTGTACATAACATTGCATAAACAATAGGTACACACACTAACTATACACCACTCCGCGTGCACACAACATCACAAATGCAACATGTACAACATATGCACAACATTAGTACCACACATCCAAAACCACATTAACTCTACCAAGAAAACATGCTTCTAGTGTCTTATCCATGCTTGTCTTAGCATGCCGCAGATAGCGTTGTTTTCATTCCGCTAATGTATCCTTCAGTGTTACCTATCATAACATAAACATAGGCATAATACAAGCATATAAATTCATATTCACATGATACTGACCTCATATATTTGTCATGAATATTCTTCCACTTGATTCCTCACAAGACCAGGAACCTCTTCATGTCATTTGTCTACGTAAGCAATCATTCCTCCACAAGAAGATCCCTGAAAACCCTGTTAGACAGTGACATGGATACATAGATACATGCATATATATAAACATTAGCATAAAACAATCATGGTTCTGTCATAAAACAACACACACACACACATATATACATATAAATGTTAGCGTTAATAGTCATGATCCATGACAACCCTGTCAAACATGACATACATACACACCTACATGTATACATATATAAACATCAGCATAATCATAATCATAACACAATTACTAGATATCAAGGTCAAGGTGAAGATAACTCCCTTTATCCATCACAACATTAAGAATAGTCGTTCCCAACATAGCCAAGGCATCTGATGCCTCATATCCATTTACTTTACCTTTTTGGTTACCTTTCTCATGACTTTACTACCACCATCCATTTACCACAATGGACCCAGCCAGTCCAACCAATTGTCATAGTCTTACCTTCCGCTGCACTTACTCATGCACCGAGCCTCATCCGTGTCTTACATTACATATCGGGTACCACACAACTTTCCCCGAGCTCCATCAACTCTTCCTCTTCCCCAAACCAATTCCCAAGACTCGAAACATAAAAAGTAAGCCAAGAAACAAACAAGAATAAAACCATGAAAACCAATAACGATACAACACCACAATAAAGTGGCATAACTATGCACCAGACATAATAAAAACTACAAATCAAGCACAAGCAAATCACAAAAGACCAACAACACAAGACTAACAACAAACATCATGACTCAATCCCCATGGTTTCCAGTGATTCCAAAGGAAAGCTCAACTCGAGCCTTCTTCACGATTTCATGGCAGCCTCTTTGCCATGCAATCTCCTGCATCATATTGCCATAAACACATAATTGTTAGTGCAAACTAACATAATGATATACTAGGTACCTTACCTTGTTGTGCCAAACATGTTGCTTGCAACTGAACACATCCACGCCATCTCTCAAGAGACTCCAATTCCCTCAACAAATCCACCTATAACTAGAGACTAGCTAATATTATTGTCAAATACATGTCCATGAATATAGCACATATCCACATAATTTCAAACAAATCAAGGTTAAGAAGACTTCATGCATGCAAAACACTCATTCATTTGGAATTAGGGTTTCCAAACATAACCAAAGGAGTTCTTGCCCAATTCATTTCCTTTACCTTTTTACATTGTTGCAATCGAGGTTTACTATGTACTATCACATCACCCAATTGTTAGTTATATAAACACATCAACTATTACCTCGTCATGTTAATACCAAGCATGTTTCCAGCAACTGCTCACACATGTCAACCACACGTTCCAAATATTAAGACAATCATATCTATCAATATGAAATCAACTTTTACAAACAATCATGTCATAACCCATAGTCAACTCATAGTCCTTAGACATAATGCTACAACTGTCACCACTATACTCAAGTACATATCAATTGTCTCAACATATATGTGTTAGTACAATCATCTTAAAACAAAATCATTTGAACACATACTCATATTATGCAATTCATCAAACATTGAACCAACTTGCAACATACCATGTTAAATAAATCAACTAGACAACATAATTAAACAATCAAGAACCAAATATACGACATAAGCAAACTCATAACTTAATGTATCTAAGGGGAGGCTATCTTATCTACACAATCACTCTAGTTAGCAAGATATAACTTCCCAACATATCAACTCAAACATAAATTAACTAACATGTCCACACCATAAGCTCATAAGCATTTTTCGTTCATGCATAACAATCACATATGTACGACCAGTCTGGATTAGTACGACACCATATCACAAATATGTCGACTCATACCTAAATATCGCAACCATAACCATATGCATAGGTCAAACCAGGTTAACACAATACATATAACATCAAGATCTTCAATGCAATGAACATAACCATCATGCATATGACCAATCCAAATTACAACATCAAGATCTCAATGGAATAACCCTAATCATCAAGTTAATAGCATATAACAACAATAAGTTACATATCATGCTCATTAACAACATATAACCTAATCATCAAGTTATCTGACATAAAACAACAATATCAATGCATACAACTACGGGTTACTATCATTATTGACTATCTGACACATGTGCCTATAACTACACTAATCAACTAACATCTATCATGAATGTAACCATAACATCAAAAGGCATACATAACCCTAATGTATATAAACCTAATGCATATAACAATCCCTAACTTAATTACACGTATGACGATCTGCTCTTACCCCAAAGTCCAATGTTGCAACCTCATTATGATGATCCACATCTCCTGCTCTATCTCAGCCAACATATTAGCATCATAACAACCAATAGCACCATGATGACCTAACTTTCATACCATGACTTCACAAGGCATGTTTGACCTACTATTCATGCATACTATAACCAAGACCATACATGCATAACAACTGCATATGGACATATAACACATGAGTACCAAACCATATACACATCATTCTAGCTAGAGTCCAGTCATCAATGCATGACCATATCAACTTCACAAACCATGACCTCATGCATGAAAACAACCATTACTCCATTGTGCACATTTTCACATGCAACCATCAACATGCATAAAAAATGCATAATCAACTACACATACACATAAACACATGTAGTCGAGCATAATCGATCAATTCTTGTAATCAACCTAAAAGATTAATACATGTAATCAAAATATTCAAGAATGTAACCTGACATACAACTATGTAAGTAGGCAACATAAAATCAACATGTAAGCGACATATAACCATATACAACTAGTCACATACTCATGATAGATGCATTCCACAAAATCAATATCAAACTCCACGATAACCATACTACAGCCATAATCAATCATCAACCAAATGCAACAAGCACGTGAAATGCAAGTATAAGAGACACACATGCAACTCACCAACACACACCACTCATCTAGTCTGAGAACTGAACCATGCTCTAATACCACTCTATAACACCCTCCTCCAATCAATCATCAACCAAATGCAACAAGCACATGAAATGCAAGTATAAGAGACACACATGCAACTCACCAACACACACCGCTCATCCAGTTTGAGAGTTGAACCATGCTCTGATACCACTCTATAACACCCTCCTCCCACATCGACCCAAGTAACCATGCCAACCAGGTAAACATGAGACAAGAGGATACTATGATCATATTTGACCTCGTATGTGACTTTAAGGAAGTGGAATCGATGGAAACATCAGACATAATCATCCAACATCATCAACATAACCCTCAGGAGACAAATCAGCCACTCAGACAGCCTGTCCCTGGGTCCCATTATTGTTTTGGATCTCTTAGGCCATAGTCACTCTCATGCTATGGGCGAGGGAGCAACCAGGGACCAAATTTGCCAGTTTTGTGCCAACGACCCCGAGATTTAAGCCACTTTTTCAGGCCTAAATCTCAGGCCACTACCCAAAATGGAGTGATAGCTTGAAATCAGTATACATACAGGGAAATATTAATGCAAAAGCAAAAAGTCGAACAAGACCTTTATCAGACCCCTACTAGCCATGTCAGGCATTTCGTCAAACATATCATCAACATGTAACCTACAGGTGTAAACAATATAATTAACTATAGGGATCTCATACTTATCTGAGAACCACTATGAACCATTGTTCACTCATGTCATTTGTTGCGTTATCATCTATGAGTCCATAGATACATTATCCATTCATTTACAAGTAAAAACAAGCTGAGAGCCATACATAGTTGTTGTCATAAAATATACATATAACCATCATAATAGGAACATAATTACCATAAACTGATCAGCCATGAAAATCCACATATACATCAATACATTTGCACATGGAAATCAAGGGAATGAATTTCTCATTAATGAATGTAATAAACCAACCGTAAATGGGACTACCACGTTCCACCCGACCATAGAATGGTTGAGCCAAATCTTTCTTCAACCATTAACCCCTGTGCCATATTCCAAGCATGAATGTGGGAGTCAAACCAAAAGAACCAACCAGGGCATACCGAGGCTAAACTGTTGTGGGGAAAAATGCCTATGCAGGACGATCCTATCCACCTAAGGTGTGACGGTGCCTTAGCAACAAACAAGGATAGCTATTCTGGTTTCTTCCTTTATGAAATGTGAAAGAAGAGAGATAAATAGACTTACCGGTGTCTTCCGTTTGTCCCTTGATCCGGTCTCTCTTCTCTTTGGGAGTTCACAGCTACTTGCCCTCTCACTCGCCCAGCTTCAACAGGTTCATGCAAGATCACAAGAGAACAACTACTTGCCTTATTGCTTGTCCGGCTTCAATGGGTTCCTGCAAGATCACAAGAGAACAGCTACTTGTGACAAGAGAAGAACACTACACAAAGATAGATATTCACATTCATAACTAGTTTAGGATTAGAAATAAACCAAATACACTAATGCAATCATACATCAAAGACACATCAGTATATAGGAGAAACCAAGATAGCTTTATTGATGAATAACAAGGTTCAGGAAGAGATACAACCCAGAGGGCTCCAATCCAGCATCTCCTTCCCAGCAAATGGAATTCCTATCTTCACCCCCTTCAAAGCATTAAGCACCCAATGATTCCAATCTCAAACCAACAACAATTCTTTGCAATAACAAAATTCCAGCCTCTAGATCTCATGGAGGAGAGATCCATATATAGATGTTTGGAGAGAGGATGAGTCAGCTTGAGATCTGACTAGTGTCCTCTCCCTCTGTCAGTTCTTGATTCCACTTGGAGGTTCTTGCTTCCACTTGGAGATTTGGAACCTCTTACTCATCACCAGTCGAATTCCCTGAGGCAAGTGTCATTTTGGAAGCTTCCTGGGTTTTGACACCTTGAGAAATGAGCTTGCCACATGTCCACTCTCGTTCAGCGCAGGTAGCCAGTGTTCCTTTTGACATTCAACGCAGGTAGCCAGTGTTGGCTTTGACATTCAGCGCAAACAGCTAGTGTAGCCACTGAAATGATCCTGAATTGACTTGTTTTTGAGCAGTTTCTGGTGGAGAACTTCTGTGAATTGCTGTGGTTTGTTAGCCTTGTTCCTCTAGGGGTAGGAACAACATGTTTAGGGACTTTGGATCCCTTAGATTATGGACATTTCGTGCTCAATGTTGTAAGGCACAAAAATGTCTATAACAGTTGCCCCCTAAAGTATGAGGTTGTTTATCGGGTGAAATGCTTTATCAGGGGGATCCGAAGTTCATCCAATGCTGAGAGGAGACCTGTAATAAGACACAATACAATACATTATTTTTCATACTGCTTTCATGATCTAGCTGAGGCGGGCATTCCCATGCTCAGCTTTATAAATTCATTTTTCTGTACATAGAACAGACAATTGTCTGGTGGTAGACTGATAATTTTGATGAAATTATCATCCTTTGAGTAGGATGATTATCTGCTGCAATGATGTACATGTCAATGTCTTTATCTTTCCTGAATATATATCGCAGCCCGGATGGATGAAACTAGATCCGGGGTCTTCAAACTCGTTCGATCTTCACTCTAAGTACAAGTCGATCCATGTGAGAAATGTTCTGAAGTCGAACATGGAAAGACATCGCTTGATTACCGGTCAATGATGTAAACCGTTAACAAGCGCGAGAGGGATCACCGATAATGATAATGACCCTCAAGGTACTGCAGTACAATTCACATGGTGTGAATAAAGGACTTGGCGTCGAACACCACGCAAAATCTTTCGGTCGAAGGTCATTGATGTATACCTGTCGCCGGAAGTGAGAAACTTGCCATTGAGGCATGCAAGCTTCAAAGTACTGAAGGGGTTGTTCCTAGATCAACTTCTTGGATAATGAGCTGATGTCGACAAGAAGCGATCCGTCAAAGGAGGGCCTTAATGAATCCCACATCATTGACACGGAACGGAGCTAATGATTTTGATGGAGGTGAAAACGATCTGTGACATATGATTCAGGGTGGCGGTCATGAAAGGATGAAGGATAATGTATGGCAGTGGATGGGACACGGTTGACTTTTTCTAAACGACTTCTCTTGAACATATGGCGACACTGATGCAATGGATTGGTAGCATTACCCCAAATATGGATGGTATGGCGAGACCATGGATGTGACCGGTGAATGAAACAACCCAACCCGATTGTGGTACGGAGGAAAAGTGTCATGTTCAAGAGCGACTTGCTACCATCAAAGTTTTCTTGAGTTTCTCCCAATTTTTCCCCAGTCATTGCTGACTAGTACCTCTTTATTTTTGTCAAGCTTGAGGAGGATAACATATGCTTGTTCTATAACCTGCCCTTCAGGCAAGCCCATCGCTATGTTTTAACGAGCCTAGCGATAGTGAAACTCGTTCTCGTCTAAAGACAAGTTTGTCGCTATTTAATGATTTTAACGAGTCTAACGACAAGGATAACTCGGTCCTTTTCATTTTTAGAGAGTCTGAAAAGGTACATAAAGTTAACTCCAAAAGTCCTTTTTCGTCATCTAATCCCTTAAGTCTGAAAAAGTATAAAACAATACAGAAGGGATGAGTTTTCGATAGTTTTAACGAGCCGAATAAAACAAGCGCTCGATCTTTTTGTGCAATAATCCCTCAGGTCCAAAAAGATTAAAATCTAGAGGAGGGATAGCTCTTCCCGTCCCTTTAACGAGCTGGAAGGCCAAGGACTCGGCAATCTTTTCATATTTTACGAGTCAGTTGAAAAGAGTTTAAAGAAGACTCATCTTTTGAGGAACGAGTGATAAACAGGGTTAGCAGCTGATTCCAGGTACAGATTGGAATTTTCCAATCACGGCAGTGTCACAAGGATGGCTAGGTGAAATCACTCTTCGCAGCTGTTCCTCAAAATGGGTAAACAAACATATGGAGGTGAACGATCGGCCAATGGAAAAGTGGAGGTGACGGTGCAAACACGACCAAGGCTTTAATGGCTGATGATATTACATTCACAGTGGTTATTTACCGGGTAGTTCATTTTTTAACGAGCTTAAACGCGGGTGGAAACATTTGCTCGACCTTATGTTTATTTTTTAACGAGCATGAACTATGTGCTAAAACTGCTCGGATCTTGCGTTTATTTTGTAACAAGCATGAACTGTGTGCTAAAACTGCTCGATTACCCAGTCATATGATAAGAATGTCTCATTAAGATTCTATTTTTTATGGAGCTTCATCTTACAAAGCTATGCCCCGCATCCTTTCGTTATGCAAGTTCGGAAACGACTAATCCTACGAGTTTAAAGGGTTAGACCTACAGGTTTAAAGAATAAATAGCCGCTCCTTGCTTGCACTCCAAAAGGTTTGCATGCCCCCAGGCATAAAGTACGATTTCAAGGTTACCCCTCAATTTGCAGATAAAACATTTGTTTTACCGGGAGAGGCCTACCTCTTTCAGGCTACCCAAAGATTGTTCTGTTATTCTTTCAACAAAACACTTCTTCGGCGATGTCTACCGAGATAAACAAAGGTGAGTGACGAGACCCGCCCTCTCACATAACTTTGACAAGAGAATCTTATTCCAGAACAACCCCTCTTCCAACCACGGACGGGGTACGGACTAGTCATATTCTCTCGCGGAAACCTACCCTATACCCAAAGTTTTCCTGCCGAAGCAGACCAGGACGCATGCCCCCTGGGTTCCGGTCATATCCTCCCGGATTACTCGCGCTCATCAGGAGGACGGACCGTGGGTTGAGACATTTCTTGAGTGAATAGACCATTTAGGGATGGTAAATGACTATTTGCGATGCGTGATCCGGGAAACAAAAGTTGGTCCACGAGCTTGACCACTCTTCCTTCATGCGGAAAACACATTACTCTAAAGAGTGAGGAGACGATAGCTCCCATGCAATATATATAGTCTCGTCCAAGGAGTAGGTTATAATCCAAGGGTCCTTGAATGACCATCACGTTCATTTGAACGGTCTTCCCTTTCAATGTTATAGGCACATCGGGGAGGATCCCTAAAGGTCGACTGGTTCCTTTATCAAAGCCTGATAGATTTTTCATTTCAGGCAAAAGCGCTGGCGAACCAAGCGCTTTCCAAGCAATAGAGGAAAGGATACTCACAGATGCCCCCTCATCAATGATAGTGCCAGCCATTACCATTATGTATATTTAAACGATAATTCTGAATGGTATGTCTGCCGGCAACCGGGGTCTGCCTAGTTGGTTCCAGTCGAACGAGACAACTAGGTTGCTTGGTGGTGGGACCGAATAGATGGCCGGATATGACTCTGACGAAGTTCCTTCCTGCGATAAAGGAATGGGCAAGTTGCCCCCTTGTTCGTCGGAGTCTGTGTTGATGAAGAGAATTTGGACGGTGTCGTCTTTATTCTCCTCTGTGATGGTATCATTTGAAGATAGAGCCTCTGAAGGCAAAACCGGGTCAACTGCCGCCTCAACCTTTTGAATTTCGTCAGGCATGGATCCAGACGGTTCATCTTCAATGATAGGTGCTTCGGCTGACCACCTGGGCGGGCCAGCCGGGTTCTCAACTAGTGAAGGACTTGGCAGGAGTTTTTGATATCCAGGAGGAAGTTGCACTCGTAAAATCGGGCGATCTTCCAGAACTCTTTTAGCCTCGTCTAAGAAGGGACAACGGTGGATGGCATGGTCGCCTTCACACAGTTTACAGGGAAATCTAGCTTTCCCTCTCTGTCCTGGGACTTCACTTTCACTAGTCGACGGTGAGCAGTCAACATGGCTATCAGAGGTTGATGCTACCGAATTGTGCAAACGGGGAGACCAGTCCCTTAGTATCCGAGGGATGCAGGGACAATCTCTGTGGAAGTGGTCTCCCTTGCATATGACACATGGCGATTTAGGCCTGGTCAGTGCTGTGTGTGGATTTTTGTCAGACGACACTCGTTTGCCCCCAGTCGCTTTTGGCTCCTTCTTCTTCTTCTCTTTCTTCTTCTCCTTAGGAACTTGGTTTTTTGTTTTACCAGTTCCGTCAAGCGAAGAGGAAGGAGGAGAGGAAGAATTAGATGAAGTAGAAGGCTGGTGGGCGACTCTGGTCTGGTCTAACTGTTGACTCGACTGTTCAGGAATGGTGGTGTTCTGAACGACATTGGTTGAAAAGAGCCAGACCGGCAGGCCAATTGTCAGTCCTGGAAGTGACAATGTGGCCATATGGGGCGCACCAACATCTCCCCAAGAGGAGAAGGGACTAGGATTTCCACCAAGGGGAATTCCTTGGTTGGTGTGCTCCATTTTTTCAACCTAAAGACCAACGCAGGAATAAAGGGTGATTGTTCCGTTTAAAATAAATTTTAACGACGCTTTAGACACAACTTGCTTTTTCAATTTTAAAGAGTCGAGAAAAAGCTAAAGATGACTCTAGTCTCCTTCGATGTTTTAACGAGCCCGAAGTGACAAATGCTCGGATGGATTTTTTCCGTTATAGAGTCTGAAAAAGGCCAAAAGGAACTGCTCTGGAGTTCTAGGCGGAGGGTGTGCCAAACTTTTCGCAAAACCGTAGAATACTTTTTAGGGTACGGGCGGTCGATCTTCCTGAATGCTGTGTTCAGTGCATTGCGATCAGTAGGGCGGCCGACACGGCTTCCTAAGGATAAAGGTTTTATGCCTATAGGGGTCTCCCAATATATACGCGACGGTACGTGGGAGCACAATCCGTACTGGCGCTATCGTCCCTCAGGAGGAATCACCCACCATCCACGAGATCGACAATCACCAGGCTTAACGACGCCGGAACACGTCTCTAGCCTAGACCTCTATGTTGTGCGTTATGTTGCAAAGCGTTGTTAAGTTCATTCAATTTATTTTAGGTTGATATTTTTTTAGAAGTTTGCCTTTCAAGGTTCACCACGAGATGTATGATACAATTCCTAAATGCAGTCTAAAGATGATAAGCAAGCTTTATATCTTTTCAACTTTGAAAATCCTAGCTACTAAGGGAAAAGAAAGACACCATCTTTTCTCAAAGAGCAATCAGCACACTCTAATGCACTTTTCCTAAATCAATCATGCAAACTATCAAGATGCAAATGCACAATGCAGGTGTTTGTTTTCCGCTTTCTTAGTATTGATGCCTACAAAGAAAGCTTTTTGTACAACTTTGAATTTGATTTTAAATGACAAGTACAAACAAGTTTACTTTTTTCGAAATCAGAGAGGGTAGAAGAGATTACAACACTTAACGATTTTCGAAATGAATACTTGTTTCGACACTTAAAAGAGACAAACTCAAACCAATAAGCAAGAGTAAATGTATAATCAACTGCAAACAGCCAATGAACTCTCTCCTAAGATCACAATCAACAGATCTGAATCAAGGGCTACAGGATGACTATTTCACTCATGCAAAGGAAAACTGCAAATGATGCCACAAACACATAAAAACACTCACAGTCTTTTTGTACAAAAGGAGGCGGAATCTAAGCAGAGAAAAGGAGTTATCAGACTGGTACCTATGCTGGTTACAGGCTGCAAAAATCAGAGATCAAAACAAGGCAAAACAGAGCAGAGAACCCCAGCTGCACAAGGGCAAACTGGTTCAGCGCAACCTCAACACAGGGGTTTTGACATTCAGCGCAGGTAGCCTTCACGGGACCTGCGTTGAAATGCAGAATCCCTTCACTGGGTCTGCGCTGAAGGAGAAACTCTCGTTTCTCACAGGTTCTGGGTCACAGATTGCTATTTAATTCACTGTTTCAGGCCAAATCAAAGCAACAAGCAAGGTACAATCAAAGGGATGCTTTGAGGGGGTACTAAGATCTATCACAAAGGATCATCAAATCATTTGTGAGTCCATTGTTCAGATCATAGACAAGTCCAGTGATTGGATCAAAGCAGCAACTGTCTACTTTGCATCTGAGAAAAGCAGATGCAGTTCGATTGTTGCTGTCGAGTCTATGAAACAAACAATGATAGAAACACAAATAAAATGACTAAACAAATCTCCCCAGCGGAGTCGCCAATTTGTTGTGGGGAAAAATGCCTATGCAGGACGATCCTATCCACCTAAGGTGTGACAGTGCCTTAGCAACAAACAAGGACAGCTATTCTGGTTTCTTCCTTTATGAAATGTGAAAGAAGAGAGATAAATAGACTTACCGGTGTCTTCCGTTTGTCCCTCGATCCGGTCTCTCTTCTCTTTGGGAGTTCACAGCTACTTGCCCTCTCACTCGTCCAGCTTCAACAGGTTCATGCAAGATCACAAGAGAACAACTACTTGCCTTCTTGCTTGTCCGGCTTCAACGGGTTCCTGCAAGATCACAAGAGAACAGCTACTTGCGACAAGAGAAGAACACTACACAAAGATAGATATTCACATTCATAACTAGTTTAGGATTAGAAATAAACCAAATACACTAATGCAATCATACATCAAAGACACATCAGTATATAGGAGAAACCAAGATAGCTTTATTGATGAATAACAAGGTTCAGGAAGAGATACAACCCAGAGGGCTCCAATCCAGCATCTCCTTCCCATCAAATGGAATTCCTATCTTCACCCCCTTCAAAGCATTAAGCACCCAATGATTCCAATCTCAAACCAACAACAATTCTTTGCAATAACAAAATTCCAGCCTCTAGATCTCATGGAGGAGAGATCCATATATAGATGTTTGGAGAGAGGATGAGTCAGCTTGAGATCTGACTAGTGTCCTCTCCCTCTGTCAGTTCTTGATTCCACTTGGAGGTTCTTGCTTCCACTTGGAGATTTGGAACCTCTTACTCATCACCAGTCGAATTCCCTGAGGCAAGTGTCATTTTGGAAGCTTCCTGGGTTTTGACACCTTGAGAAATGAGCTTGCCACATGTCCACTCTCGTTCAGCGCAGGTAGCCAGTGTTCCTTTTGACATTCAACGCAGGTAGCCAGTGTTGGCTTTGACATTCAGCGCAAACAGCTAGTGTAGCCACTGAAATGATCCTGAATTGACTTGTTTTTGAGCAGTTTCTGGTGGAGAACTTCTGTGAATTGTTGTGGTTTGTTAGCCTTGTTCCTCTAGGGGTAGGAACAACATGTTTAGGGACTTTGGATCCCTTAGATTATGGACATTTCCTGCTCAATGCTGTAAGGCACAAAAATGTCTATAACATAAACCACCTCACCCCCATTAACAGAAATCATGCTTTATTGTAATCCATCTTGGATCACTAGGCCAACACAATGAACACATCATAATAGGCTTTACCGTGATCTCCACTCGATCACTAGGCCAAACAAGCATGGATTCCACTGGATTTATCCACCTACACCGTGAGGAATTTTCATGTCTCCTAGTCTCTCAAGCTTTACCACAATCCAAACCCGAATCACTAGGCCCTAAACCGAGACCCACTCTCTAGGCTTTACCACATATCCCAAACCCGAGATTACTAGGCCAAACGGAGACAAAACCACCTCTTGGCTTTACCGTATATCCTGCCATTCACCGACAAGGATTCCTAGGCCATTCGAGGTAGCAAAAAATTCAGATTTACCGCAACCCATAGTCTGGCTCAGGGGTTACTAGGCCATGTGTTCTATCATTTCGGTGATCCACCTCACTCAACTTCGAATCCAGCTCAACCAAAACATGAGAACCCCATCACACCATGGCTAAGTTGAAAACACTGTTACACCTGGCAAAACCCATGCCATGATAGAAAATAACCACATGCAATGTCATGCATGCCAACTCTAGCAAGGAAATTACACATGAAACTTGATACCTACAATGAAGCCTATTGTAGTTGTTTGGTCTTGCCTTTCCCTGCTTGATCTTTGCTTCTTCTTGCCTTCATTGCCTTTCCTGCTCCAATGCCAAAATGATCCAAGAAAATTCTAAGTGTCCAAGAGTATGAGAGAGAGAGAGAGAATAATGAGAGAGGTAAAAAACTCAACTGACAAAAGGTTACTAACTGATCCTCAGAAGCCTTGAGGCCTCTATTTTCTCCATTTTCCATTATTTTCCTTCATTTTCCTCCTCACATGTAACATGTGACCTTTCAACTTCATTTTCTCCTAATTTCCATTCTTTTCATAAATAAATGTGCCAAAAATGTCATTTTTCCCTTCCAAAGCCATAGTCATTGCCTTTGCTAATTTCCTTAGCCATAAACACCCAAATGAACACCCCCTAGGATGTCTTGCCCAACATTAAGCTTGGAATAAGTGTCCCATCATCCATGGTATTTATATATTTTATATGAATTTTTAACCAGGGCTGTTACAATACTCCTCTTCATGATGTCATGAACTTCTTTTTGTTATCTAGGAGTCTTCATGTTTGGGACTTCTACATAGGGCATCGACCATTCATCACTTTCATCCATGAGTTAGCCATGTCATAATCGAAAAGGGATGCATCAATCCATAGCTTTCCTTCCTTCATGCCATGTTGCTTTCTTCGTGCTATGTTTACTTAAGAATATTTCATCCTACTACATGTGCGTCGGTGGTGGAAGACATCCATAGATCTTCCCTTGGCAGCCCTGCATAAACCCATCCAGATTTTCAAAAATGAATGAACATTAAAATCAACATTACCTTTTAGATGGTCTTTCATCATGACATGTTTTAGTTTACATCAACATCCCGCATACATATCGACACATCTCCCAAAGATATATATTTTAAAGGGTCTCTTTCTTTTTCAAACTCCATCAGAGTCTTCATATCTTACATGGAGATATCCTAGTCAAATCTTCTTGGTCTTTTGGATTTTGATTGCCTTTACCATGGTTGCATATTCCATGATTTCTTCCTTCATTTCTTCACACGTAACATTCCCAGGAGCATCCAATCAGAGTTCCTGAATTGTTTTCAACCACCTTGATGAGCCTCAGCATTGCAGCAAAGATGTTGCAACTCCTAGGGCTACCAACTTTACTTTATCAACTTGGGGTTTCATACAAACTTGGAAGTGACAGTGTTATATGCATAGTAGATGCAACATTCTACTCACGTCACTTCTCAACTGGGGTGATAGACCACTAGGTTTTCAAACCAGTTTTCTATTGACTAGAAGGAGTCTCTGACAGTGAATGTAAAGCTAGTTCTAATACATGAAATTAAATGCTTGTCTATTTAGGAAATGAAAGTTACTGAATGGAAAATGCCATGAACCATCTAGCTAGGAAATGACACAAATTACTTGCAGAAAAGAACTAAGCTAACCTTGCATTTTATGATCTAGCTATTTGGACTAATTGGACATGGGAAGTTTTTCTATCATCTTATGATCCTATATGCATGCACTAACTGTTTCATGTTGCATTTGTAGAAGAATAGTCTTTTAATTTCTAAATTAAGAAATGAAAATGTTATGTTATCTAATCTTGCAAGGGGGAAGGCATGGGAGAGATGGTATCAGGTGGCACTTATAGGCATGGAATCCAAGATGAGGGCCTAACCTATACTCAAACTAGCATTTCTGATCAAACAAGGTCAAACAGGCTGCTACAGGATATCATGTAGCTGCTATAGGAACTGTTATAGGATGCCCTAGTTTGCTACAAAATGTCCTGGTTTTATACAAGAAATTAGCTGCAAGATTTAGGAGGGCAAGAATAGTGGAATAAGGTGTTGGAGAGATGTATGACAGTGAAAGAAGGTGTAAGGAAGGTGCACATTACCCAAGGCTAAGGCCAACACTCGAGGGAGTTTGGATTTGCCCAAGGTGGTTGTTCACTGTGGCTACAAAACAGAGATTCGAACTATAGGGTAGTATGCCTTGGAAGAAGGTGGAGAAGACTTAGGTGAAGTTGGTTGGATGATTTCCTCCCTGTAGATCAACAATCCCTGCGACAAAACCTATTTTCCTCTTCATCTATGCATCATTATATACCAACATGGAAAAGATGAGTTGAATTTTGAGAAAGCTAATCTATCTATTGCTAATGGCTAGATCTATGGAATGGAATGCCTTCTAAGCTATGGAAAACTTAAGAAACAAAATAAAAATTGCAGGTGCTTCCAAGAAATCATAAACAATGATCTATTTAAGCATGGAACCTAATCTATGTAATGACCAAAAGACAAACTCTGTTTTTGGGGCTGTTAGAGTGGGGCCCTCTAATCATGATCCCACAAGGGAGATGAGGAAGAGGCCATTGTCACAAGCTTTTCTGAAGTACTTTCCTTCACTACTACACCACTGATCTACTTCTTCAAACTAATGGGAACAAGATTAAGCAATCATTCAAATACTTGTTAAGCTAAACAAAAAATAAATAATCTCAACAGTTAACTATCATCTTAACCTAAGAATACAAATACAAAAAGTGGAACTTCTGCTACTAGGGTTGGGCCCTCTAACCCAAGAGCTTCAGCCTTCTAAGTCAACTTAGTGTTGGATCAAGGTTGAATTTCTCATTATCATCAAAATGTCAAATACAACATAGCAAATAACAGTCATAATGTTTCAACTCAAATTTCCTCTAGGCTACATCAAAAAATCGAATCCTCATGAGTCCCTTGACTCTCTTACTTATACAAACTAAAGCTACCTAGAACTTCCTAAAAAATAGGGAGACTTGGCTCCCTAACTCGAGAATAACTTGTCTTTTACTGTCACTGGCTTGGCTGCCAATGAACTTGGCTTGCTTGGTTGCTAGTAACTCTGAGTTGATGAGATATGGTGGAGGAATCTTCGAATGATTTGAGGAGTAAAGGTGGGAGATCAATCTCCTAAAATATCTCTTGCTTGTCCACCTCGAGTTCCTGCACATAAATTAGCCCAAAACTACTCCAATTCCCACATTTAATACATATTAGGCCACACGACATAGAAACTCACCTTTACCCTTCTCACTAAGCAAAATATAACAAAATATGTAAATAAATGTGAGAAAAGTTAATTTTAATAAGCTGTAGAGTGGCATTGTAACCTGTATAGTTTACCTATTGATGAGCCTCATTGTCACGCCCTATTGAAGGTGCTGCTCATCCTCTGAGAAACTTAGTCTATATCCATATCGTTCATAGCTCTAGTGGCCTCTCTGACACCCAAGCCTCTGTTGATGGAGTTTCTTCTTAAGGATAGAACCCTACATGTTTCTCTATCTCTTCCCACTGCTTTCTTTCCTCTTCTTCCTTCCTACCTTATGATATACCCAATAGCAAGGGTGGACTGAGTTTCAAACCAATCCAATTGATCTTTAGTCTCTGCATGGAATTCTTATACAGGGGGGCCCTTTCCAATGTATTTCTCAACCTCTCAGGGGAATAGTACTCTTTGATCCTTAGATAGTGTGGCAAGTTGCTCCATCTCCTCTGGCATGCTTGCTGGCTTTCACTCCCCAACAATCTTAAAGTGTTCTCAAAATGGGAGATGGCCTATTCTTGTGTAGCCAAGTATCTTGGTGCAAGTTGGGCATCATTGGAAATGATGTTGTGGTTACTAATGACAACCATGGAATTTATCTGTTCTGCTATGATGTAGAGGGGCTCTCTTTCCTCTTTCTCTATTATTCCCTTTAATTCCTCAACCCTGGCCTTTTCATGACACATCTATGATGCAAGGGCCATCAACTGCAAGTCACCCAACTTGGTATTGGGGTTCCACACATTCAAATATGTCAAGGCAAAGTTGCGTAGGCAAAATTCATATATTTTGGCCTTGTCTTCCAAGGTGCTCTTGTCACATAGCTCTATGAATTGTCTATAGTCTTGGAATGGCATGGTCCCCTGTTGTGCTAATGTCTTCATTTGAAACTGCAACCATTGATCCTTGAGGTATAGTGCATATGATTTGGATGGCATCCTGCACTGAAGTGCCTCCATGGAGAGGCTTGCCATGGTGGCCAATTGGCTCTCCTTTTCCTGCAACTGCCTCCTCAACCATGTGTTTTCTGCCTGTAATTGAGATCTCATGATGTGGTATATGTCTCTCAACTCACTCAACTCCCTTTTCATATCTAGTATTTTTATTCCATATGGCCCACATATTCTACTTTCTTTGGCTTGGTAGTCTGCATCCAATGATGTGTTCTTGCACTTTCTTTTTCAAGCTCAAAGAAGAGAGGGATTGAAAATTTCCATGGTATCTCCGCTTCCCTCAATGAACTTGTAGTAAGAACTCAGATTTGGTTGTGGGCTAGGCTCCTGCAACTCTGGAAAATATCCTTGAGATGCTTTTGGAGAAGCTGCCCCTTCCTCCACCTGTGGTGTTGCTCCCTTGCCTTCTCTCTGCCCTTGTTTTCCTTCATGTAGATTTTTTTGTGTTTCTTGTAGCACTGTCTGAGGATACTATAGCAGGGTTTTTCCTTTCTGTAAGAGGGTCACAGGTGTCTTGGTTTGGTTTGGTTTGCTGATGTTGACCTGGTGACAAGCCTCCTAACATAGGTGATGGGAGCCTTTAGGGTTGCTTGTTGTGATGTGCCTTCCTCACTCTTCATTCCCAAGGAACCTGGCTCTTCCCGCTTGCTTGGTGACTCTTCAATTAGTATGGGAGTCCTTGTAGGTGTTTGTGGCTTCCCCTGCTTGATCCTAGTGCTTCTTCTTGTTTTAAAACAGAGAGGAATTTGCCTCTATCTTTTTCCCTTAGACTTGATGGGTGTGCTTAAGGCAACAACTACCTCCTTTTCAATGTGCTCAGGAGACAATCTTGGATATTTCTCCCCTTCTCTGGTATGTTCCTCAAGGCTGGTTTATGCCTTCTGCTCCTCCTCCTCTTCTTTCTCTTCTTCCTTTTCTTCTTCCTCTCCTTCTCCTTCTTCTTCTTTGTCTATTCCTACCTCTTCTTCTTTTTTTGCTTCTTCTTCTTCCTCTTCTCTTGCTTCCTCTTCATCACTATAGGTTGGGGTCCCACCATATTCAAGGGCTTGGATTTCAAGGACAACCTCTCTGTCCATGTCTCTAAATGTGGACTAGAGAAAAGAATTCTCAATTGGCTCAAGGCATCCTCTAGTATTAGTTTAATGAGTCCATGATGTGCCAATTACTGGTGTTTCCCTTCTTGTACCTTCTAGCTCATGTCTATCATTGACTGCAACAAGAAATAAGGCACACTGAGTCTTTGGTTTATGGGTAAATCTTCTCCAAATATCAAATAATGGAGGAGTTTGAATTGGTAGCCATAGAATACACTGAGCCTTCCTTCACAAGAAATGTATTTGAGGATGTGGTATCTCACCTCATCCCAAGGATAAGGAAGTCTCTCCCTTCTGACCCCATTTTTATCCTCAATTGGCTCTTCATCATCTAGGAAGAAGTTTTTCTTAGCAAAGGTGTTGCTAGCCTTGTCCTCCCTTCTCCATTAAACCCCTTGAGGAAGTGTGGTTACTCTGTTGATCACCTCAAGATTGATTGTAATTGAAAACCCTCTCACCACATTAGTAGCACTTGTTCTTGCTTGAGGGTTGAGTGTCATGGAACACTCATGGGTTATATCATCGCCATACCCCCTGAGAAACTCAAAGAAGCCCAACTAGTGATGCCTCCTAAAGATATCTACCACAGGGGGATGTAGGTGAATCATGGATGTATATGTGGGTTCTCTTCTATTGAATCCCCCTCCCATTTCTCTTCTCTAGTTAGCTAAATGCAGGAAGTCTTGTAAGCTAGCTTCAGTATGAGTTCAAGGTGGCTAAGAGTTTATAGTATTTTGGGAGATGACTACAATTTATACCTTGTTCTATATCACAAAATTATATTAATTCCCACAAATTCTGTCTAAATCTCAAGCCCACTATAATTGCTAGGAGAAAATAGAGTCTCTTTTTAGTTATCAAACCATGAACACAAGAGAGATCGGTCACTAACTTTTCATTGTGATGTTTGGGATGATGAGAATTGCTGAACAATTTGACCCTAGGCACCCCCTTGTAGACTTCTTTTGGAATTCCAGTGCTTCCTGTAGCTCTGTTCCTGTAGGGTGGCCAAAACAGGGTTTGCTTCTCTGATGGCTTTCCAAGGTGGTCTTGGTCTCTCTGATCTCGAAATGAACAATTGGTGCATGAAATTTTGGAATTTATGCTATTTATGGTTGATTTATAGAGCGTTGTGTTGGCTGGCAGTGGTACAAGATTTCCTCATTGGGACCGTTGGCCCACCGTTGGTGATCATGCACTCTCCCTCATAATCATCACCCACTCTCACATAACTGAATCAACCACCTTTTTTACTGATGCTCATTGATTTGACACTCCAACATGGCATGCTGACTGGGAGTTCACTTTTTGATCTCGAGCTAAGGGTGGCCAAGTTAACTAGCCACCTCTAGCTTATAAAAATAACTTTTTCAACATTCATACATTTTTATCATATTGTTACTCGGGTAAGAGTTGGATGAGGTGCCATACTTGTGCCTACCTTTCTTGGTCGATGCATGCTGGACGATGGCTTGTTGTGTTACTTGCTCAGGTAAGTGTTCCTCCTTGGTCATTTTTTTTGTTGATTTCCTCCTACTTATGTAGTTGTTTTCTTGTTGTTTTATGTGTGCAGGTGCTTGGTGTATCCCTGCTACTGCTGTTTCTCTAGAGCTCTAGTGAGGAGAAATAAGGACTTGAGAGATGTTGAATCTCCTTTTTACTTTGGTTTTGAACGAGGGTGTAGGCTTAGGCTGGTTGCAATGATGACACAGGTTTCTACAGGAAACCCTGTAGCTGCCTTTTCTTCATTTTTTTATTGATTTTTTTACTAGAGGGAGGTTGGGTAGTGGTGTAGGGGTTGATGATGGTGATGAAGGCTCAAATGGAATGGTGGATGGTTGAGGCCAATGAGGACATGTCCTCTAGATCTCCTTTTTTTTTTTTTTAATTTTAATTTTCACATTTTCCTGTGTTTTTTTATGGACACAGAGGTAGGTATGGATATGACTTGATGTTGGGTGAGAGATGGTGAGGTGTAGGGTCCAAAATTAACCTAGAATAGGCATGCATAGTTGTTTTCCTATCAGGATCCCTTTCCTGTAGCATTTCAGGACATCCTATAGTGCTACAGGATCTTCCTATAGCAGCTACAGGACATCCTGTAGCAAGCTAGAAAATGCTCAAAAATTGATTTTTGATGCCTGAAAGTGGAAATGAGTGATGGGGACATGGTAGGAATGAATGAGATGAAGTGGATGGAGGAAGAAGTGAGGTGATACTTGGATTGCTATCCCTATAACTCTGAGTCCTTTATTGCCTTAAAAAACCTGCAAAATCACATAATTTATTAGTGGGAAGGTTTGAGGTCCCTCCCATGCCATTTTTGGTTTTTTTTTTTGAAAGACACACAGGTTACCCGAAAGGAGGTTTTCAGCCTGTCTACCTGCCCTAGGCACCTCAAAGGAGGTTTTCACCCAAGGATATTTTTATTTTCCTTTTTTCACTCCTGGGCTGCCTCAAGGAGGTTTTCAACCCAAGAGTTGGCCTCAGATGCCTCATAGAGGTTTTCACCTAGGTCCCTTATTGTTTTTTTCCTTCTTCTTCTTTTTCAAAACTAAAAAAAATCTTCAAGAATTGGGTGATCTGGAAGCTAAGACACTTCCAATCACATTTACTTCCTTACTAATGGTATTGATGAACTCTTTGCTTGATAGAGGTATTTTATATGCTTCCAATATGCATCCATTGACAAGAAAGAGGATACCTTCCTCATCAATGGTCCTAATTTGAACAGCCATATTGTCATGGCACTTCTCTATCAAATATGGGTTGAGCCACCTAATCATCAATTTTCCTTTGAAGTCCTTGAACATGGAGTCATATAACAGAGCCTAATCCCCTTCTTGAAAAAACTTTTCCTTGATGTTCTTGTCATGCCAAACCTTCCTCTCTACTTAAATAAATTCAGTGTGTAGGAGGGCCTACATCCTGAATTCATCAAAACCGTGGAGCTGGAGCGACCTCTCTTGTTGTGTCTTTGTAACATCCAAATTCAACCGTGCTGCCATTCTCAAAGTATTGTATTCAAACTAAATGGAGCGCAGAGCCTTCTTTCCATAGACCAAGTCATAAGAGGTGAAGCCAGTGGTTGTCTTCCAAGCTGTATTATAGGCCCAAGTAGCCTCCACAAGTTGATCAACCCAATATTTTCTGCTGCCACTCACAAACTTGGTGAGGATGCCTTCCAATGCTCTGTTAGTGACCTCTACTTGTCCATTGGCTTGGGGATGTGTTGTAGCAGCTGCAACACCCTCCAAAATTTTGGCCTACATCAAAATTTCGGAGCCTTCCTTGGTTTTTCCCCTAATGGTTGCAAACACTCGAGCTCAATCCATGAGCTCTTATCGAGTCTTTACACCCTTTTTGCTTGATCGACCACCAGTCGTCTTTTGGCATGTTGATTGCTATGTCATACTTGTGATCTTGTTTTGGCAATTTTGAAGGTTGGTCTTTGTGTGCATGATTTTTTTTCGCTCTGTGAACATTGGTCATACTCACACACAAAGTTGCAAGTGTTGTCGCGCAATTGTCGTCATGGTTGTTCGAAGATCTATCTCAAGTGTCACACTTGTCGCTCTTAACTTTAAGATAGTCTCACTGAGCACATGTTTTTCTTGTTGGTTTGAGGTGTCTTGTTGTCGAGTCATGCTAAGTGTGTGATCACAATGTCATGTATGCATAATGTCATGTGATCTTTCTTCCCGCAAAATCACCCATCAAGCTTCCCTATGGCCTACCAGAAACTTGAACTACATCGTGACCCCGGGTTACACTACTCTCCAAAACTACGCAGACATGCCTAGTAGCCTGCCCTTCACTGCTTGCAGAAACTGCATAGTCATGTGAGTCAGGCCTCTGCTGCTGGCACTACACTATTCCATGAAATTATGCAGATCTGACTGCCAGGCCCCCCTGATGGCTTACTCTGTTCTATCCTTGAAAATTGTGTAGTTTTGACTGGCACTCTCCCTGCTACCCCACTGTGCACTCATACTAGAAACTACGTAATTGTGTCAGGAAGGCCTTTACTGCATGTCCGACACTGTCCCTGAAAACTGCGTAGTTGTGACCGACAACTCCCCACAACCCGATCTCACCTTGCTTTGGAAAACTACGCAGAAATGTCTGCCAGTGACTCTTGATGCCTTCTCTGTCTTCCTCGGAGAAATTGCACAGATTCCCAGTTGGACCCTCGGATTACCTACCCATTCCTCATCCTAAAAACTATGTAGAATAGCCCAACAGTTCCTCCTGACACCCTACATTGTCTTCCTCCCAGGAACTGCACAGTTATGGCCAACTGGGTTCTACCTTGCAGCTATCACTGCTGTCCCAGATGTAAATCTACCTCCTAGTGACATCTGCACAGTTTTTTGCGACAGTGCTCAAGAGCCTCTCATCCCCGCCTGAGTTGTGCTATGTGCAATTTCAGTGCCTTTTCCTCTCTCTCGGTCACCTACACCCGAAATGGAAAACAATGCATCATTCTAGACTAGGATATTTTTGGATTTGATGTCGTCTCGTCATGAGTGATTGCAGGAACGGGTACATTGATGAAACATGGCGCGACAATGAACAAGATAAAGAAGGAGTGCATGCTAGAAGACTTTCTCATAGTTGAACGAATGTACGAAGCACATCGAGTAGCAAGTGAAAGGGACACATACACGTGCACCATCAAGCAAAGACCAAGACCATTGAAGACCCCACAACACTTTTCCATGCAGAGGTGAAGACACAACGCACCGAGAGCACATCCATCACTCATGAGCATAGCAACTTGACATGGACACCAGAGTCAGACAATACATGTCAACAGTGTCATGTCGAGTTGTGTCATGAGTTGTCTCGGCCACATCACTACTATGGGCCATACTTGTTGTAATCAAATGTAATGTAATGTGAAAGTCCAAGAGACGCACATATGAAGTTGAAGAGTCATGTAAGTCGAAAATTCATAGGAAGTCAAACAATCATGAGGGAAGTCGAAGGGTCACAAGGGTCAAGTACCTCCCTTGGCTATATATACCCCCTCATTGTATGAGCAAAGGACTTTTCACCTTGGTTCCTTCCACATTGCCTTGAGGGTCTGTAGTCTATTCTTTGAGGAGCGACGAGTGGCTCCAATGTCGCATTACTGGGGCTAGTGATGTATGGTGTACAGATGTGTCTTGAAACTTTTGCTTAATTCAGAAGCCTGTCTCAGGCCAACATGTTTTCATGCATGCTTTGTATCCATTTGTAAAACTATTCTTTAAACGTTTGTAATGCATGTTTGCTTAACCTGTACTAAGATAGTTGAACTAGTTCGGTAATTTTAGTACATACATTGTTGGAGATGTGTTGTATTGTTTATCACTACTGTCTTGCCTGTGTGGACTACTCCGCCAAAAATTAGATAGACCATTCTTGTTTTCCTTCGTTCTAACGACTGTCACCCCCATGTGCACTACTCCACTGGATGGTGTATGTGTTTTCCCTTGCACTTCAGTTTTAACAACTGTCGCATCCACTGTGGACTATTCCGCTGGATGCTAGACAGACCCTTGTTTTTTTAGCATGTGTCTCTCCCTGGGTGGTACTATTGACTCTCATCTAGAGGCTGAGTTTTACCCTCTCCCTCACAGTAAGAGAACCCATACACAAAGTTACATTACGCACTCACCAAGCATACTCACCTTGCTTTCTTGAAGTTACAAGCATAACACTCTCTTGTGCTGAACAAAAAGAGCTAAGGCAAAACTCTAAGATAATGGCAACCGGGCCATCATACTGGATGGGACTCCTATACCAAATGGTGTGAGGTCTAGTTGGGACTTCATACTGGGGAGATCCCCTGAATGTTGGCGGGTCCAGCACCATCAACATTTCTGGCGCTAGAAGGAGGGTCGCCAGTAGTTTATGGCTGAATGTCCTCTCAACCCCACTTATCCATCATCTGGTCAAGGCAGTAACACGAACTCCCTCTCTCCCATGTGCAACTCTGAAGTTGGTTACTCCTCACCTCCCAGACCCGAACAGGAAATTTCATATCATCACATTCGTGTTATCCGTCCCATCATCTGTTAGTTTGCTAAATGCGTTGGACTAATTCCAGGAGTACACACTCTTCCCTCTTCGTAAGGAAACAAAAGACTACACCCACAGGAGTGGTAGTCTCATCTATTGAAGAAAAAATGCTCACCACTCTTGAAGAGCTGGCAGAAGATGTTGAGAACGAAGAGGAACCTCCTATTTTCCTAAAAGGAGAAGAAATTAACAACTTACTCTTGGGCTCAGGTTCCGACGGAGGTAGTGGAGGAGGGGGAGACAAACCAACAAATTCAGAGGTTGAACCGTCAGATTCAAAAGAAGAGGAGGAAGATGAATAAGAGGACAATATGGCTGATCAAAATCTGGAATGGATGACATAGGACCCATTGGCACTCTCGGGTGCCTTGCACAATATACCAGGACACACAAAGAAGCTGTTAACGAAGTATGACCCTGACAGAATAATGAAGGCAAAAGACCATCTAGACACGTTCTACCTACATCTGCAGACACTCGAGGTACGTTATGATGATGTTGCATGTAGACTGTTTCCATGTACCTTGGATGGCAGAGTAGATGTATGGTACCATAGCCTTCTTGTCAACTCCATTCAGAACTCGGGGATGTTCAAGAGAATTTTCTTTGAGAATTTTGTTGAGGACAAAACCCCTGCCATGTTGTTGAAAGAGTTGGGTAGTCTCAAGATGGAGCAGAAAGAAAAAGTGAAAGATTTTAACCAGAGGTTTAACCGTATATTGAACAAGTTCACTACAGACATTAAATCTCATGATTCCATCACAGTTGACTACTACACGTTTGCACTGCCGACTAGTATTGCGTAGTTTTTCAAGTGGGCTGTGAAACCAACACTTTTAGAAAATTGCCAAGAAGCAATTGATGTGGAGAAAGACCTACGCTTTATTGGAGTCATTGTAGATGATGAACCAGCTAAGGAATTTTGTAGCAGCTACAACTACCCTCCAAAATTTTGCCTTCACTTCGTTTTCGAGCCTCCTTCCTCGAAATCATCGCAGTTATCCTGCACTAATCAGTTACTTGTGTTTATTTGTTTTCATTTGTCGTTTAACAACTTGTGTTCATTCACTTGTACCGTCAATCAACCACAAGCACATCCAACACTTGTTTCATATCTGGTCAATCGGTTGTTGGGAAAAACTGCGCCATTCTGAAGGGCAGCTCGTCTTCCCCTTAGGCATTTCACAGAGTAGCTGCCATGCACTCAGAAATTGCGCAGAGCAGGCCAGCCAACCTTACTCTGGAAATTGAGCAGAGCAGGCTAGGCGGCACTACTCTCTAAAAATGCGCAGTTCCAGCGAGCTAGCATTGCTCTCCAAAAATGTGCAGTTCCAGCCAGCTGGCACTGCTCTCCATAATTGTGCAGAGTAGGCCAAGCCAGCCTCATTGCCCTCCAAAAATGCATAGAACTGGCTAGCTGCACTTCTCTCCAGATATGCGCAGAGCAACCTAGGCCAATTGCACTGTTCTCCAGAATTGCGCAAAACAGGGCAAATGCATTGGTCTCTGGAAATGTGCAGAGCAGCCCAACATCACTACTCTGGAAAATTGTGTAGAAATGGCCAGCCAGACAGGGCCACTCATCCCAGAAACAACGCAAAAGTTTTCCCTTAGTGGCTCTCCGTCGCATGTGGCGGTAGGTTGCCCAGTTCCCTCCAGAACTGTGTAATCCTTCCTTGCATGCCGGGCAACTTTTCCTGAAAAAAAGAGAGCAAAAAATGAATCCTTCCTTGCATGCCGGGCAACTTTTCCCGAAAAAAGAGAGCAAAAAGTGAAAAAGAATCCCTAGATTTTAGGGATCTATTTTTAGTAGTAGAAGTTACATGCAAAGTCATTTTTAGAAATTCCCCGCCAAGTGTCACTTTTTCCTAGATTTGTGGCATGCACGTCATAAACCCTAATTTCACCAAATTTATTTAAACGACGCCTCAAAGCTCATTCTTCACATTTGATATTGAAGCTCTAGCATTCCCAAGGCATCTAGGAACTGTTGGCACAGTTGCGCAATTTTTCTAGGTAAGTTTTTCTTTTCATGCCTTTTACCACTTTTTTGTCGCTTGTTAGTTTTCGTCTTGTATGAGTGCTATTTCCTTGGTTTTATTGAACGAACGCTGGCATTTCAATTATTTTATCTTATAGAAGTATTGTTTCAAGTTTTTCATTACCTTTCCATAGTATCACACACATAACAATATTTCTGCACTCACAGTTGTCATTGTGGTGAATCGCTTCATGAGCTTCTTGGTTTTGTTGTGTGACTGATTTCTCCACTTGATTGAATTGCATGCATGTCTATTTCACTCAAATCTGCACCATCTTCGCACACACACTTAGTCCTTCATGTTTTTAGGTTTCCATTGGGCAGATCTAGGCTGTCCTGGCCCAAATCTTGTCTTTCCTAACATGCTTTACGCATTCCTGGCAGTCAAGGCTCTGGCTTGCCCCCAGGAATTGCTCACACTACCTCCCAGCTATGCTCCATGCAATCCTAGGAGGCAGTGCCCAGTCCTGGCCATTGGAACTGCATAATGCACAGTTATAGCCAGCAACCCAACTTGACTATTTTGTGCATTACACAGTTTCAGTTAGGAGTCAACCTCACTGCACTGTGCATTACGTAAATCCAGTTAGCAGTGAACCTCATTGGCAATTGAGACTGCAAAATGCGTAGTTCTAGCTGACAGTCTCCTAGCTTCCTGTAGTCAATGTTGCGCAATCTTTCCCAACAATCACCAATTTGTTTCCTGAATGTTTCTCGAGTTGCTTATCTTTTTAGCTGGCATTTTCTTGCCGTGAGTGTCTTTTCTATCTCCAAGTACCATAGATTTTTGAGAAACTTCTTAGCAGTACAGGTATCATGGCCTCCAAGAGAGATGGATCAAAAGACACAACTGAAAAAAGTACTGGGGATGTGGTTGAATAGGAGTCTATGAGCTTGCCCGTGTACACAGACACACACTTGTTCATCGAGAAAGACATCAAGATCACATGGTAAGACATCAACATTATTTTATCAGGCAACTTTGAGGAGAATCTAGAGGACCAACAGGTCTACATCAATATTCATAAGTCAGGATTGTACAAGGTTGCATGCAGGTTCCCTGTGTTCCCATGCGTAGATGTGATCCACTGGATTGTCTCACACACTAATCCTGAGACGATGATACCTAGCAGTGTCAGTGAAGCAAAGCTTGTTTCCTTTAAGAAGAAAGATTATCAACAAATGTATCATTTTCCATTGTCGGTGAGCAAGATGGATGCATCGTTCTATACTCCCAACAACAACATGAATACAAGAGACATCTTTAAGTGTTGGGTAAAGGAGCCAACAAAGGTCAGGATGACACCCAACTAGATATACATGATGAAGACACTCAGGAAGGCTTACCAGTTATTGGGAATCTTCGCATGTCACTTGTATGGCCAAGCGATTATAGAGACCTTCCTGCAGAGTTGGGTTGCTATGTTGGATCAACTGGCAAGTGAAGGCAAACCTTTCAACTGCTCTGACATGTTGGCTCTTGAGATGAAAGTGCATGTATCCAATGCCCGAAGTTCATTTAAGGATCAACAAGGAAGTTTCTTCTTATCTGCCTATTTGGTCGATGCAATCTATGCCTGTCAACAGTTTCTTAGCATGGGTTGGGCATGGACACCTTCAGAGAGTGTTGTGAATGTATATTTCAAGTTTCTCTCAGACTGCAGCTACCGAGGAGTCATGGCTAGAATATCTGACCATTTCATCGCCCCTGTGTACAAGATGATATTTGAACAAGATCTGCCTTGCATGTCTCAGGCATCAATGGAGGTGTTGCTAAACATTGCAGATTGGTACGCTTCACCCATTAGCACCTTCATCAGAATGTACAACGCGAAGAAAGCTTCGCAAGCGTTGTCGAGGATTGCCACGGACAAGCTAGTCATGCAGAGGTTGTGTACCACATCTCGACAAGGTTGTTAGCTGGATTGCATAGGAAGAAGAAGGCACCATGGCCTATGCTTCCTGTACGAATTAGGTTGTACATGATCAAGAGTTTGAAAGAAGCAGATGCTGAGGTCGAAGACTTCAAGAAGTTTAAGTTCAGCACCAAGAGTTTCAATTCACACGATCCACATGGTTTATGCAGGGACCATTGTGCGAGAGGGTACTATTCTTGGATCCACAAGGTGTGTCATTGGCCAGAGGAAGACCCATGGTGATATTGTTATAACTCCTCTAGGCTCAATGAATTATTTAACATAGTAGTAGAGTGGCTAGTATCACTCAAGGAAGTAGCACCACGGGAAGCAACAACAACCGCAACAACTAGCAGCAAACTTGTGTAAGACAAAGACAAGAGGAATATTGCCGAAAGCAGAGAGACGGAGCAAGGCCACAACTTTAACGAAGACCTACTTATGGAAAAGGTAGCTCTGGAGATAGATGCAAAGAGGCAACAACAGGACCAGAGGATAACGCAAAGAAAGAGGGAGAATCAAATACTGGAAGATGCATAAAGGAAGTTGCAGGAAGTCCAACAGAAGTTGAAAGAAGAATAAGAGATATGCATAAGAGAGAACGAAGCGCAACATGAGCACGAATAGGAAAAGGAACAGGAACAGGAGGAAGTGAAAGGCGCATAGATAGCGCAAACTACGTCGATACAAGTTGAAGACTCTGAACCAACAATGGACGAGGAAAAGGGTGAGTAGCAGCAGGAATATGAACTTGCTCTGCAGGATGATCTGATAGTAGAACACATGGATATGGAGATGGAGCAGCCAGAATAAGATCAAGATACCGACCTCATGCAAAAAGAAATCGAGGTCACTCCATAGGATTCAACAACTCCAACAGCAGAGCAAGTCATGAATGAACAAGGGGATATCATTCTCGTTGAGGACAATCTGGGAACAAAGGTGTACAACATAGCCTTTGATGAGTCACAACACAGGGTTGTACAAGCACGTAGTGCATGCACCCCGAATGAGCATGCATCACTTGCGCACTTTGAAGAACAGGTGATTTTTTCATATGTATGAAGACATCCAGCCACCTTGGCTGATGCTACAAAGGCCTATGATGAAGCCACGAGCTCGAGTGTTAAGTTATTGATAACAGAAAATGAGCACATGGCTAAGGAGTTGCAATCAACCAAGCAGAGGGAGGAACAATCAACAAGATCCGCCATAGCAAAGATGTAGAAAGCCATACTCACTGAAGTACTGGCTCTTGAGACAGTCACACAGAGACTGTATGACAGGTTCGTCACTGTGCACAAGGCAACTTTCCATTTACATGGTCATCAACAGTGCTGCATCAAAATAATGCGAACACTCACAAATATACATGTCGCATTTGATCATGTACAGACATGGAAAATGAGGTACAAGGGAGCCCCGCTTCACTCACATGAGATGATGAAGCCACTAGTAGAGTTGAACAAAGAATGCATCCTGAGTTTGATCTAGAACTATGAGGGACTCTCGCCACTCATCACCAGTGTTCAGGCTTTGTATGCATGATTGTATAGGAGTTTGGATGTCGTGGCGAGAAAGTATGACACCCCGTCAATTGGTACGCTCTCCGAGGCCAAAGAGAAGAACCAAGTCAGGCTAGAGATCGACGCGTACTTTGATCAGTTGATGCTCATGGCCCCCAGCGCAGATTTGCAAGTTAGTCTAGATAAAATGTAGATGTACATCATCAGTCCAGCCTTGTTTAGGACTAAGTTGCACATGTTATAGGACGAGTTGGACCGAGGTTTCAAATTAGTATACCCAGAAGCAATGGAGGCAAGAGTTCATTTCCAAAAGGACATCATGAAAGAGTATACAAAAACCATTGCGCACTACCAAGCATGGCATCAGTTCGTCACCGAGGATCACAGAGAGGAGGTTGATGAGTTGGTCTTTCCATAGCCGTCCAAGTCTTAGTGTTGTCTTATCTAGCTGACTCAAGCCAATTTTGTCCCACATGGGTATATGTGGAAAATGTATCATTTTTGTAAACATGATGTAAGGTGAAATTCCAAGTGTCACTAGTGGAATGAAAACATTCATATGTAATGTAAAGAGTTATGTAATGAAGTTGAAGAGTCATAAGGGTAGTCCAAGAGTCACAAAGGGGAATGTCAAGAGTCACCGCACCCTTTGTTATAAATAGAACCTCATAACTCATAGAACAAGCTTTTGGGGAGCCAAGCTTTTGTTAGGCATTGCTTAGAGAAGGGCTTGGAGAGTATTGTGACAAGCCTTAGCTTCTCCATAATGCAGAGCGAGTACATATCTTTAGAGGAGCAGGCAGTCTTGACTGTAACGTTCCACTAATGGGGCTAGTGGCTGTCATGGTTGTATGTGTGGATGGAACTTTCACTTTATATAATATAACAGAGCCAACACGTTTCATGCATGTGTTGTTATTGTAGTTCAACTATTCTGGTTACTTTAGCAATGTATGTAGTTTTAAGTTACGCATTTATGTATGGAATATTCCGTACGTGATTGTATGAATTTGATTGAAGCGTGTTGTTGGTTTAACTCATTAGTTTGGATTGTCGACTATTCTGCTTTCCATCTTGTGATGTCATTCAACTTGTGTGTTCCTTTCAGGCTGTGTACTATTATAGGCTTCTAAGGGACACACTCCTTTCCCCCTTCGTGTGTTAGAACTTCCCCATGCATCTCTCTTGACTCGCTGCAAGGTCACACACTTGCTTCTGACAATGATATCTTGCTTGCCTTTGCATGCTATCACAGTCAAGGCATAACTTTACTACCCACTGCTGGGACTCCTGCTCCAAATGGTCTGAGGTCTAGTTGGGAATTCTTACCAGGGAGATCCTCTGACATGTTGGCGGGTCCAACACCATCAATAGGACTCTAAAGACACAGGCATGAGGTCTTAGACTACTGTGAGTAAGGTAAAGGAAAAGGAAGCAAGTGAAATTGAGAACCTTACTCGTCTTCTCAAGTCCTTGACAACCGAAGCACCTTAACTTAAGCAACGGACGACTGAGAAAAATGTGAGCAACAAACCTCCTAGATTTGCGCAAAGGAAGAATGTGACATCAGGTAGCTGCAATAGCCACCTGGCTAAATCTACGCAGAGCTCCAATGTTGTGTTCCAAATGGACCAAATTATGAAGTATCACTGCTACACGATCCACAAAGAACGACATTCAGAGAACTCTTGTCTAGAATGGAACCGAGTTATCAGCAATATGGCTTGAAGGTTGACTGATCATTTTAAAGCTAGTGAGCAGGTTCAACCAGAGGATGAATATGAAGAAGAGGCTGCTGCATATGATGAAGCTCCAAGTGTTGGGAATGTAATCACCATGTATCAATGTCTTAACGTTGCCCAAAAGAAAACAACCACCGAGAAGGAGCCCCCAAATTAGAACAATCGATACAACTTAAGAAGTCAAGGGGCTCCCACTGTGTTTGAGATACCGAAAGAAAAATTTAGACAACTGCTCAAAATAGTTGATTCGCCAGCCTTCTCAACACGAAAACACAAAGCAAGTCTGGGAAGACAGCTACAACGAAAGACACGTCCATGAGTAGGAAACTCCAAAACAATCCACCAGACAGTACAAACACAAGTCTCCCTCCATACACCTTGGTGAGTCTCCTTGCTTTGGATTACAATATTGTTGAAGACATGAAGATGACCTGTGTAAACATTTCTCTGTACGAGCTAACCAAGCTCACGATCAGCGGGATATTCTTTTGCACGCACTGGGGAAAACCTCCACAGGCAATGTTGCCTCTTTTAGCAAGGGACCAAGCAAGTCTCTTGAATCACTCGCACATGTGCTCAACGCACTTCCCATGGAAGAAGCGAAATCGCTCTGCGCACCATTTTTGTTATCTTTTGAAATATTCAACTTCAATGTCCATAACCGTTTGGTTGACTCTGGTGCATCAACCAATGTCATGCCACCCTCCATCGCTAAATAGATCAGTGCACAATGGAGCAGTACAACTGCACAGATCATCCAACTTGACCAAACACGTGTACCAACCATTGGTGAACTAAGTGATATGATCATCTGGTTATCGTTCGACGGATGAGTTCACCAGTGCAATAACATTGTGATCGTGGACATCGTGGAAGCATATGGCTTATTACTTAGCAAGGACTGGTCCAATAAGTTGCAAGGATATTTTGCTATAGACTGGTCACACTTATGGATTCTGTACCAAGGGTGAAACAACCAGATCCAGGTGTTGTTAGAGAGATATATGAAGCATAACATTACTCCCTTAAATGGTCAAAATGAACTGTTGGATTTCGCAGAACTTCTGTTCGGCAATTGCTTTTTGGAAACACAATGGGGTGTTATCTGGCACAACCGAGCCCCACCCCACCAAATACATAGTTGGGTCTCCTTCCTTGCCCAACTGATGGAAATGAAACATGTATAATACATTGTAACAATAGTAGCAAATTATAGTGTTAGTAGTACTAACGTGACAAGCAGTCCTTGTACATATGGCTTGTGGACCTTGTATTTTGATGGATCCAAAACACAGGATCGATATGGAGCTGAGTGTGTTTTGGTAGGCCCAAGGCAAAGGAAACACTTAGTCTCAAGCCACTTGGAGTTCGAGTGCACGAACAATACTGCCGAATATGAAGCACTCGTTTTAGGTTTACAGAAAGCCATCAGCCTCAATGTTACGGTGCTGAAAGTGGTAGGTGATTTAGATATTGTGGTACCTTAGGTACGTAACACCATATAATGTGTTTCACCCCATCTTAAGAGCTACCAACAAGAGGTATGGTGGCTTATATCTAACTTCCAAGCTTTCAATATCATCTCTGTACCAATAATCCATAATGCAGCTGCAGATGCTCTAGAAAATGCAGTTGCAGATGCTCTGGCAAATGGAGTTGCTAGGATGACACCACTTAGGGATAGAATTTCTGTTCAAATTTTGTATAAGCCATCTATCCCTGACAACGTCACTATTTTCATGTTTTTTATGATGGTGAGCAGATACTGCATTTCATGGCCAATGATGACGTCTTCAAGTATGCAACGATAGATGAAGACGTGCACAAGCAGTCTCTGTAAGACATAAATGATGACAGTAAATACAACCTCATCCCCAAGGGCGTGGTTTCACTCGAGAAGTTATATGACTTGCAAAACCACTTCAAGGGACCCAAGAACAATAAAACCCATAGTTCCACACTGATGCACGAACATATTAATTTGGGAACAGACAGAGATCCGAAGTTCATGAATCTCGGTACATGTTGCACACTGGAAGAGTGGCAAGCCTTTGTCCGACTGTTTAGATAATACTGTGATGTATTCGCATGGACATATGATGACTTGAAAACATATGACACGTGAATAATCCAACACATCATTCCAATCAAAGAAGGGGTCAAGCCATTTCAACAGAAGCTCAGAAAAGTCCATCCATCACTTGAACCCCTCATACAAAAAGAATTGACTAAGTTGTTGGATGCTCGGATCATTTACAAGGTTCGTCATTCTACTTGGGTTTCAAACTTAGTTCCTGTGAGGAAGAAGTTTGGGGAGATCCGCCTGTGTGTAGATTTATGAAATCTTAATCGTGTCTCGGATAAAAGACAACTACCAAGTGTCGTCTATGGAGCACATATTGCAGACAATATCTGGAGCATAAATGTTTTCTCTTCTTGATGGTTTTTCTGGATATAACCAGGTTCTGGTAGCAGAACCTGACAGGATTAAAACTACATTCCATACCAAGTGGACTACGTTCGCTTATCGAAGAATGCCATTTGGGCTCGTACGCAGGTGCAACTTTTTAGCGCGTCGTGGACATCACCTTCTATAGACTCATCAAATAGAGCATGGTGGTCTACCTTGATGACGTAACATTTTTTTTTCTTTCTAGAAAGTGGTCATACCTCCTGTGCCATCTCAAGAAGATCTTTGAGTGATGTCGCAAGTACGGTATATCCTCGAATCCCAAGAAGGGCGTATTTGCAGTGTCTGAGGGGAACCTCCTTGGGCATATCATCGCCAAGAGTGGGTTCAAGGTTGATCCAGACCAAGTTCATATTATCACGCAAATTCCTCACCCAGTGAACAAGAAAGCTATGCATTCCTTCTTAGGGAAGATCAACTTCCTGCGAAATTTCATCTCAGATTATGCACAACTTTTTAAACCTATCCAAGATATGATCAAGAAGGACGCTGTCTACATCTGGGGAAAGAAGGAAAAGGATGCGTTGGCCCATATCAAGCAGGCGATAACAGATGCACCCACGCTATACAACCCAGATTTCAACAAGGATTTCTTGCTTTATACTTTTGCTTTCGACACTTCACCCGCTGCAGAGCTCACTCAGAAGGATGAGATGAACAACGAATGTCCCATCTCCTTCTTGAGTGCAAGCATGTAGGGCCCTGAGCTCAACTATCCCATCATGGATAAGCATGCATAGGTATTATAGAAGGTGGTGAAACACTTTAGACCCTACCTGCTGAAAAACCATTACATAGTCTTTGTGCCACACCCAATAATCAGATCACTACTTGTTCAACAAGAGCTGGGTGAAAGATGTGCAAACTAGATGTCAAGACTACAAGAATATGATATTGATATCAAGCTAGCTCACACTATCAAGGGTCATGATCTCTGTAGACTTGCAGCAGAAGCGGTACACGCACAAAAGGAAGAAGAAGAGCTCACTGGATGGGAGCAAGAAATTGATATGTATAATGTAGAGCGAGCACCACCCACTTCCCACGACAACCCTTGGTACAAAGAAGTGCACTAGTACCTTGAGCATGACACCATGCCCTCTCACTTTTCCATGTGGCAGAAGAGGGCACTTTGACTTAAAGACTTATCTTACTAGTTGGTGCACAGAGTGCTTTATAGAAAGCACAACAATGAAATTTTTCTTAGGTGCCTGGATGCACAAGACTCAAAGAGAGTGTTACACAATCTACATGACAGACCAGTCGGGGGTCCCTTCGCGGGTAACACAACAACGAATAAAGTCATGAGAGCTTATTTCTACAGGCCCACATTGTTCAAGGATGCACACACTTATGCCCGCAAGTGCTCGGTCTGTCAGTGATGCGCCGACATAACTCGAAGGTTAGCAGCCCTGCTGCAGCCTGTTGTAGTGGACGAACCATTCCAACAGTGTGGCTTAGACATCATTGGGGAAATATTCCCACATTCATCAAAGAAGCACCTCTACATCCTGACTGCTACAAATGACTTCACACGGTAGATAGAAACAGTTCCGCTCAAACAAGTGAATGACCAGGAAGTCATCAGCTTCCTTCAACAAAACATCATTTTGAGGCTTGACATTCTTGTATCATTTGTTTTTGAAAATGAAACTTACTTTTCTTCATTAAATCTTTATGACTTTGCATTGCAATATGGTATTGTGCTTAAGCATTCAGCTAACTACTACCTGCAGGGAAATGGTCTTGCTAAATCTACAAACAAAAAGCTTATCTACATAAAAAAAAATACCATTTACTCTGAACAACAAAAATGGCATTCCGCTCTAATGAATTCTCTTTGGGCTGACTGAGTGAACACGATGTATCCGGAAGCTACACTACAGAATCAAGAAACTCGCAGAAACCTCAAAGACAAAATACTCACCCGATACGGAAGGGGGATGTTGAAAGAAGTTCGCAGATTTGAGCAACACAGATTGCTCTTAACGAAGAAGAAGACTAAACTCACATTCTTGAAGGGATGCAGAGATTCAATAATTGACTATAAACAAACTGAATGTGATGTATCCAGAAGCTACACTACAGAATCAAGAAACTCGTAGAAACCTCAAAGACAAAACACATCTCCATACTTCCTTGTATATGGAAAAGAAGCCATCCTCCCACCAAATATCTACTTGCCTGCTCTCCAGTTATCCCAAGAATCCCAAGGCAAGCCGTGTCAATTGGTTCAACGTAGGATGGACACAATACTTACAGGAAGTGAAAGCAAAATAAAAATTTTCACTCCACCATAACCGTATCAAGAGATGGTTCGACAGAAAGTCTACAGGGAACTCCAGCTTCGCTATGGGTGACCAAGTCTTGAAGTGGGATAAACCCCATGAAGGCAAAGGAAAACATACGAATTTTCAGTCCCC
The DNA here is from genome assembly GCA_031772625.1 of Pinus tabuliformis. Taxonomy (NCBI): domain Eukaryota; kingdom Viridiplantae; phylum Streptophyta; class Pinopsida; order Pinales; family Pinaceae; genus Pinus; species Pinus tabuliformis. The sequence continues at coordinate 42,168,058 of CM062813.1, forward strand.
ATGGATTGGTCCTTTCACGGTTCACGAAAAAATTAGCCAACACACGTATCATTTACAATCACTTGACGGGAGGATTGACAACCTCCCTGTCAATGGCCAAGGTTTAAAATGTTATTTTCAGTGATCTGGGGCCGCACCATCCCTATGTACATAACATGTTTATTATTTTTCTGTTGTTTTGCTTTGTTGTTTTTGCTTCGGTTCACTTTGCTTTGTTTTGATGTCTTGCCACTTCATTTTGTAAATAAGTGTTGTCTTGCACTGTGTTCTCGCTTTTGAATAAGTATGTGGTTGAAGTTCAGGAGTCTTGTGACATTGCAGTGCTTGGCCAGTCTTATGTCCGTCTTCTTTGTGCTTGGTTGTAACTTTTGGCCGATGAAGTCTTGACAAAAAATATGATTCGTCTGTAAGGGAAGCTCTGGCCAAACCATGAACCTGTGTCCAAACTGGGAAACCCCATGCCTATACTTAGTCTTATGCTACGTGTGTTCAACCTTATCCAACTAGTAGAAACAAGGAAGGGGAAAATCTAAGCGAGCAAACCTAAATCATAGGTCTTACATGCTTCTCTGAAGGAATAACCTCTAATGCTCTCAATAAGTCGATATCCCTCTTTCGCCCAAAAATAAATAAGTGCCTATTGATGAGCCCCAAATTTGGTAACTTGTTGGGCTCATTTGGCCTAATTATCCTTGTTCAGTCCTGGTTCAATCCTTCATTTTTCATAGCTTATGCATTATTTTCAGTATGTTTATGTCATTTGTACGAATAAGGGTAGTCACTCTTCCTAGGTGGCTAACACGTGCTCATTTCAGGTTTTTTGACACATGTTGGAGCAAAACCGAGCAATCATGGGCTAGAAGACAGCCAAGCTTGAGGTGAGGATTCGTAGGGGGGTTGTCTATGGCATTAAATAGCCCTTCCTCGGGATCTTCACCCCCAACTCCGAGCTCCAAAGGCCACCAAAACCGGATCTAGAAGGTAGCCAAGCAGATTTTGGAAGGGGCTGTCTACTCACAGTTTAGTCCCATAGATTTAGGAGGCCAACTAGGGCCCTCATGGTGTATAAATGTTAAGGCCTCAGCCTTCGTAAGGGACTTTTGAAACCATTGCATATTTTGCACTACAGTGCTGTTAGCTTTACTTTGTTCTCTTGTAGCCATTTTGGCATAACTCTTGACTTATGACTATTTTTTGATAATGAGTGTTGGGTTGTGTTATATTCTTTCCACGACTAACCTACGTAGTGAACCGGGGGGTTAGAGGGGGGGCAGAGCCCCCCCTTCGTTGCACCGATTGCGCAGCGGGGGGGTCACAGGGGGGGCGGCAGCCCCCCTTGTCCAGGGGGTTTGAGGGGGGTAGGTAGCCCCCCTCTACGGGGTCCGGGGTAGCGCCCCGGGAAATTTTTTTTTGGACCCTATATTAGGTTGGGTGAACCTAACTATGGTTTTCGGTCCATGGTTTTGGACGTGATGGTTTTCAGTCCATGGTATTGGATGCTTCGACATGTATAAATATGTATTGTAACATTGAAAGGAATATAATGAAAAATCAAGCTGGTAGTCCCGGTTTTGGGATCCAGGGGAAAATATCTGTGTATATGTGTTATGCTCTCGCATTGTTTATTTTTCTGTGATTTAGAATTTGTATGCAGGTAATTTCTGTATGGGGTTAAAACCTACATTTGGTATCGGAGCTATTTTGGCTTCAAGGGGACGCCTTTGTTGCTGAGGGGTTTCGCTCGGGCCTGTGGTAGACCTTGTTCAGTGGGAGATCTGTGAGATCGATTCTGGTGGTGAAAGAAAATGGCGAGTAGCGGAAAGATAGAGATCGAGAAGTTCAATGGTCAGAGTTTTGAGTTGTGGAAACTCAAGATGGAGGATCTGTTGGTGGATAAAGATCAGTGGATCGCAATAGATCCAGGTACTAAACCAACGGGAGTGACTGATGAAGAATGGAAGAAGTTGTATCGGAAGGCAAAGAGCACAATATGATTGTGTGTCTCAGATTCAGTATTGCTGAATGTATCAAGGGAAGCTACGGCGAAGGCTTTGTGGGACAAGTTAGGGACTTTGTACCAATCTAAGTCTCTGGTGAATAAACTGTTCCTACGAAAAAAGCTGTATAACCTGAGGATGAAAGATGGAGACTCAGTGACAGAGCATCTGAACGCATTTAATACTGTGGTAAGTCAGTTAGCGTCTGTTGATATTAAAATTTCAGATGAAGATAAGTGCATCAGTTTGTTGTGTTCTCTACCAGATTCGTGGGATAGTCTGGTTATTGCAATAGGTAGCAATGCAACTGCTTTGCAGTTTGATGAAATAGTCTCAGCCTTGCTGACGGAGGAGATGAGACGGAAAAATATGGAGAGCCAGAATGGTGATGCCTTGTCTGTACGAGGACGGTCCCAGAATAGAAACAAAAATAAGTCATCGAGTGGGAGATCTAAATCTAGAGGGAGATCTAAATCTCCAGGAAAACCTGTAAAGGTAGTGTGCTGGAAATGCGGAAAGGAAGGGCACTTCAAAAGGGACTGTAAATCTAAAGCTCCTGATAAAGGAAAGGGATCAGATGATGCTCCTTCTGCAGAGGTGAAAACCACCTCAGATGAAGGTGGGGATGTGTACTTGGCTTCTTCAAGTACACATGTAGATCATGAGGCATGGTTGATTGACTCAGGTGCATCCTTTCACTTCACTCCCCATAGAGAGTGGTTCTGTGAGTATGAGAAATACGATGGTGGTGATGTCTTCTTAGGAGATGATAGGAAGGCTAGAATCATTGGTCGCGGAAAAGTAAAGTTGAAGTTGCAAGGTGGAAAGGTTAGAACACTTCCGGGTGTTCTGCATATTCCTGCATTGGCCAGAAATCTGATTTCTGTAAGCAAGTTGGATGATGCAGGTGTAAAAACAGTGTTCGAGAAGGATACCTGCAAGATGGTTCGGGGAGCACTAGTATTGATGCAGAGAGTTCGGACTGGAACTCTGTACAAGCTGTAAGGTAGCACTGTTGTTGATGGGTGCAACAGTTCTGTAGTTCCTGAAAGTGGAGCTGAAAATCTAGTGGTCTCTGGAGAGAAGACCATGTTGTGGCATCAAAGGTTTGGACATATTGGAGAGAAGGGCCTTTAAATACTTCATGGTAAAGGTATGGTAGAAGGTATGAGTAATAGCTCTCTGGATTTTGATTTCTGTGAAAATTGTGTATATGGAAAGCAGAATCGGGTGAGTTTCCCCTCTGGTGCTAAGAGGGCGAAACAGATATTAGAGCTTGTGCACAGTGATGTGTTTGGACCTGTGAAGGTTCCATCACTGGGTAAGTCTGTGTACTATGTATCATTTTTAGGTGACTTCTCAAGGAATACATGGATATATTTCCTTAAGAAGAAATCTGAAGTCTTTGACAGGTTTAAAGAATTTAAGGCTCTGGTGGAAAATAGGACAGAGAAGAAGATAAAGGTGCCGAGGACAGATAATGGTGGAGAGTTTTGCAGCAAGGAATTTGAAGAATTCTGTAAGAATTGTGGTATAGCACGGTAGAAGACTACTCCATATACACCTCAGCAAAATGGAGTCGCAGAAAGAATGAACAAGACGTTGATGGAAAGGGCAAGAAGCATGCTCAGTGGTGCCAGGTTAGGACAAGAATTATGGGCAGAGGCAATGGATACTGCATGTTACTTGGTCAACAGGTCACCTTCATCAGCGTTGGAGGATAAGACTCCACAAGAAGTATGGACTGGTAAGAAACCCTCTCTTTCACATCTGAGGGTATTTGGATGTGATGCATATGTACATGTTCCAAAGGATAAACGAACCAAGTTGGATAGTAAATCTGAAAAGTGCATCTTTATTGGGTATAAGGATGGTTTAAAGGGTTATAAGCTTTGGAACCCAGTAACAAGGAAGGTTGTGTACAGCCAAGATGTGGTGTTCAGAGAGGTGAAAGATGTTATTAAACATGAAGTCCAACCAAAAAACCTGAGAAGATAGAGTTTGAGCTAAAGGAGGAAGAATCAGACTTTACAACAGAGGAGGAATCAGAAGATGAAGAGCCACAAACTCTGGCTCTGAGAAGATCAATTCGAGAAAGAAGGCAGCTAGAAAGGTATAGTCCTTCTGCTTTCTGTTCAAATTTTGCTTTGTCTGTTACTGATGATGATCCCAGAACTATGAAGGAAGCAGTAGATTCAGAGGATGGAAAACTATGGAAAGAGGCCATGGTTGATGAAATTGCATCTTTGCACAAAAATGAGGCTTGGGATTTGGTGGAGTTGCCGCCTGGAAGGAAACCCATTGGCAGCAAATGGGTGTTTAAAAAGAAGACAAATGCAGAAGGGAAGGTGGAGAAATACAAAGCTTGGTTGGTAGCAAAAGGTTATTCCCAGGTGTCGGGAATTGATTTTGGTGATGTTTTTTCTCCTGTTGCCAAGGTAATTTCTATTAGGTTACTTTTATCTATTTCTGCTGCTTTTGATTTTGAGGTAGAACAGATGGATGTGAAGACAACATTTCTTCACGAGGATTTGGAAGAGGAAATCTACATGAAGCAACCTGAAGGCTTTGCGGTGAAGGGTAAGAAAGAACTGGTATGCAAGTTAAAGAAGTCTTTGTATGGGTTAAAACAGTCACCAAGGATGTGGTATCAGAAATTTGATACATTTATACGGGGACTTGGCTTCACCAGAAGCAAAGCAGATCACTGTGTGTATTTTAAATTAATTGGTGACTGTGTTATTTATCTGGTCTTGTATGTGGATGATATGTTGCTGGTTGGAAATGACAAAGAAATTATCCAGGACTTGAAGACCCAATTGTCCTCCAAATTCGACATGAAAGATCTTGGTGCTGCAAACTATATTTTGGGCATGGAAATTAAAAGAGATCGGGCAAAGAGGAAGCTCTGGTTAAACCAGAGGAAGTATGTCGAGACAATACTGCAAAGGTTTAATATGCAGGATAGTAAATCGGTGAAGGTTCCTATTCCTGTAGGTGTGAGGTTATCTGCTGAACAGTGTCCCAAGACATGAGAAGAGGAAGAGGACATGTTCCATGTTCCATATGCGAGTGCAGTCGGTAGCCTGATGTATGCAATGGTCTGTACTAGACCAGACATTGCACATGCAGTGGGAGTATTGAGCAGGTTTATGTCAAAACCAGGGAAGGAGCACTGGACAACAGTGAAGCGGGTTTTCAGGTATTTGCGTGGCACTAGTAATTATGGTTTGCGCTAACAAGGAAGACCAGGATTGGACAGAGTGTTGGATATTCGTGGCTTTGTTGATGCAGACTGGGCTGGAGATCTGGAACAGAGAAGATCTACAAGTGGGTATGTGTTTAACCTATTTGGAGGTGCAGTCATTTGGATGAGTAAGAAACAATTCTAGTGGCACTATCAACTACAGAGGCAGAATACATGGCAACCACTCATGCAAGCAAGGAAGCAATTTGGTTGCAGAGATTGTGTTCAAGTATGGGGTTAGTACAGGGAGCTATAAGAATAGACTGTGACACCAAAGTGCAATTTTCTTGGCAAAGAACCCTGCTTATCATTCAAAGACAAAGCACATTGATGTTTAGTATCACTTTGTGAGGGATATGATAGAAGACAAAAAGGTGTTGCTGGTAAAGGTGGACACTTTGAAGAATACTGCAGATGCATTGACAAAATCTGTGAGCTCTGAGAAGTTCCCTTGGTGTAGAGAAACAATGGGCATTTCAGGGCTAGAAAAATGACTAAGCTCTCCTGTGGCCCCTTGTGGAAAGAAAACAACAAGTGGGAGATTGTTGGGTTGTGTTATATTCTTTCCACGACTAACCTACGTAGTGAACCGGTGGAGCCCCCCTTCGTTGCGCCGATTGCGCAGGGGGGGTGGCAGCCCCCCCTGTTCGGGGGGTTTGAGGGGGGCAGGCAGCCCCCCTCTACGGGGTCCGGGGCAGCGCCCCGGGAAATTTTTTTTTGGACCCTATATTAGGTTGGGCGAACCTACCTATGGTTTTCGGCCCATGGTTTTGGACGCGACGGTTTTCGGTCCATGGTATTGCATGCTTCGACATGTATAAATATGTATTGTAACATTGAAAGGAATATAATGAAAAATCAAGCTGGTAGTCCCGGTTTTGGGATCCAGGGGAAAATCTCTATGTATATGTGTTTTATGTGTTATGCTCTCGCATTGTTTATTTTTCTGTGATTTAGAATTCGTATGCAGGTAATTTCTGTACGGGGTTAAAACCTACAATGAGAAGCAGTTTGATTTTATATCAACTCTGAGTTTTCTATAAGAGCCATAGCTCTCAGGGTTGGGCCCAACCTGAGAGCCTAGGGCTTCCTTTTTGTACTGTTACCTTTCCCTTATGCATCGTTGTTTTCCTTTTATGCATTTGAAACGTATTTCTGTTGGGCAGATTTAGTTGTGTTGGTTAAATAGGTCACTGTTTATGAATAGAATTGCTTCAGATGTTTAAAATAGATTGGTAGGATAATAACATGAAAAATGCTCCAAGAAAAGGGTCAACAACACTCTCAGTTTCAGCTCATCCTTATTGGATCAGGGGCTGGAATTGAAGAAACAGTGCTGCCCCAACAAAAACACTAGTTTGCTTGACCATGCAATCCTTAGTGCACTGTTTTGATTTGCAGAAGTTAGTTATGGGTTCAGATCTCTCAAATGTTTCTTTGCATGATTGATGTACATGGTTTTTTTCCAAATAAAGCTGTTGTTCATTCGTTTTATTGACAGTTAGATTAGATTAGCTAGGACTTTGATTATTTGTAAGACTTTGTTGATTCGGTTAAATGTACACTGTGCAGGGCATCTCTACCACTCTCTCATCCGCCTAAGCTTCATCAAGGCCAGCTGTTCCATCTCCTAGCTAGGTTCCTCATCTCACACCTGTCCTTTTGCCCACGTAACCCTACCTTCTTGCTCCATCATTGTCTTAGCCTTCTTTAAGCCAAGTCAGCCTTCTACACCCTCTCACCACTCCATCCACCAGTCCCTGGGTCACTCCAGGCCCCTATCCTACCTCCCTATCCATTCATGCATCTTCCCTCACTCACCCATCCTCTAAAATCCACTTTTTAAACATCCTGTAGAAATTTCTGAACATCCTGTAGAAATCTCTGAACATCCTGTAGAACCCCTGCAGACTTCCTGTAGAAGCTCACAAATGAGGTTTCTTGATAGCCAAACTTTGTGAAACTCTCCAGAAGGGTGTTAGGGACTCCTTAGACCCTCTTTGAACCTTCCCAACCTTTTCCAAGCATTTTTCCTCCTTGATCCACCCCTGCACAGTAAAAAGCCAGTTAAAAGCATGTTGGGTTGTGTTATATTCTTTCCACGACTAACCTACGTAGTGAACCGGGGGGTTAGAGGGGGCGGGTAGCCCCCCTCTACGGGGTCTGGGGCAGCGCCCTGGGAAATTTTTTTTTGGACCTTATATTAGGTTGGGCGAACCTACCTATGGTTTTCGGTCCATGGTATTGGATGCTTCGGCATGTATAAATATGTATTGTAACATTGAAAGGAATATAATGAAAAATCAAGCTGGTAGTCCCGATTTTGGGATCCAGGGGAAAATCTCTGTGTATATGTGTTTTATGTGTTATGCTCTCGCATTGTTTATTTTTCTGTGATTTAGAATTCGTATGCAGGTAATTTCTGTACGGGGTTAAAACCTACATTTGGTATCAGAGATGTTTTGGCTTCAAGGGGATGCCTTTGTTGTTGAGGGGTTTCGCTCGGGCCTGTGGTAGACCCTGTTCAGTGGGAGATCTGCGAGATCGATTCTGGTGGTGAAAGAAGATGGTGAGCAGCAGAAAGATAGAGATCGAGAAGTTCAATGGTCAGAGTTTTGAGTTGTGGAAACTCAAGATGGAGGATATGTTGGTGGATAAAGATCAGCGAATCGCGGTAGATCCATGTACTAAACCAACATGAGTGACCGATGAAGAATGGAAGAAGTTGGATCGGAAGGCAAAGAGCACAATACGATTGTGTGTCTCAGATTCAGTATTGCTGAACGTATCAGGGGAAGCTACGATGAAGGCTTTGTGGGACAAGTTAGGGACTTTGTACCAATCTAAGTCTTTGGTGAATAAACTGTTCCTGTGGAAAAAGCTGTATAACCTGAGGATGAAAGATGGAGACTCGGTGATAGAGCATCTGAATGCATTTAATATTGTGGTAAGTCAGTTAGCGTCTGTTGATATTAAAATTTCAGATGAAGATAAGTGCATCAGTTTGTTGCATTCTCTACCAGATTCGTGGGATAGTCTGGTTATTGCAATAGGTAGCAATGCAACTGCTTTGCAGTTTGATGAAATAGTCTCAGCCTTGCTGACGGAGGAGATGAGACGGAAAAATATGGAGAGCCAGAATGGTGATGCCTTGTCTGTACGTGGACAGTACCAGAATAGAAACAAAAATAAGTCATCGAGTGGGAGATCTAAATCTAGAGGGAGATCTAAATCTCCAGGAAAACTGTAAAGGTCGTGTGCTGGAAATGCGGAAAGGAAGGGCACTTCAAAAGGGACTGTAAATCTAAAGCTCCTGATAAATGAAAGGGATCTGATGATGCTCCTTCTGCAGAGGTGAAAACCACCTCAGATGAAGGTGGGGATGTGTACTTGGCTTCTTCAAGTACACATGTAGATCATGAGGCATAGTTGATTGACTCAGGTGCATCCTTTCACTTCACTCCCCATAGAGAGTGGTTCTGCGAGTATGAGAAATACGATGGTGGTGATGTCTTCTTAGGAGATGATAGGAAGGCTAGAATCATTGGTCGCGGAAAAGTAAAGTTGAAGTTGCAAGGTGGAAGGGTTAGAATACTTCCGGGTGTTCTGCATATTCCTGCATTGGCCAGAAATCTGATTTCTGTAAGCAAGTTGGATGATGCAGGTGAAAAAACAGTGTTCGAGAAGGATACCTGCAAGATGGTTCGGGGAGCACTGGTATTGATGTGGGCAGTTCGGACTAGAACTCTGTACAAGCTGCAAGGTAGCACTGTTGTTGATGGGTGCAATAGTTCTGTGGTTCCTGAAAGTGGAGCTGAAAATCTAGTGGTCTCTGGAGAGAAGACCATGCTGTGGCATCAAAGGCTTGGACATATTGGAGAGAAGGGCCTTCAAATACTTCATGGTAAAGGTATGGTAGAAGGTATGAGTAATAGCTCTCTGGATTTTGATTTATGTGAAAATTGTGTATATGGGAAGTAGAATCGGGTGAGTTTCCCCTCTGGTGCTAAGAGAGCGAAACATATATTAGAGCTTGTGCACAGTGATGTGTTTGGACCTGTGAAAGTTCCATCACTGGGTAATTCTGTGTACTATGTATCATTTATCGATGACTTCTCAAGGAATACATGGATATATTTCCTTAAGAAGAAGTCTGAAGTCTTTGACAGGTTTAAAGAATTTAAGGCTCTGGTGGAAAATCAGACAGAGAAGAAAATAAAGGTGTTGAGGACAGATAATGGTGGAGAGTTTTGCAGCAAGGAATTTGAAGAATTCTGTAAGAAGTGTGGTATAGCACGGTAGAAGACTACTCCATATACACCTTAGCAAAATGGAGTCGCAGAAAGAATGAACAAGACGTTGATGGAAAGAGCAAGAAGCATGCTCAGTGGTGCCAGGTTAGGACAGAAATTCTGGGCAGAGGCGGTGGATACTGCATGTTACTTGGTAGAATTAGGTTTGATAGGGTTTGCGTTACTTTTTGGCTTTCATTTTCTTTCCACAAGTAGATTAGCTTCCTTTGAGTTAGCTTTCATCCATTTGTTAAAAAGCTTCTTCTAAGAGCTCATAGAAGTTGGCTTAAGCCCCTAGCGGACTTGTGCCAACTGAGCAAGTGACAGCTGCGACAAGAGCTAGTACTTGTGCATACAACACCGTCGCTTCCAAGTTTGTTACGAACTACCAGGTTGATAAAAGTAAAGAAGGGAGTCTTAGGAGTTGTAGCATTATTGCTGCAATACTAGAGCCCACCATCTTTTTGGCGCCGTTGCCGGGGAAGCGTCAGAGTATTAGTGATTGTTGCTTTTCTTCTATTTTCTCCTACAACCTTCTGCTAAGTAGTTTATTTCATTTCATTTCCACAAAAGTAGAGTAGATATTTCCTGCTTTCATATATTAGCATTTCAATTCCGAAATTTCAATTCTGGAAGCGTAGATTAGTGTTTTAATTCAGCAAGCGTAGACTAGCATTTAATTCCTGCAATTTCATTTGAGCAAAATAGATTAGTCCTTTCGTGCTTTCATTTCAATTCCGCATTTTCATTTCAGCAAGATAGTTAGTTGCAGTTCAATCTATTTTAGTTTTGCAGGTACTAAAGAAAAAAAAACAAAAGCAATCAAAAGCCTTTGCATTTCATGCCTCGTAGGAACAGAGATAAAACTGGCAAATTCTTACCCAACACCCCCACCACATCACTGAGTCAACCTTCTCTCTTCTCTGGTGACAGTGAGCCAGAAGAACCTATAGGTGAACTTCTTGAGATATACGATGATCCTATAACAGAAGAAGAGTTAGAGAACACTCCATCTGAAGGCATGGCTGAAAGCCGAAACGGTAGAAGAGAAGATGAGAGAATAGAAGGTGCCTTTCCCATCCGAGAGACCAATGGAGACATGAAAATGAAAAACATAAGCCCCTTCGCTTTACCTCACTTCCATGGATTGACTACTGAAGACCCTGATACCTTCCTGTTTGAGTTTGCTGTCCTTTGTCGAACTTATGACTATGCTGAGGATGAGCAAAAGTTGAAACTCTTTCCCTCTACCCTCAAGGATGCATCATTACGCTGGTTCATGGGGTTACCTGGAAACAGTATCAACACTTGGGCTCAGATGCAGCAAGCTTTCAATACCAAATACTGGGACTACTGTAGATCCAAGGAAACTAAGGGAGAAATCTTTCGGATGACCATGGGAAGCGATGATTCTTTAGAAGACTACGAGGAAAGGTTCCAACTCAGTTATAAATGGGCCAGGTGCACACTTGACCCAGAATCTCTGAAGCTAGTTCTGCTCCGAGGAGTCCCTGAAGACATTCTAGACACCCTTAACATGTTGTCTGGAGGAGACATCTACCAACTACCTTATGAGGACATAAAGATCATGTTTAGAAACCATTCTAGGGCGGCTCGGAAGAGAGGTAGGGGGAATCATCTTTCAGCTAGTACCACCTTCTCCAAGCATGAGTTTGCTAACCAGATGGAAGACCTCAAGAGTGAGATGAGATAGACTATTGCCATGCAACTTGATACCTTCTGAATTCAGCAAAAGAAAGAGGAATCTGAGAGGGCTTTGGCCATTTTTTGTCCTAGATGCACGAGGAAGCATCCCAAGAATGAGTGCCCATTGCACTCAGTAGAGGTATGTTTCGTTGTGAGGAAGATCACCCCACCAACCAATGCCCTACCTTGCTTGGATTTAAATCCATGTATCTAGGGGCTGAGGTGGCTACTGAACCTCTCTACTTCCTCAACCAGAGGAGGCCACATGGACCCAGACCTTACCAACAGGGGATGCAAGGGACATCCCAAGCTTATTATAACCCCAACCAATCCGCTCATATACCTTCTTGGGGCCCCCTGCTCATCCTTCTTGGTCTACACCTCCTCCGTGGTCTTATCCATCTCCATACCATACTCAACCTCCTTCTCATTCGTTTCACTCACATGCCTAGCCACAACCTCAGTGGAATGCACCTCAACCGGGGTGGAGGCCCCAGTACAACACTCCTCCCGCCATTTTGCCTCCACCAACAGCTCAACCACAACCATTACCTCCTGCTCCTCCAAGACAACCCCAGATGCCTGCTCAACCGAACCCGAACCCCAACAACAGACAGGCCCAGCAGGTATATACTGGGGAGACAACATGCCCTACATATGCTCTGGAGATCCGGGAGATCAACCTGCGATCTGGGAAGGTCCTTCCAGAGCACCAACCTCCTCCCCTAGAGGAGGAGGAAGAGAAACAGGAAAGTGAAACCCAAGCCATTCCACCCTTTCCTGAGCGACTCCCAGTAACCACACAACCCAACCCAGAAGAGAATGAGCTTCTGGGAGAACTCAAGCAGTTGTGTGTGAAAATACCACTTCTCCAGGCCATAAAAGATGTACCGATATACAAAAAATTGATTAAGGAGAAGTGTTTCAGGCACCCAGGCAGGCGAAAGAGAGATGCCTCAACCATCAATGTCATAGGACAACTGTCCTATCTCATGTTGGGGCAAGTAATCTGTCCAAAGTATTTGGACCCTGGGAGTCCTGTAGTTGATGTCCACATTAATGGCACCATCATACCCCACACCTTGATTGATCTATGGGCCGCCATTAATGTGATGACCAGGGACACCATGCTTAAGCTCAACCTTTAGAGTTCCTTAAGGAAGACCTCGACAGTGCTGCAATTGGCAGACCGCTCCACCGTGACTCCCAAAGGGATTGTGGAAGATGTCTTGGTATCTGTTGACTCCTGGGAGTACCCTGTGGACTTTTTGGTCCTTCAGGCAAAGGCAAAACTCACGGGATATCCCCTCATTTTGGGAAGGCCTTGGCTGGCTAGTACGGATGCTTACATCAGCTGTCGAGCAGGAAGCATGACCATAAAAAATGGGCCTATGTCCAAATAGTTGGTCCTATACCCTCCTGCCCAACCTCTACTAGAACATGACTTACCCCTCTAGTTGGAAGAAGGAGAAGAGGATGAGGTCTACTCTGCATCATTATGCACAGTAGAGGCCACTAGGGGAGGTCCTCAAACCGAGGATGATTTGATTGAGAACTTAATCCAAAATCCTCCCCCTGGTGCACTATCCTTGGAAGAGTTGGTGGAAGATACCCAAGCTAATGCTTTAGTGGACCTATGTGCGAATGATCCGACCACTCCCAGAGTTAAGAATGTGGAGTTTGGCCCTGAAATAACTTTAAAGATACTCTCCTCTCTCTCTCCCTCTCAGGAAAAGGAGCTATGTAGCCTCTTGACCCACCATTTGGAGGCTTTTGCCTGGAGCTACAAGGAAATGAAAGGAATCCATCCCTCGATCTGTACCCATCATATTTACATTAAGGAGGAATGCAAATCAGTCAGGCAACCTCAGAGGAGAATGAATCCAGCCCTTAAGGACATTGTTAAAGAAGAAGTGCAAAAATTGTTGGATGCAGGATTCATCTACCCCATATCGGACAGCGAATGGGTTTCCCCTCTGGTGTTGGTACCCAAGAAAAATGGGTGTTGTTGGGAAAAGTATCCAATACGGAATGACCCTATCCCACTCTAAGGGTGATAGTACCTCAGCAACAACCGAATGCAAAGCTATTCAAGATTACTTCTTTATGAGATGTAAGAGAGGGGAGAAAGAGATCCACTAACCGTTGTCTTCCGCTAATGTTTGATCCAATCTTCTCTCCTTGCTGCTTGCTACCAACTCCTTGCTCTTTCACTGGCCCAGCTACACAAAGATCCTGCAAAAGCACAAGAAAAGGAAACTACAAGAAGCATACATCCATAATTGATTCAAGGATTAGAATAAATCAAATATACAAGCATCAATACGCCACAAAGACACATGCATATAGAAGAACCTCAAATGCTTTATTAATGGAAGAAGTAAAGTTCTGAGAGTGTTACAACCATAATAGGCCCAATCCAGCAACACCTCCCAGCAGAAAGAAATCTCCTCTTCACCTCCTTCAAAGCAATCACCCAATAGTTCTATACTCAAACCAACAGCACTTCCTTACATTCACAAGATTCCAGCCTCCCTAGACCTCATGAGAGAGCTCTATATATAGGAGTTTTGGAGAAAGGATGAGTCAGCTTGAGGTTGGCATGAAGCTGACTAGTGTCCTCTCCCACTTCAGTTATTCTTCAGTTCTTGAGTCCACTTGGAGTTTCTTGCTTCCACTTGGAGATCTAGATCCTCTTACTCATCACAAGGCGAATTCCCTGATCCAAGTGTCATTTTGGAAGCTTCCTGGGTATTTGACACCTTGCAGAATGACTGTGCCACTTGGCCAATCTCGCCCAGCGCAGGTAGCCTTCATTGCTTTTGACATTCAGCGCAGGTACAGAGTGGAGCAGTTGACATTCAGTGCAGATGCTCAGTGGAGCAGTTGACATGATCCAGAATTAGCTTGTTTTTGAGTGTTTTCAGGTGGAGAACTGATTTTCAGTGCTGTGGTTTGCTGACCTTGTTCCTCTAGGGGTAGGAACAACATGTTTAGGGACTTTGGATCCCTTAGATTATCGACATTTCATGCTTCATGCTGTAAGGCACAAAAATGTCTATAACAATGGGAAGTGGAGAATCTGTGTGGACTATAGAGAACTGAACAAAGCCACCAAGAAAGACCACTTCCCTCTGCATTTCGTAGATCAAGTGTTGGATGGACTGGCAGGAAAGAAGTTTTTCTCTTTCCTAGATGGGTTCAGCGGGTATAATCAGATCCAAATCAGCCCGGAGGACCAAGATAAGACCACCTTCACTTGTCCATGGGGTACCTTTGCCTACCGAGTCCTTCCCTTTGGGCTATGCAATGCCCCTGCCACTTTCCAGAGAGCTGTATTGAGCATCTTTGCCGAGTTGGTTCATGATTCGGTGGAAATCTATATGGATGACTTTACTCCTTACGGGTCTAGCTTCCAAGAAGCCTTGTCCAACCTGGGAAAAGTTTTAAGCAAGTGCATTGAGATGAACCTGTCCCTCAGCCCTGAAAAATGTGAATTCCTGATGACTGAAGGGACTGTGTTAGGTCATACCATTTCTCGCCAAGGATTACAGGTGGATCCTAATAAAATTGCTATCATAAAAAAGGTTCCACCTCCTCAGAAGGTAAGAGATGTTAGAAGTTTCTTAGGCTTAGCGGGATATTATAGAAGATTCATTAAAGACTTCAGTAAGCTAGCCTCGCCATTGTTTGGCCTCTTAGCAAAAGATGTTGAGTTTAAATGGACTAAAGACTATCAGAGGGTTCTGAATGAAATAAAGGATAAGTTGGTGTCCGCCCCAATTTTGAGAGGCCCAAACTGGGCCCTACCTTTCCACATCCACATTGATGCCTCGAACAAAGCCATAGGGGCAGCCTTAGGACAAGTTGAAGAAAAACTTCCATATGCCATATACTTTGTCAGCAAAAACTTATCCAAGGCAGAAATGAATTATACTGTAACTGAGAAAGAGTTCCTAGCCGTGGTCCATTCCCTGAACAAGTTCCGACACTACATCACTGGCTATCAAACATTTGTACATACTGACCATGCTGCAATTAGATATTTAATGAATAAGCCTGATGTGAATGCTCGTATTATTAGATGGTTACTTTTGTTGCAGCAGTTTGATTTGACTATCGTTGACAAACCAGGTAAAGAAAATGTTGTTGCTGACTTCTTGTCTAGATTGGATTTGCCTACAGGTGAAGAAGGAACAGTGGATGACCAGATGCCAGATGAACATCTATTTGCTATCTCAGTACTCTCTCCGTGGTTTGCTGATATAGCAAACTATCTGGTCTCAGCACAATTCCCTCCGCATCTATCCTCAAAGGAGAAGAGCAGAGTCGTGAGGAAGAGTGCCTCATTCACTTGGATCGGGGGCAACCTGTTCAAACTTGGCCCTGATCAGATCTTAAGGCATTGTGTAAGGGAGGAGGAAGTCTTTGACATCCTCCTAACCTGTCATGATGGGACTTGTGGAGGACATTTTGCAGCCAAGAGGATTGCCTTCAAAATTCTACAGGCATGCTACTGTTGGCCCACTCTTCATCAAGATGTCAGAAGATATATCAGCCAATGTGACCGATGCCAAAGGATGGGGAAACTGACTCCAAGGGACGAAATGCCTCTCCAACCTCAAGTGACTCTTGAGCCATTTGAGAAGTGGGGTATGGATTTTGTGGGTCCTATCAACCCTCCTTCAAGGCAAAGGTCTTACATCATTGTGTGCATAGACTATTTGACAAAGTGGGCGGAAACCAAGGCAATCAAAGCAGCAACAGAAGAAAAGGTGGCTGAGTTTTTAAGAGAAAACATCTTCTACAAATTTGGCTACCCAAGAGAGTTAGTCATCGATCAAGGAAGCCAGTTCACCTCCAACTTAATTGAAGACTTGCTCGCTCATCACAAGATCAAGCATAGGACTTCCACCCCATATCATCCTCAAGCAAATGGGCTGGTGGAAGTCACCAATAGACCATTAGAAGGGATTTTGACTAAGGTGGTGAGCAGCAGCAGAAAGGATTGGGCAGATCACCTGGTTGAGGCCACTTGGGCCTACAACACCACTTGGAAGACCACAACCAGTTTCACACCTTATGAGCTGGTCTATGGGAAGAGAGCTTTGCTGTCAATCGAGTTTGAGTACAACACATTGAGGATGGCAGCTCAGTTGGACCTAGATCTTAGCCATGCTCAACAAGAAAGGTTATTGCAGCTGAATGGGTTAGATGAACACCGAATGCAGGGTCTCCTCCACTCAGAAGTGGTTCAACTTTAGAGGAAGATATGGCGTGACCGGCACCTCAATAACAAACAATTCCAGCCGGGAGATTGGGTGCTGCTGTATGATTCCAGACATAAGGATTTCAAGGGGAAGCTGAGGACAAGATGGCTAGGACCATATGCAGTGGAGAAGTGTAACGACAATGGTTCTGTCCTTATCTGGACCATTGATGAAGAATCCATCCCCATGCTCGTCAATGGGCATCGACTAAAGATCTACAGGAAACCTCTTTCAAGGCAAGAGTTCATCAAAATTGTGGAAAAACCAGTGCTGGTCATAGAGAAGGGTTCTGCCTCTGTTTTGGGCACACCCTGAGCACCATTATAAATAAAAAAAAAAAAAAAAATGCAATAAAAAAGATCCTTGGGTGAAAACCTTTCTGAGGTGCCCAAGGCAGATGGTAGGGGTGAAAACCTCATTGAGGCGCCCCTGCTATCTCTCTGAAAAAAGAATTGGAATAAAAAGATCCTCGGGTGAAAACCTCTCTGAGGCGCCCAAGGCAGATAGTAGGGGTGAAAACATCATTGAGGCGCCCCTGCTGTCTCTTAAAAAAAAAAGAAAAGAAAAAAAGAAGAAGAAGAAGGAAGAAACAGAAAAAAACAAGTTTAATCTCTGGAAATTGTTGCAGGTTGCAGGAACACAATGCAAAAAGGAGGCCTCTCAACTCAAGGACAAGGGTCCCTACCAAGCTACCAGGCAACCTCACAAACACTCCCTCCATGAACACTCATTTTTTCCAAGGTTTGGACACAATCTGGTCATGGTTTAGCCTTCTACAGGAAGCTACAGGACTTTCTACAGGAAGTTCTGTATTTCTACAGGAAACATCATGTAGAGCCTTTGGGCGGGCCAGGATCGATTATGGAGAAGGATTTGAAGCTTGAAGTCTGTTGAGGAGGCATGCAACCACTCTTTTCTTCCATCCTCCACTTGTTTCACCTCCTTTCACCACCATTGTTGCCATCTGGTTGAATATACCTGCACAGTCATACCAGAACCCTATTTTCTCAGATAATTTTTTTTTTTAAAGTGGGAAATAAAGCATGCAGAGGCTCGCACACTTTACCTGTCAAGGCGACCTCAGGACCCTGCACCTGTGAACACGACTCATTTATTTCAGCATGCACCCCAGGAGGAGAAATGGCTACAAGATGTCCTACAAGAATCCTGTAGCAGCTGATCCGGCTGGAGCACATACCATGGAGACACCAGCAGCTCATGAAGCTGGTGCATGCAGCATTCACCACCAGGAAATCGGGTCTTAAGGTCTCGTAGCCAGCAGTAGCCAATGAAAAGGAGCTCTAGCACCCGTGCATGAAGCAACAGCAAGCAGATCCAGCATTCCTCATCTCGAAACCTGAAAAAACCACGTCCACGGCCGCACAGGTAAGTGCCTAACCTTATTTCATCAAATTACATAAGCTATACTCTAAATGTGCATGACTGTGAGAATGGACAGTTTGAACAAGTCTGGTAGCCATTCAACTGGCCACCACAACCAGTCAGACGGCCTTATAGGATCCGAATGGGCTTGGTTATGCCGAAAAGATGGGCAATTGACACGTGGGAAGTGTCCAGTCAGGGAGAAGCGACAATATGACAGGAATGGAGGTGGTGAATGCAGAGGGAAGAATTCGGCGGTCAGGGACACGCCGAGGAATGATGGCTGTGACGTCGGCCAATGGATCGATCGGGACAGCTCACCCCCACGCCATGAATTCCACAGCAATTCAAAATCAGCCAGTTGAATAACTTATGATACACTGCAGTCATTTACACTCACAACCATTTTGCAGCCGAGTACGCATCCTCCTCCTCTACAAGTTGTTAGCCCGAGTTCTCGGTCTGTTCCAACGTCCTGCTGCTGCTCAGACTCATCCAGAACCACCGTAACGTCCTCCAGAAGCCGTGCATGATTTCTACAGGAAGCTGCGCTACAGGGAGCCCGACATTACGAAGAAGCTTGGACTGTTCACGTCGAGGGTGGCAATTCTTAGTGAGGTAGGCCTGAACATAACTTTCCCATGCAAATAATTCAAAAGGTGGTGAATTCGACATGTTGAGGGGGTAGGGAAAATGTGAATGCAATTTTGTTTATGAATTCAAAAGCCGTTTTCTTATCGCTGCATGGAATTGTCTTCGTAGTCTGCATGCGAGATTTTCTCCAGGGTCTTGAATTAAAATCCCTCCTCTAGAAAAATTGAGATACTGTCAAGGCTCACCGGTGAAAAATTGTGAACTTTATATGACTGTGTGCATAACGGAGACGTAGCTCTGCGCTCTGTGTAGAGAAATCCCGAAGTTCTCCTTCTGTACACAAGCAGGCAAGTTCAGAACAATAAAAACATAGTTTTTTTACCATGCCGGGAGGGTTCATTAGAAAAGAACCTTCGGACTCCAAGAAATTATGGGAAACCCCTGAGGTGGTGGACTTGTTTTCCCGTGCACACTCGATGTCATTCTGTGACAAGTTTCAAGGTCACGATGACGAAATTACAGAAGAATTACTAAGGTCCTTGAAGCCAAAGTCAAAGACATTGGCCGTTGTCAACTTTAGAGGATTGACCCTCAGACTCACCCCACAGCTCATTAGCAGAGTAACTGATCTACCGATGGGGGTACCCTGGGATAAGGAGGAGAGAAAATTGGGTTAGAAAGCTAAAAAAGAGTTCTTCTTGCCAGAGGAACAATTTTCAGAGGACAAGAATGGAGTTCGAAGAACTAGACTACAACCGTTCTGGAGTGAAGTCAGCCTCCAAATTATTAAGTATGTTACGTGTGAGGGGCGATTTAGCATCGTATATGGCTATCATTTTCGGTTGCTCATAGAACTCAGGCACCAAATGGACCTACCCTCAGAACATAAATTGAGCATTCCTTACTTCCTCCTGCAATCCATGATTGAGTGTACCACCAAACTGAGAGAGGGGACACCAGACCAGCTAGCCGATCATGGGCTTATCAAGCTCCTCGTGGAAGATGCACTCCACACTTACACTGTCCCTCTCTCCTGGGAAATTTTCCGGAATATGTCTAAGGATGATGACATCCGAATTTTGGCCGAGGAGCTCACTTCCTCCAGCAGCGAGGAGAAGGAGCACACTCAGGCAGAGAAGAAAGCTAAAGGACAAGAAACCCCGGGAAAAACACCAAAGAAAGAATAGAAAGGAACACAAGAAAAAGGCCAAGCTTCCAAAACAAGGGGTGGTAAAATTACACCAACACCCAGGGAGAAAAGACTACAGAGTAGGGTAGAAAGGACTGAGGAAGTCCAAGCCAGTGAGGACACCCCTAAGGTAGCCTCAGCCAAGCTAAAGGAAAAAGCACCCTCAGCCAAGCAGGCTAAAACGGTGCCATCTTCTTCTACAGGAAACCAGAAGGCTATTTCTACAGGACGTTTCAAAACGGCTTCTACAGGAAGCCAGAAACCAGCCACTACAGGACTTTCTACAAGAAGTCTGGAAAAAGGACAACAGAAGGAGAAATTGGCTGAAATTCTAGCTAGGGAGGCAGCAGCTGTGCTGGCCACCCTAGGTACCTCTCCCAAGCCAAAGGAAAAACTAGAATGAGGGAGGCCTTGGCATGAGTGCCTCTCTACAAGAAGTCTATGCAGAACCTCCAGGCCCGCTGTATAGGCCTCAAGCTAAGTCCACCTTTGCTTTTGGGATTGTTAGAAAGAGGCACAGAAGAAGAAGAGCATAAGCAGTGGGAAGAGGTGGAAAGGAAGGCCAGATTCCATTAAAGTGAGGAGGATACTAATTCAGAAGCCTGGGATGTGAGGGTGGTGATTAAAGCAATGAAAGGCGAGGAGCTAGACTAGTTGCTCAGAGGATGAGCAACCCTTTTAGCAGGGGGGTGATGATGAGCCCCAAATTTGGTAACTTGTTGGGTTCATTTGTCCTAATTATCCTTGTTCAGTCCTTGTTCAATCCTTCATTTTTCATAGCTTATGCATTATTTTCAGTATGTTTATGTCATTTGTACGAATAAGGGTAGTCACTCTTCCTAGGTGGCTAACACGTGCTCATTTCAGGTTTTTTGACACATGTTGGAGAAAAACCGAGCAATCATGGGCTAGAAGATAGCCAAGCTTGAGGTGAGGATTTGTAGGGGGGTTGTCTATGGCATTAAATAGCCCTTCCCTGAGATCTTCACCCCCAACTCCGAGCTCCAAAGGCCACCAGAACCAGATCTAGAAGGCAGCCAAGCAGATTTTTGAAGGGGTTGTCTACTCACAGTTTGGACAGCCAAGTCTCACAGGTTTAGGAGGCCAGCTACAGCCCTCGTGGTGTATAAATGTTAAGGCCTCAGCCTTCGCAAGGGACTTTTGAAACCATTGCATATTTTTCACTACAGTGCTGTTAGCTTTACTTTGTTCTCTTGTAGCCATTTTGGCATAACTCTTGACTTATGACTATTTTTTGATAATGAGAAGCAGTCCGATTTTATATCAACTCTGAGTTTTCTATAGGAGCCATAGCTCTCAGGGTTGGGCCCAACCTGAGAGCCTAGGGCTTCCTTTTTGTACTGTTACCTTTCCCTTATGCATCGTTGTTTTCCTTTTATGCATTTGAAACGTATTTCTGTTGGGCAGATTTAGTTGTGTTGGTTAAATAGGTCACTGTTTATGAATAGAATTGCTTCAGATGTTTAAAATAGATTGGTAGGATAATAACAGGAAAAAAGCTCCAAGAAAAGGGTCAAAAAAACTCTCAGTTTCACCTCATCCTTATTGGATCAGGGGCTGGAATTGAAGAAATAGTGCTGCCCCAACAAAAACACTAGTTTGCTTGACCATGCAATCCTTAGTGTACTGTTTTCATTTGCAGAAGTTAGTTATGGGTTCAGATCTTTGAAATGTTTCTTTGCATGATTGATGTACATGGTTTTTTTTCCAAATAAAGCCGTTGTTCATTCGTTTTATTGACAGTTAGATTAGATTAGCTAGGACTTTGATTATTTGTAAGGCTTTGTTGATTCAGTTAAATGTACACCGTGCAGGGCATCTCTACCACTCTCTCATCCACCTAAGCTTCATCAGAGCCAGCTGTTCCATCTCCTAGCTAGGTTCCTCGTCCCACAGTTGTCCTTTTGCCCACGTAACCCTACCTTCTTGCTCCATCATTGTCTTAGCCTTCTTTAAGCCAAGTCAGCCTTCTACACCCTCTCACCACTCCATCCACCAGTCCCTGGGTCACTCCAGGCCCCTATCCTACCTCCCTATCCATTCATGCATCTTCCCTCACTCACCCATCCTCTAAAATCCACTTTTTAAACATCCTGTAGAAATTTCTGAACATCCTGTAGAAATCTCTGAACATCCTGTAGAACCCCTGCAGACTTCCTGTAGAAGCTCACAAATGAGGTTTCTTGATAGCCAAACTTTGTGAAACTCTCCAGAAGGGTGTTAGGGACTCCTTAGACCCTCTCTGAACCTTCCCAACCTTTTCCAAGCATTTCTCCTCCTTGATCCACCCCTGCACAGTAAAAAGCCAGTTAAAAGCACATGCATGATAATTCTAATAACTTATTCAAAAATACAAAAAGATGTTTTCTTCAGGTAGAGGTAGTCTAGACACATGTATTTTACCTTCATAGAAGTAATGGCATCCCTTCCAGTAGTTTGCATTCTCTCCTTTGCATCAGTAGGACTAGCTGGTAGAATTAGGGTTTGCTAGGGTTTGCGTTACTTTTTGGCTTTCAGTTTCTTTCCGCAAGTAGATTAGCTTCCTTTGAGTTAGCTTTCATCCATCAGTTAAAAAGCTTCTTCTAAGATCTCATAAAAGTTGGCTTAAGCCCCTAGCGGAGTTGTGCTAGCTGACCAAGTGACAGCTGCGGCAAGAGCTAGTACTTGTGCATACAACACCGTTGCTTCCAAGTTTGTTACGAACTACCGGGTTGATAAAAGTAAAGAAGGGAGTCCTAGGAGTTGCAACATTATTGCTACAATACTAGAGCCCACCACCTATGCACAGTTCTCTTTCAAAAAATTACAAAGGTGAAATAAGAGAAAGGCTTCCTGCGTAGAGAGGTGAAGCAGGAAACTCCACTGGGGTACTGACCAGGCTCCCTAGCAGTGGAGCAATGCTTGTGTTTCAGCATGACTACATCAGGGTACTATCTAAGCCTGCTGGTAGCAGAACAACACCAAAAATGAAAACTTATACTTTTAAAATCTTAAGCCCGCGAGCCAAACTACCCTTCTCAATTTTGAAGCATTGTGATCTAGCTGAAAATTTTGATGTGTGTGATTGAGTTGGTACAAGGTGAACCATGTATGTACATGGGGTAAGTGGGGAAGCCAAAGTAACCTACACAACAAAACAATACTCCCTGAAAGGCCAAGGTCCTGTGCTGAAAATGAACCGAAATAGAGAAGCTGGTATTCAAATAGTGTGTCTCCAAGTGTTGTAGCGCTTGCAACACCCTCCAAAATTTTGGCCTGCATCCAAATTTTAGATCCTTCCTTGGTTTCTCCCCTAATGGCTGCAAACACTTAGGCTAATTCCATGAGCTCTTGTCGAGTCTTTAAACCCTTTTTTCTTAGTCAACCACTGGTTGTCTTTTGGCATGTTGATTGCTATGTCATCCCTGCGATCTTGTTTTGGCAATTTTGAAGGTTTGTCTTTGTGTGCATGAGTTGTTTTCACTCTGTGAACATCAGTCGTACTCCACACAAAGTTGCAAGCACTATCGCACAAGTGTCATCACGGTCGTTTGAATACTTATCTCAAGTGTCACACTTGTCGCTCTTAACCTTTAAGATAGTCTCACTGAGAAATTTTTTGTCTTGTTGGTTTGAGGTGTCTTGTCATCAAGACCTGCTAAGTGTGTGATCACAATGTCATTTATGCACAAGTTCACTTTCTCTCACACTTAACCATTTTTCCTAAAAATCTTTTGACTGGACAACCCTCCTTCAACTAGACCCTAACTAAGTTGCACTATGCATTCTCAACTCTTAGTGACCCTTTTCTGCTGCCCAAAACTGTGCAAATCTTAAGGTTGTCCTCCAGGGTAGCCTGCACTGCGCAATCCTAGAAGTGAGCAAGTTGATTGTCTCCCAGAATTGCACAGAAGTTGTCCCCAAGTCTGATCCAATCGACTCTTCCCGCAAGATCACTCATCAAGCCTCCCTCTGGTCTACCGTGTTATCACTCTAAAATTTCCCTAGGGTTGTCATGTTGTGTTTAAAGAAATAATAGAGGTAACCACCAACCTACTTTTGAGATCAGGATCTAGCCTTCCTAATGCTCAGAGAGGGCTCTCTCTTAATAATTTAACTTTATTGAATTGATTGATTTTAGGCTAGTTATTTAAGCTTCATTGGGTTTTGATTTGATTTGGTGGTGGAATCACTGATTTCGATGGATAGATGAATGTATTTTTACCATTGGGCTATGGAGTCAAGATGTTGAGAAAACATGACTGAATCAAGTTCTAAAGGAAGTGTCCACAGGACAAGGTAGCTGAGAAAATTTAGATATTTTAGGCTGAAGGGTGAAATGGTTTTCAATCGGGGTCAAGGCGCAGTTAAGGATTCCTAAAATTGTATAATAAGGGAAATGAAAGAGGTCAATTGAAACTAGGGAGAAATGAAGAATTCCCTACTCTGGATATTAGAAGAAAACTTCAAAATGAATAATTGTTCAAGACAGAGTGTACTTAAACAAATTCTATAGTAACATTCCAGTTATTTCATTCAAATTGGAAAACATGTAAGTATGTGAAATACTTAAGAAAATAACAATTTAAAAAATGAAAGATACTTCAGTGAAGTGGTCCAATGCATGAATCCTATAATGCAATGCCTTTATTACTCATTCCAGTCTGTTGACTTGAAAATGTTACAATAAACCCTCAGGTTTTAGATCAATATAGCTATAGAAATGTTTAGCAATCCACACCTAATACTTCAAATTATGAAGTATTTATACAAAAAACTATTACAAAATATCGTAAACTGTTTTAGGCATTATTCAAGGAAAAAGAAATATCTTCATGCAAGAAGATAGAGGCAGATATGTAACTGTTGCAAGCTGTCCCTCTTTTATTGTTTGTTTTTTGCTTTTCTTTGATATTATGCGGCTTTTTTCCCTTGATGTTTGCTTTCTCGCTCACTGTCTCTTATACTGCCTTTTACTGATACTCTTTCATCTTTAAACTCTGTTACTCTTTACTGTTTTACCTTGACTTCTCTTGACTGCTCTGTTTTACCTTTCATCTTCATAGTAAATCATTCAACTTTTCCCAAGACTCTGCATCTGGTAATTTAATATTTACCATTCTTCTGTAGATTTCATCAGTTTCTGTGTATTTTGCAAAAGTAGGCTTGTTTATAAAGAGATGTTTTACCTCATGCTGGAGGTAAAAGAGGTTCTCAAAAGTCTGATAAAGCACTTTTCCTGTAGGAATCCCTTTC
This sequence comes from Pinus tabuliformis, assembly GCA_031772625.1. Taxonomy (NCBI): domain Eukaryota; kingdom Viridiplantae; phylum Streptophyta; class Pinopsida; order Pinales; family Pinaceae; genus Pinus; species Pinus tabuliformis. The sequence continues at coordinate 42,192,993 of CM062813.1, forward strand.
ATGGAGGAATTGTTGGCTTGTTCCTTTGCCACTTCTCTGATTTTCTTATCATAGTCTTCATGTGCCATCAACCTGTCATTAATCACCAATGGATTAGGCAGACCTTTCTGCCTCAAAGCATCAAATTTCACCATAAACCTGGCTATTGCTAGCTCCATTGTTTGGCATTTCTCCTCAAGTTGTATCATCAAGTTCCTCTTGGTGATTACCTTCTTTACTTCTAGTATGGTCTCAGTTATGTAAGCTATTCCAAGCTCTTGCAATTCATACTTTTTCTCTGAGTTAAGGAACTAGATTATTCTTGAGGCTTCTTCTGCCTTATTCCCACGTTTGGCTCTTACCCTTTGAATTGCCTCACCAACTTCTTTGACCAAATCATTTTGCTCAAATATCACTTGTATAGAAGGCCAAATATCATTAACAGAGTTAATGATATTGGCCCATAGCTACTGCTTTGCTTGGGAAAGTGGTTCTTTCAATGTCAATTCTTTCTCTAACTTCTGTATTCTCTCAGTTAATCTGTTTGACTTCTGTGTTTCATTTTTATGCATGATTTGTGCCAACTTCTTTTCATCCTCTAGACCTTTTATTTGTTTCTTAAGTCTATTTATTTCATTGGTTTGGATGGAAATATCCTGCATAGCTTTGATTAATTTACCTGCTTCAGCACTAGGATGAGCTGCTGCTGATGTAGTTGCTGATGCAATGGGAAGTGTTGTAGCTACTGGGGCTACTGTGGCCACTAAAGTTGCCAAAGTAGAAGGAACTGTTGTAGTAATTGTAGGAATAGTAGTGACAGTAACTGCTTCCATGCTGGCCTGTTTCTCCTGCACTAACTTATCCATCTCATTTTCCATTTATTTTAATTGAGCATTTAACTGAAGAATGAGGTCCATCATCTCATCTTTTTGGCTTTGATTCTCTAGAACTTCCTTGGTCTGTGGATGTTCAGAAGGAGGCAATTTTAGCTGCTTCTTCAATGCAACAATGTCTTCATTCTTCTTTTTTATGAGCTTTTCTACTGCCTTGATGTCATTTAGATTATAGCCAATCTCAATAACCAAGTCTTCTAGTGATTTAATTCTGTCATCCTTCGCTTGTGAGGATGCCTTCTCTAGTTTAAACTGTGATGTGATATTCTCTAGAGAATTTTGAAGTTTTTGTACATTCATAGCTTTGTTGGCCATATTTGAGTATACCATTTCTCCTACTTGCTTATGAAACTCAATTTGATCTATAGGATGAAAATTCTTGGCCAAAACTTCAAATTCTGTCTTTTTGTAATCTGATGATGACTTAGGATGTTGTATTGTGGGCTGCAAAAAGGTCATCTGCATTTTCCCTGTTTTAAGGTCAAAAGCTGAAAGTAACCTATTCTGATCACTAGGAGTCTGTTTGAAATTTTGGGCATAGGTTTCAACTTTCAATGCTTCATTTCTCAACTTGATTTCTTTATATTTCTCCTTTATGTCTTTTTCTTTATCCACTGGTTTGCTTGATGAAGAGACTTCAATACTATGCTGATTTTGAATAATATGAGTATTAGAGGTTGAAGGCTGATGAGTTTCCTCTGAAACTGTTGGAGCTATATTCTCTTTAACCACTGTGTCAGTATCAATGATTTCAATTGTCTCAACTATCTCTTCTTGCTCATTTACAGGATTTAGCTTGGGCTTCTTCCTGTACATAATTTCAAATTTATCATCTGTTGTATCTTTGTTTGAGCAAGAACCTTCTTCCCTAGTCCTTTTTGCATTTTTGTCCTGTAGGGCTGGAGTATGTAGAATGGAACTAGTATCCATCTGTTTCTCCATATCCATTAAGGTGTTTTCCAACCACTCTGACTGGTTGGAATATTTTTCAATCTCTAGCTTGGACTCATGCATAAAAGGGCTCAATTTAAATTTGAGTCTCAGTTTGTTTATGAAACCCAAAGGATCATACTACCATTTAAAAATATCACTGAACTTCATCTCTTGTAAACATCTCTCTGCTTCCTCTCTAGCCTCCCTATTAATGCAGATAAAAGGACCAAGCTAGTTTTTTTATTTTTATTTTAAACTGTGTTTTCTTCCTGGCTGATAGAAAATTCACATCATCTGAATTTATGATCTTCCTGATATACTAATGCAAATATCCTCATGGGGAGATATTTGGGCAACTTATATGGAGTGAGTTGACATCCATATACCCTAATTTCACTGTCGTTCTGGAATAAATACCAGTCTCCTATTTTGATTTGTTTTCACAACTGTAAAACTTTCTTTATTTCATCACTGACCCTGGGTTGATTACTACTGCTTAGCATGTTAACCACTGAGTGAACAAATGAATCAATGAACTCCTTGTAGCTGAAAACAATGGAATATTTTTGGATTAAGGGTGTCCAAAAGGTAACAGATCTAGGATGGCCCTTAGTGTCCAGTTTTTGGATGTTAACTGTAAACCTTTCTGATTGGAAGTATAGAAACATATGGAATAATACTGAAGAGTATTTGAATACTCTTTCATTTGGCAATCTGATCGATTGATCATGGATTATGTCTGCTAGGAATTGGGAAAAATTGAAAACTGTAGTTGGAGGCTTGCCTGGGCAAAAAATAGAAAGGAAACCAAGTATAGGCTCATCTACATGTTCATCAGTGGTATATCCTAGAATACAAGACAACATGGTTACAATTTGTCTGGCTTTCTCAGAGAAAATGGTGGCAGAATATGGAGGGCTGTTTGTAGGAACTTGGACCTTTTCTAGGAGGAAAGTCTAAAAAATTTGGGATCCCTTGGGAAGGTCTAGCTTTAGGTACAAATCAAGTAGGTTTTCAATAGAAAATGGGGTTTCATTAGGCTTTGGCTGGATCTGCAACATTTCATTTATTGACCCTATAGTGATTGTGAACAAAATTTACTGGTTAGGAGAGACTATGGCTCTTTGACTTGGGATATAACAAAGTTTGCATAGGTGGATGATTTTAGGGAACTAGTATACCTGTGGGAACAAGTATTTGGGTAAATTTGATTCCCATAGCTGAATGTCATCATTTTGGTTGAGGAATTTATCTTTACTCCAGTAGTGGAGTTTTAATAGATGGCTAGGGGAGGCTGTGTCTTAGATCTAGAAATCTTTGTCAGCCAATGGGAGGTGGTCAATATTGAGGTGAGGAGTTTTCAGAGGTTTTGCATTTAGAATGCTTTGGGAAGCCATAGATTTGTTTATTTTATTGAATTAATCTCTATATGGCTTAAGGAGTAGACTTAGGACCTCTGAATAGTGTGAAAAGATGAACATAGTTTGCAGAAGGTTTTTTTGGATGCACAGTGGATTTCTTTAGGTCGGCAAGGCTTTTAATTAGTTCAATTGATTAACCTATTAGAAATGTTGTGCAAAGCTTAAGTACAGGCCTTTGGCCCTTCAGGAATACCTGGAAAATGAAGCTTTGGTATGCAGAAGGGTTCTCTGGGGGTAGTGGAGGCTTTCTGAGGCTTCCATGGTCTTTATGCTGCTTCAAATCAGAGTCTACAACGTCTTCTAGTCATAAATGGGTTAAAACAATTGAGCAGAGTTTCTGGGCTTTAGAATTGGTCGATAGAGGTTCTTTGCAACAGAATAACAGTGAAAAGAATGGAAAGGTTGGATTTTTGGTTTTTAACCAATAGTGGTTAACCTTTGTGCGCGAGGCTAAGTTTGAATAATGGCGGTTTCATCTTACGCGAGGAGGTGGTATTATGGTTCATCGCACCGCTTTTGAGTGGTAGGGTGGCATTTTTTCAGAGCACGTGATATAACGTGGGGCTACCATGTAGCAAAAAGACAAGCAGGTAAAATCGCTAATCTCACGTGCTTTTGGGATATTAAAGGTTGGACGCCAGAGCGCGCGATATGGGATGCGAGCCGTTGGATATGGAGGTGGGTGATCATAGGGTTATTGCGTGGTGGAGTTGCGAGGGATGAGTCGAGGATTTGATTGGTGGGGCCCAGGGATAAGTGATGCGGCGGGTATTAAATTTATACAAAGATTTTGTGAGGTTCAAGGAGTTATGAAGTGGGGGGCTTGAATTTAAATAAAATAAGTCTTCAATTAAAATTTATCAAGGGGATTTAGTAAAGGGGAAGGGAATTTTGAAAGGAATAAGGGTTTTTAGGAGGGGAAAAATATTAGGGAATGAAAAGTAATGTAGGGGTAATGAAGGGAAATTAATAAATTAGACATGTAAGGGGTTTAGTGAAATGAGGAGAAATTAGTGAATGGGCTTTATTATTCAGGCCTAAAATTATATAGAACTTTTTAGGGTAAATACCCAAAATAATATATGACTTTTGTGAATGTCCTCTTTCTTTGACCATTCCTCCTGCACATGAAACATAGGATTAAGGATGATGAAGGTGCATTTGAGCTAGCAACATTATGCCTTCCAAAACCTCTTTTACCTACCCTTTATTTACCCTAGCATTTTTTATTCATTTATTGGGTGCATTTGAGCTTGCTGACCCTTTATTTATTTTTCTTTGATAAGAAAACTATCTAATTCTAATCTTATAACTTCCAATGGCTCAGATTAAACTAATGAGCTCATTATTATTCTCTACCTAACTACTGATCTGCCAAGATTAAACAATTTGGCTAGATCTTTATTCTCTATCTATCAGCATGAAATTTAAAGCATGAATGAATCAAGGTTAAACTATTTGACCATCATGGATTGTGGCATTTTTGACAAGCTGCACACAATCTTATTTTGCAAAGCAAATTAAAAAGTAGTGGCATTTGAATTTGATCACTTTCATAATGTATTTTTTTCTCTTTTTGGTGGGGTTCATATTTTATTTTCTTTTTTTGATCCTTTTTTTTTGGCCTTTGATTTTTCTTTTAGGACTTCACCCTCTTTACATTTTTTATTTTTAATATGGGAAAACGTTTGCAGAAAGAAAAAGTATGTATAGTATTACAAGTCTAATCGTATTCAATTCAAAATTATGAATCCTATTATTATAGGACCCTAACATACCAGAAACCTGAACTGCATTATGACCCCGAGTTGCATTGCTCTCCAAAACTGCACAGACATGCCCTACTGCCTGCCTGCATTTTCTGCAAAAGCTACATAATCATGTGAGCAAGGCCTCTACTGCCGGACACTGCACTGTTCCAAGAAATTGTGCAGATCTGATTGGCATGCCCCCCTGTTGGCTTACTCTACTATGTCCCTGAAAATTACGCAGTTTTGACTGGCACTCTCCCTGTTGCCCCGCTCTACACTCATATCGGAAACTGCGTAGTTGTGTCGGGAAGAACCCTACTGCCTGTCCGACACTATCCCTTAAAACTGTACAATTGTGACCAGCATCTCACCGCAACGCGATCTAGCCTTGCTCTGGAAAATTGCACAAAAATGTCTGCTAGTGCCTCATGCTGCCCACTCTGTCTTGCTCAGAGAAAATGCGAAGATTCCAAGATGGATCCCCGGATGACCTGCCCATTCCTCATCTTGAAAACTATGCAGAATGGCCCAACAACTACTCTCGACACCCTGCCTTGTCTTCCTGCCAGGAATTGCGCAGTTTTGCTCGGCTGGGTTCTACCTTGCAGCTGTCACTGCTGTCCTAGATTGCACAAATCTGCCTCCCAGTGACATCTGCGTATTTTTTCCCGACAGTGCTCCAGAGCCCCTCATCCCAGCCTAAGTTGTGCTCTGCAGAGTTTCAATGCCTTGTGCTCCCATCCGGTCACCGGCACCCAAAACATAAAACAATGCATCATGCTAAACTAAGAGATATTTGGATTTGATGTCGTCTCATCATAAGTGATTGCAGGAACATGTACATTGATGAAACATGGCGCGATGATGAATGAGATGAACAAGGAGCGCATGCTAGAATATTTTCTTGTAGTTGAATGAATGTACGAAGCACATCGAGCAACAAGCGAAAAGGACACATACACATGCACCATTAAGCACAGACCAAGACCATCGAATATCTTGAAAGACTTTACCATGCAGAGGTGAAGTCACAACACACCGAGAGAACATCCATTACTCAACATCTTAGCGGCTTGACATGGACACCACAATCAGCCAATACATATCAACAGTTTCGTGTCGAGTTGTGTCATGAATTGTCTCGACCACATCACTACTATGGGCCATACTTGTTGTAATAAAATGTAATGCATCATGAAAGTCCAAGAGACGCACATATGAAGTTGAAGAGTCATGTAAGTCGAAAATTCATAAGAAGTCAAACAATCATGAGGGAAGTCGAAGAGTCACAAGGGTAAAGTACCCCCCTTGGCTATATATACCCCCTCATTGTATGAGCAAAGGAATTTTCATCTTGGCTCCTCCCACATAGCCTTGAGAGTTTGTAGTCTGTTCTTTGAGGAGTGAGGAGTGGCTCCAATGTCCCACTACCAGGGCTAATCATGTACGGTGTACAAATGTGTCTTAGAACTTTTTCTTTATTCAAAAGCCTGTCTCAGGCCAACACGTTTTCATGAATGTTTTGTATTGTTTGTCAGACTACTCTTCAAACGTTTGTAATGCATGTTTGCTTAACATGTACTAAGATAGTTGAACTACTTTAGTTATTTTAGTACTTACACTGTTGAAGATGTGTTGTATTGTTTATAACTATTGTCTTACTCATGTGGACTACTATGTAAGACATTAGACAAACCATTCTTGTTTTCCTTGGTTGTAACGACCGTCACCCCTGTGTGGACTACTCCGCTAGACAATGTACGTGTTTTACCTTGCTGTTATCGGGAAATCTAGTGTCCACTCAGATCTGCTAGTCCCACTAAGACTGGTAGCTATCTTAGAAACAAACAAACTAAAACTACTTTCATTTTCCTTTATGAGAAGTAGATGAGAGTGGAATGAAGGACACCAACCTCAGTCTTGCTCTTGGTTCCTTGCTCGGCTCCTCTCCCTTCTGACAGATCCTTGCCGCTTCTCCTTCGTCTACCCAGCTTCAAAGAGCACCTGTGGAATCAAAGTAGCATAATACTATCGAAGAACAGAGATCGAAAATCATAAACAATATAGGACCAGATGTATATTGACCACACAAATGCATATATCATCAAACACACAAGAATGTGGAGGAAAACTTGAATAGCTTTATTAATACCAAGAATAAGCAAAGAGGATTACAACCAATTGTTCTGACCCAACGTCACCCTCCAACATGAAAGCCCTTCTTTCACCTCATGAAAAGCTTAGATCACCCAACACTATGATATTCCAACAAGAAACCAATAACACTTCCTTACAAGATACAAAATTCCAGCCTCTAGATCTCTGGGATGAGGGATCCATATATAGATGATTGTAGGGGGATGAGTTAGCTTCTGGGATTCTGATTAGTGTCCCTCTCTGATAGTTCTTGATTCCACTTGGAGATTGATGATCTCTTACTCATCCCTGGGCGAATTCAGAGAGGCAAGTGTCACAGGAGAAGTTTCTGGAAGATTTCATGATCATCCACCTCACAAACTGTCTCTGCCATTTGTCCACTCTCGCCCATCGCACCCCATAGAAGGGCTTTTTAGTATGTATCACACCTCCCATGTGCATTAGGTGGGATGCATCGCACTTTGACCATGGAGCAGGTGAGATGGTCCAGTTTTGACCAGTTCTAAGCAGTTTTTCATGGAGAACTTCTGGGAGATGATGTAATCAACTGACCTTGTTCTTTTAGGGTATGGAACAACACTTTTAGGGACTTAGGAGCCCTTGGTTTATGGACATGTTTGATTGGGGTTGCAGTGCCCAAAAATGTCTATAACAGTTGCCCCCTAAAGAATGAGGTCGTTAATGTCGTTGGGAAAAGTATCCAATACGGAATGACCCTATCCCACTCTAAGGGTGATAGTTCCTTAGCAACAATCAAAGCAAAGCTATCTAAGATTACTTCTTTATGAGATGTAAAAGAGGGGAGAAAGAGATCCACTAACCGATGTCTTTCGCTAATGGTTGATCCAATCTTCTCTCCTTGCTGCTTGCCCCCAGCTCCTTGCTCTTTCACTGGCCTAGCTACACCAAGATCCTGCAAAATGGCAAGAGAGGGAAACTACAAGAAGCATACATTCATAATTGATTCAAGGATTAGAATAAATCAAATACACAAGTATAACCATACACCATTGAGACACATTCATATAGAAGAACCTCAAATGCTTTATTAATGGAAGAAGTAAGGTTCAGGAAGTGATACAACCATAAGAGGCCCAATCCAGCATCACCTTCCCAGCAGAAAGAAATCTCCTCTTCACCTCCTTCAAAGCAAATCACCCAATAGTTCTAAACTCAAACCAACAGCAATTCTTTACATTCACAAGATTCCAGCCCCCCTGGATCTCATGGGAGAGAGATCCATATATAGGAGTTTGGAGAGAGGATGAGTCAGCCTGAGATGTGACTAGTGTCCTCTCCCACTCCAGTTCTTCTTCAGTTCTTGAGTCCACTTGGAGGTTCTTGCTTCCACTTGGAGATCTAGAACCTCTTACTCATCACCAGTCGAATTCCTTGATCCAAGTGTCATTTTGGAAGCTTCCTGGGCATTGACTCATTGAGGAATGAGACTTCCACATGTCAAAACTCGCTCAGCGCAGGTAGCCTTTGTTGGAGTTGACATTCAACGCAGGTGGTCCATGGAGCAGTTGACATTCAGCGCAGATGCTCAGTGGAGCAGTTGACATGATCCAGAATTGCCTTGTTTTTGAGTAATTTTCAGTGGAGAACTTGTTTGGATTGCTGTGGTTTGCTGACCTTGTTCCCCTAGGGGTAGGAACAACATGTTTAGGGACTTTGGATCCCTTAGATTATGGACATTTCATGCTTCATGCTGTAAGGCACAAAAATGTCTATAACAGTTAATCTTTGGTGTCGGGTGAAATGCTTTATCATGAGGATCCAAAGCTTTTTCGAGCTGGAAGGCGACCTGTAATAAGATACAATACAATACATTATCTTCATAATATTTTTCATGATCTAGCTGAGGCGGGCATTCCCATGTTCAGCTTTATAAATTCATTTCCATGCAATAAGACAAACAACCGTCTGCGCGGGAGACTGATGATTCTAATAGAGTCATCATCCTTTGATTCGGATGATCATTTGTGCAGCAACAATGTACATTTGATGTCTTTATTTTCGTGAATATATCGCAGCCCGGATGGATGAAACTAGATTCGGGGTCTTCAAACTCATTCAATCTTCACTTGGAGTACAAGTCGATCCATGTGAAAGATGTTCTGGAGTCGAACATGGAAAAACATCGCCTGATTACCAGCCAATGATGTAAGCTGTTAACAGGCGTGAGAGGATTCACCGATAATGATGACGACCCTCAAGCTACTATAATACAATTCACGTGGTGTGAATAAGGGACTTGGCGTCGAACACCACGCAAAATCTTTCGGTCGAAGGCCATTGATGTAAACCTGTTGCCGAAAGTGAGAAACTTGCCATTGAGGCATGCAAGCTTCAAAGTACTGAAGGGGCTGTTCCTAAGTCGACTTCTTGGATAATGAGCTGACGTCGACAAGAAGCGACTAGCTGTAGGAGGGCCTTAATGAATCCCACATCTACGACACAGAACTGAGTAAATGATTTTGGGGGTGAAAACAATCTGATGATATAGGGTTCAGGGTGGCGGTCATGAAAGAATGGAGCGTGAATGTATTGCAGCGGATGAGACACAGGTGAATTCTCTGAGCGACTTCTCTTGAACATACCGGCGACACTAACATGATGGATTGGTAGCATTAACCCCAAATGTGGATGGTGTGATGGACCAATGGTGATATGACCAGTGAACAGAACAACCCAACTCGACTCGGATGAGGAGTGAAAGTGTCATGTTCAAGAGCAACTTGCTACCAATAAAGTTTCTTCAAGTTTTCTTCCCAATTTTTCCCCAGTCATTGCTGACTAGTACCTCTTTATTTTTGTCAAGCTTGAGGAGGATAACATATGCTTGTTCTATAATTTTCCCTTTGGGCAAACCCGTCGCTATGTTTTAACGAGCCTAGCGACAGTGAAACTCGTTCTTGTCTGTATGAACAAGTTTGTCACTATTCGGTTTTAACGAGTTTAACGACAAAGATAACTCGGTCCTTTTCAATTTTAGAGAGTCTGAAAGGGACATAAAGGAAACTCCAATAATCCTTTTTCGTCATGTAATCCCTTAAGTCCGAAAAAGTATAAAATAATACGAAAGGGATGAATTTTCGGTAATTTTAACGAGCCGAACAAGACAAGCGCTCGATCTTTTTGTGTAATAATCCCTTAGGTATAAAAAGATTAAAATCTAGAGGAGGGATAACACTTCTGGTCACTTTAACGAGCTGGAGAGGCCAATCGCTCGACAATCTTTTCATATTTTACGAGTCAGGTGAAAAGAGCTTAAAGGAGACTCGTTTTTGAGGAACGAGTGATAATTTCGGGTAGCAGCTGATTCCAGGTAAGGTTTGGAATTTTCCAATCACGGCAGTGTCACAAGGATGGCTAACAGGATCACTCTTCGCAGCTGTTCCTCAAAAGGGGTAAACAATCAAATGGAGGTGAATGATCGGCTAAAACAGAGTGGAGGTGATGGTAAGAACACGACCAGGGCTCAAAAGCCGTTGGTAATGCATTCACAATGGTTATTTACCGGAAATTGGTTCATTTTTTAATGAGCTTAAACTCTGGGGGAATGTTTGCTCATTGCTTATGTTTAATTTTTAACGAGCTTGAACTCCACATAAAAACTGCTCGTGGCGGGTTTATTTTTTAATGAGCTTGAACCCTGTGGTAACACTGCTTGCGGCGGGTTTATTTTTTAACGAGCTTGAACCCTGCGGTAACACTGCTCATGGTGGGTTTATTTTTTAACGAGCTTGAACCTTGTGGTAACACTGCTCATGATAAGTTTGCATGCCCCCAGCATAATAATGCAAATCGAGGTGCATGCCCCCCAAGCTTCATTGCATTCAACTCGGTGGTTGGAATGAAGGTTTACCTTCGAGATCTTCGAAAGACTCGACTTGGATTTTATGAGATCGTAATCAAAGACTCAATTTGGAAAGGGAGTCGTTTCATTTTTTAATGAGGTTGACACAGTAAAAGAACTATCCTCATAATCCACCGTATTTACAGTATTTGATAGAAAATAAAAAACTGAAGGATGATTAAGGTTGTTGGAATAATCTTCGTGGTAATCCGGAAGATGGGAACGATGGTGGTAATCTTCCCATGGTGCCTCTCCTATCATCATTAATTGAATGATTCCTTCGTCTGTAGAGTGTACATGCGACCAAGGATCTGAAGAGGTGCCATATTCCTTAGACCTATTTATCCAAACACTCGATGAGTGTTGACTTGAGTTTGCCCCCCAGGCCAAGAAAATTGATTGCTACAATATTTCTATTAGGGCGATGATCCATGCTGACAAAATGTTCAGGAATCTTCTGAATCTAGAAGATATCATATTGCAGGTTCCCACCATTGCCACTTCCGCCAGATTGTTTGGAGGCGGTAGGGAAAAAGTACCCATCAATGTAGGGTCTTTTAGTAGGCCTACTTCGATATTTTGAAGCGACTGAGAGCTTCCGTGGATCATCGGAATGCTTCTCATAACTTGTGAACTATTGGGGAGAAAGGTTTGTTGGTCGACGATTGTAATTCCTCCTTGAAAAGGAAATGCAATCTTTCTGAAGTGGGTCGACACAACGGCAACCATAGCATAAATCCAGGGCCTTCCCAGTAGGATGTTGTAATCGAGGTTTCCGTCAATTACTTCAACATCTATTTCTACTATTTTTCCCCCCAGTTCGACTTGCAAGTTACTTAAAATCCCGTATGGGGTGTATGTTCATCCATCAAATGCTTTTAATGTTGTCGAAGATCGTGACAAGGGTGGAGATCCTAAAGTTTTCCAGCAACTCATCGACATAATACATGTAGATGCCCCCTCATCAATAATTGTTCGATGAACAGTTTTGTTGAGGGCTTTCACTTGAATGAGGAAAGCTAGTTGAGCTAGTAACTGAGGGTCATATCCTTTGTGATTAAAGGACACAAGATTGGAATCCGTTGGGTCAATCCCACCTATTGCTGATAATAAAGCCTGCTTTTGAGAGGGGAAATTTTGCAGTACCTCAAGTGTCGACATAGCGGATGGCGATTGGGCCAGATCCTCCACTATATTATAATGTTGTGTTGCTCTGGCACGAGGATTAAATGTCGATTTGTGTACTACTCCCTTTGGCGGCTTTATCGTTAGTTCAGGAATGATGGGTGGCACAACTTCGGTCGAAGTTGTTGTCGAACTACTGGGTTGATCATTGGCCTTGTTGTTCGATAGCTGTGGATTCCCGTAATATTTATTCCTTGTTGATATCAAAGCATCATTTTGCTGCTTTGAAACCGACAACATTAGCACTTGGGATGGGGAAGCATTGTCACTAGCAACCAGATTTGTTCCTGGATTTGGAAACGGATCAGTCAATACTGCCGAGGTTTTTGAATTCTTGAAGAATTTTCTAAGCTCAGCTTTATACAGACACTCTCTTGTCCAATGATCCTCATCACATATTAGGCATGGACGATTTGGTTTCCTATCTCCAGAAGGGTTTGCAGAAGATTTTTCAGGGGATGACTCTTCCTGTTTTTTCTTCTTCCCTTTATTTTTCTTCTTGCCTCCTGGTTGCTTGGTTTCTTTGCCTTTGTCAGTCGATACGGCATTTACTTCCGAGGCGAGAAGTTCTTCATTTGCATTTTGACCTGAAACCGTACGGGCTTTCTTCGACTTAGCCTTTACGGCTTTCATGCTGGTCGTTCCTATCACACCGTCCCCAGCTTGAGAGTCTTTGTTTGATTTAGGAGATGGAGGAACAAAAAATTCTGGTCTAGGCACATCAGGGATTTTATCATAGAGCATGCCAGACTGAGTATAGATCAAGTCTAGATATTGCGCACGAGAAATTACTTGCTCTTCAGTGACGACTCCTCCCTTTGCCACATTGTTGTTGGGAAAAGTATCCAATACGGAATGACCCTATCCCACTCTAAGGGTGATAGTACCTCAGCAACAACCGAAATCAAAGCTATTCAAGATTACTTCTTTATGAGATGTAAGAGAGGGGAGAAAGAGATCCACTAACCGTTATCTTCCGCTAATGATTGATCCAATCTTCCCTCTTTGCTGCTTGCTCCCAGCTCCTTGCTCTTTCACTGGCCCAGCTACACAAAGATCCTGCAAAAGGGCAAGAAAGGAAAACTACAAGCAACATACATTCATAACTGATTCAAGGATTAGAATAAATCAAATACACAAGTATAACAATTCACCATTGAGACACATGCATATAGAAGAACCTCAAATGCTTTATTAATGGAAGAAGTAAAGTTCTGAGAGTGTTACAACCATAAGAGGCCCAATCCAACAACACCTCCCAGCAGAAAGAAATATCCTCTTCACCTCCTTCAAGCAAATCACCCAATAGTTCTATGCACAAACCAACAGCACTTCCTTACATTCACAAGATTCCAGCCTCCTTAGACCTCATGAGAGAGCTCTATATATAGGATATTTGGAGAAAGGATGAGTCAGCTTGAGCTTGGCATGGAGCTGACTAGTGTCCTCTCCCACTTCAGTTATTCTTCAGTTCTTGAGTCCACTTGGAGGTTCTTGCTTCCACTTGGAGATCTAGATCCTCTTACTCATCACAAGGCGAATTCCCTGATCCAAGTGTCATTTTGGAAGCTTCCTGGGCATTTGACACCTTGAGGAATGACTGTGCCACTTGGCCAAACTCGCCCAGCGCAGGTAGCCTTCATTGCTTTTGACATTCAGCGCAGGTACAGAGTGGAGCAGTTGACATGATCCAGAATTAGCTTGTTTTTGAGTGTTTTTAGGTGGAGAACTGATATTTAGTGCTGTGGTTTGCTGACCTTGTTCCTCTAGGGGTAGGAACAACATGTTTAGGGACTTTGGATCCCTCAGATTATTGACATTTCATGCTTCATGCTGTAAGGCACAAAAATGTCTATAACAGTTGCCCCCTAAAGTATGAGGTCGTTTATCGGGTGAAATGCTTTATCAGGAGGATCCGAAGTTCATTCAATCGCTGAGAGGTGACCTGTAATAAATACAATACAATACATTATTTTTCATTCTGCTTTCATGATCTAGCTGAGGCGGGCATTCCCATGCTCAGCTTTATAAATTCATTTTGGTACATAGAACAGACAATCGTTTGATGGTAGACTGATAATTCTCTGCTGAAATTATCATCCTTTGAGTAGGATGATCATCTGCTGTAATGATGTACATATCAAATGTCTTTATATTTCCTGAATATATATCGCAGCCCGGATGGATGAAACTAGATCCGGGGTCTTCAAACTCGTTCGATCTTCACTCTAAGTACAAGTCGATCTATGTGAGAATTGCGCTGAAGTCGAACATGGAAAGACATCGCTTGATTACCGGTCAATAATGTAAACCGTTAACAAGCGCGAGAGGAATCACCGATAATGATAATGACCCTCAAGGTACTGCAGTACAATTCACGTGGTGTGAATAAAGGACTTGGCGTCGAACACCACGCAAAATCTTCTGGTCGAAGGTCATTAATGTATACTTGTCGCCGGAAGTGAGAAACTTGCCATTGAGGCATGCAAGCTTCAAAGTACTGGGGGGTTTGTCCCTAGATCAACTTCTTGGATAATGAGCTGAAGTCGACAAGAAGCGATCCGTCAAAGGAGGGCCTTAATGAATCCCACATCAGTGACACGGAACGGAGCTAATGATTTTAGTGGAGGTGAAAACAATCTGTGAAATATGATTCAGGGTGGCGATCATGGGTGGATGAAGGATAATGTATGGCAGTGGATGGGACACGGTTGACTCTTTCTGAACAACATCTCTTGAACATATAACGACACTGATGTGATGGATCGATAACATTACCCCAAATGTGGATGGTTTGGCGAGGACCATGGTGATGAGACCGGTGAATGAAACAACCCAACCCGATGTGATACGGAGGACAAAGTGTCATGTTCAAGAGCGACTTGCTACCATTACAGCTTTGAGGTTCTCCCAATTTTTCCCCAGTCATTTCTGACCAGTACCTCTTTATTTTTGTCAAGCTTGAGGAGGATAACATATGCTTGTTCTATAACCTGCCCTTCGGGCAAGCCCATCGCTACGTTTTAACGAGCCTAGCGATAGGGAAACTCGTTCTGGTCTAAAGACAAGTTTGTCGCTATTTAATCATTTTAACGAGTCTAACGACAAGGAAAACTCGGTCCTTTTCATTTTTAGAGAGTCTGAAAAGGTACAAAAAGTTAACTCCAAACTTCCTTTTTCGTCATCTAATCCCTTAAGTCCGAAAAAGTATAAAACAATACAGAAGGGATGAGTTTTCGATAATTTTAACGAGCCGAATAAAACAAGCGCTCGACCTTTTTGTGCAATAATCCCTCAGGTCCAAAAAGATTAAAATCTAGAGGAGGGATAGCTCTTCCGGTCACTTTAACGAGCTGGAAGGCCAAAACTCGGCAAACTTTTCATATTTTACGAGTCAGTTGAAAAGAGCTCAAAGAAGACTCGTCTTTTGAGGAACGAG
This sequence comes from Pinus tabuliformis, assembly GCA_031772625.1. Taxonomy (NCBI): domain Eukaryota; kingdom Viridiplantae; phylum Streptophyta; class Pinopsida; order Pinales; family Pinaceae; genus Pinus; species Pinus tabuliformis. The sequence continues at coordinate 42,208,613 of CM062813.1, forward strand.
TGATAAACATGGATAGCAGCAGATTCCAGGTACAGGTTGGAATTTTCCAATCACGGCAGTGTCACAAGGATGGCTAGGTGAAATCACTCTTCGCAGCTGTTCCTCAAAATGGGTAAACAATCATATGGAGGTGAACGATCAGCCAAATGAAATGGAGGTGGCAGGTGCAAACACGACCAAGGCTTTTTATGGCTAATAAATTTACGATCACAATGGTTATTTACCGGGATAGGTTCATTTTTTATTTAACGAGCTTGAATGCGCCAAAACACTGCTCAATCTTATGTTTATTTTTTAACGAGCATGAACTATGTGTTAAAACTGCTCGATGATAAGTTTGCATGCCCCCAGCATAATAATGCAGATCGAGGTGCATGCCCCCCAAGCTTCATTGCATTCAACTTCGTGGTTGGAATGAAGGTTTCCCTTTGAAATTTGGAAAGGGGGTTTGTTTCATTTCTTTTTTTTTTTTTAAATGAGGTTGACACAGTAAAAGAACTATCCTCATGACTCCTTGTTTCATTTTTTAACGAGGTTGACACAAGATAAGAACCGTCCTCGGAGCCCACTGTATTTACAGTATTTCCATTAGGGCGATGATCCATGCTGACAAAATGTTTAGGAATCTTCCAAATCCATTAGATATAGAAGATTTCATTTTGTAGGTTTCCACTGTGGCCACTTCCGCCAGATTACTTGGAGGCGGTAGGGAAAAAGTACCCATTAAGGCAGGGTCTTTTAGGAGACCTACTCCAATATTTTGAAGCGAATGATTGCTTCCATGGATCATTGGAATGCTTCCCGTAACTTGTGAACTGTCGGGGAGGAAAGTTTGTTGGTCGACGACTGTAATTCCTCCTTGAAAGGGAAATGCAATCTTCCTGAAGTAGGTCGACACAACTGCGGCCATGGCATATATCCAGGGCCTTCCCAGTAGGATGTTGTAATCGAGGTTTCCATCAATTACTTCAACATCAATTCCTACTGTTTTGCCCCCCAGTTCAACTTGCAAGTTACTTAAAATCCCGTATGGAGTGTATGATCGTCCATCAAATGCTTTTAACGTCGTTGATGATTTCGACAAGGGTGGTGAGCCTAAATTTTTCCAGCAACTCATCGACATAAGACATGTAGATGCCCCCTCATCAATAATTGTTCGATGAACAGTTTTGTTGAGGACTTTCACTTGAATAAGGAAAGCTAGTTGAGCTGGTAACTGAGGGTCATATCCTTTATGATCAAAAGCCACAAGATTGGAATCCATTGGGCCAATCCCACCTATTGCTGATAATAAAGCTTGCTCTTGGGAGGGGCAATTTTGCGGTACCTCAAGTGTCGACATAGCGGACGGCGATTGGGCCAGGTCTTCTACTATATTATAATGCTGTGCCGCTCTGGCGTGAGGATTAAATGTCGATTTGTGTACTACTCCCTTTGGCGACTTTATCATTGGCTCAGGAACGATGGGTGGCACAACTTCGGTCAAAGTTGTTGTTGAACTACTAGGTCGTTCATTAACCTTGTTGTTCGACAGCTTTGGATTCCCGTAATCTTTATTCCTTGTCAAAGCATTATTCTGTTGCTTTGAGGTAGACAACATAAGCACTTGGGATCGGGAAGCATTTCGATTAGCAACCAGATTTTGACCTGGATTAGGAAACGGATCAGTCAATACTGCTGGGGTTTTTGAACTCTTAAAGAGTTTCTTAACTTCAGCTATGTGTGGACAATCTTTCGTCCAATGATCCTCATCGCATATATGACACCCTGCTGGGGGTTTCCTTTTTCTCCCTTTCTTTTTCTTCTTGCCCCCTGGTTGCTTCAGTTGTTTGCCTTTGTCGGTCGACATGGCATTTACTTCTGAGGCAAGAAGTTCTTCATTTGCATTTTGACTATAAATTTTGTGCTTGCCAATCACGCCATCGCCGGCGTGAGAGTCATTGTTTGATTTAGGAGGAGGAGGAATTGAGAATTCCGGTCTAGGGGCGTCAGGTATTTTGTCGTAGAGCGTGCCGGACTGAGTATAGACCAAGTCTAGATATTGCGCACGAGCGATAACCTGCTCTTCCGTTACGACCCCCCCCTTTGCCACATCTTCCGTGATGGCAGGAAGTAATGACTTGATAAACCATTCAGCTAATAGCTGATCGGGAACGTACGTTTTTACCATCCTACGACGACGTCGCCACTCATGTATATGATCAGATATGTGGGTGGCAGTCGTCTGTTTGAAGTTGGTAAGGAGTTCTGTTCCCGTTTCATACCTTATCGGTAATTGAAAATGGGTTAAAAAGGTTGTGGCTAAGGTACTGAAGTTGTCGAACGAAGCTCTAGGCAATTCAATGTACCATTTTGCCGCTGGACCCGTTAACGTCCTCTGAAAAAGGCGAAGTCTTATCGAATCATCATTCAGGGTGTTTGATGAACACCACAGATGGAATGTCATCACATGATTCGACGGGTCTTCACCCGGATTTCCATTAAATTTAGGAATATCTGACGGAAGTTTATGTGGAATCATTGGCCACCAAGGGGCATAAGCAATTGGATCATTCGTCAGCCGGTTTAGATCTGGTAATTCTAGAGTTGCTACAAAGGGCAACTGTTGATTCAGGTTAGGCGAAGCATACCCAGGATAAGATGGGATCGCCTGAGCAATGGGTCTTTGCAAACCAACATAATGCTGGCAACTTTGACAAGGTTGATGGGCATAACCATTATAGTATGGTTGCCCATTACTTACAAAGACTTGTTGCTCAGGTCCTTGATATGATTGTTGGAATGGCAGTTGTTGAGATTGAACCAGCTCTGGTTGTTGGACCATTTGCTGTTGACCAATACTGGATGATTGACCAAGATGAGGAGTCACAATACTTGTTTGAGCCTGAGTCGCTCCAGATAAGGAGGCACTACCCTGAGATTGTGATTGAGTCGTTGAGACAAGAGGCCGTTGTATTGCAACCTGAGAAACCTGGGGTTGACATACAACAGGTAGCGCTTGTACTTGCGACGCATTCACCATAGCAGGTGTAGTGGTAATATTCGACACAGGGCGTACTGGTTGCATTGAATATACAACCCCTGGTTGTTGAGGCAGTATTGGTACCCAACCGCTGGATGTAATTCCAGTTTGACCTGAACTTTGTTGTAAACTCCCATATGGTTGTTCTCCGGGGGGAAACAATGAAAGAGCATACTGCCCTCCATATGGTGGAAATCCAGTACTTAAAGGGTAAATTGGCCTTTGAAGACACATTGGATCAATGTGTTGAGTTTCAACATAAGAAATACCAGATGATAATCCGGATGAAGAAATAGGAACTAACCATGTCGTCGTCCCTGATTGGACTCCGGCTTGTTGTTGACAATTTGCCGGGACAGATGGTATACCAGCGAACATCGTTGGAGTAGCAGCAGGAGGTTCTGCTGCTGCTGTGTCGGATGACACAGTCTTAGATGTCGACGGTTGTTCAGACATATCTAGTCTATCCAAAAGATTTCTTAGCGATTCTACAAGAACTTACGATGCCAAAAGACTAACTTCGAAGATCAACGAGGGAATGGTGATGATTATCCCGTTTAAAATAAATTTTAACGACGCTTAGACACAACTTGTTTTTTCACTTTTAAAGAGTCGAGAAAAAGCTAAAGATGACTCTAGTCTCCTTCGATGTTTTAACGAGCCCGAAGTGACAAATGCTCGGATGAAATTTTTCAGTTATAGAGTTTGAAAAAGGCCAAAAGAAACTGCTCTGGAGTTCTAGGCAGAGGGTGTGCCAAACTTTTCGCAAAACCACAGAATACGTTTTACGGTACGAGTGGTCGATCTTCGTGAATGATGTGTTCACTGCATTGCGATCAGTAGGGCGGCCGACACGGTTTCCTATGGATAAAGGCTTTGTTCCTATAGGGGTCTCCCAATATATACGCGACGGTACGTGGGAGCACAAGTCCGTATTGATACTTATCGCTTCACCGTGGAGGAATCACCCAACCACTCAACGCTAAGATATCACGTTTAACGACGCCGGAACACGTCTCTAGCTTAGACCTCTATGTGTTTGCGTTATGTTTCAAAGCGTTGTTAGGTTCATTTAGTATATTTTAAGTTGATCTTTTTAAAGTTTGCCTTTCAAGGTTCACCACGAGACGTTTGATACAAATTCCTAAATGCAGTCTAAGATGAGAAGCAAGCTTTTTCAATCTTTTCGACTTATGAAAATCTTAACTACTGAGGGAAAAGAAAGACATCATCTTTTCACACAGATCAAAGAGCACACACTAATGCACTTTTCCCTAAATCAACATACAAACTTATAATGCACATGCACAATGCAGGTATTTCTTTTCTCTTTCTTAATGTTGGTGCAATACAAAAAGAAAGCTGTTGTATAAATTCGAATTCAATTTCAAGTGAAAGCAAACAAGCTTGTCCAAAATCAAAAGACACCTTAAGATTTACTTGTTTCGACACTAGAAATATATAAATTCAAACCATATGACGAAAGCAAAAGCTCAATCAGCTATGAACAGCAAATAAACTAACTCTTAAGATCAGAACGACACTTTATCACAGGTCTAGATCTAAGAGGCCACATCAAGACTAGTTCACTTTCGTTATGGGAAACTGTAAATGATATAAGAAATACACAAAGAACAAACACAGTTTCTTTATACAACCGAGGCGGAATAGTGGCAAGGACAGTTGGTTTCGGATAGGTACATTGACTGGTAACAGGTTACAAAAACAAGAGTGAAAACAGGGCAAGAAACAACAGGAAACCCCAGTAGCACAAGGCAAGACTGGTCCAGCGCAGGTGGTACACAGGCAGTTTGACCTTCAGCGCAGGTGCTCAGTAGAGCAGTTGACATGATCCAGAATTAGCTTGTTTTTGAGTGTTTTTAGGTGGAGAACTGATATTTAGTGCTGTGGTTTGCTGACCTTGTTCCTATAACACACATCTTCCGTAATAGAAGGTAACAACGACTTAATAAACCATTCAGCCAATAGCTGATCAGGAACATATGTTTTTACCATTCTACGACGACGTCACCACTCATGAATATGATCGGATATGTGAGTGGCCGTCGTTTGCTTGAAATTGGTAAGAAGCTCTGTTCTCGTTTCGTACCTTATGGGTAACTGAAAATGGGTTAAAAAGGTTGTGGCTAGGGTGCTGAAGTTATCAAACAAAGCTCTAGGCAATTCGATATACCATTTTGCTGCCAGACCAGTTAACGTTCACTGAAAAAGGCGAAGCTTGATCAAATCATCATTTAGAGTGTTAGATGAACACCACAGGTGAAAGGTCATCACATGATTCGACGAGTCTTCACCCAGATTTCCATTAAATTTAGGAATATCTGACGGAAGTTTATGAGGAATCGCTGGCCACCAAGGGGCATAAGCGATTGGATCGTTTGTTAGCCGGTTTAGATCTGGTAACTCTAAAGTTGCCACGAAGGGCAACTATTGATTCAGGTTCAGCGAAGCATACCTAGGATAAGATGGGATCGCCTGAGCAGTGGGTCTTTGCATACTAGCATAGTGCATTTGATGCTGATAACTTTGATAAGGTTGATGGGCATAACCATTATGAAATGGTTGATGTTGTCCGTTTTGAATAAACGGCCGCCCATTACTTGCAAAGACTTGGTGCTCAGATCCTTGGTAAACTTGTTGGAATTGTGGTTGTTGATATTGCACCAGCCATGGTCGTGAGACCATGTGCTGTTGCCCAATATTGGCTGTTTGACCGAGATGAGGGGTAATGGTACCCGTTTGAGCTTGGGTCACTCCAGTTAAGGAGCCACTAACCAATGATTGTGGTGGCGTCGCAAGGACAAGTGGCTGTTGGATTGCAACCTGAGAGACTTGAGGTTGGCATACAACAGGTAACGCTTGTACTGCGACACCGTCACAATAGCTGGTGTAGTGGGAATATTTGACATAGGCATACTTTATTGCATTGAGTGTACAACTCTTGGTTGTTGAGGCAGTATTGGCATCCAACCACTGGATGTAATTCCAGCATAACCTTAATTTTGTTGGGAAATCTCGTATGTTTGACCTCCTGGAGGAGAAAATGAAAGGGCATATTTCCCCCCATACGATGGTAATCCGGTGCTTAAGGGAATTATTTGCCTTTGAGGACCGGACTGCCCAAATTGACATTGCGAAGGATCAATTTGCTGAGACTCAACATAAGAGATTCCAGATATTATTCCGGACGAACAAACGGGAACAGACCATACCGTCGAAACAACCCCTGGATGGATCCCATCTAGTGATTGAGAGCTAGTTGCGACAGACGGTATGCCGGCGAACATTGTTGGAGTAGCAGCAGGAAGTTCTGCCGCTGCTGTGTCAGATGACACAGTCCTAGATGTCGACGGTTGTTCAGACATATCTAGTCTATCCAAAAGGTTTCCTAGTGATTCTACAGGAACTTCCGATAACGGTAGACTAATTTCTGATGAAGAAGGATATAGAGTGACCCCTACTCAAAATTGCGATGGAGTACTAGATGGTGGATCCTCTACAATCTCTTCTATAGCAATCAAACCGGGTGGAAGAGGTAGACTGTCAGGTCCATAAAATATTTCTGGTGCTGAAGAAGGTATAGATTCTGTAGCGACTAATGTTTAGGGAACAACACCTTCTGAATCAACTATGGATGGAGTCGGTTCACGTATAGAAGTGTTTACCTTCACACTAGGATTAGTTCTGCTGTCCTCTTGTGGCTGCGGAACTTCTTCTGTAAACGCAGGGGTACCAGAAATGTTTGGAGTAACCGGAGTCTCTGAGGGTGTCGGAACACTTGTTCCAACCCGACCAGGGGACTTTGAGCTAGTTAAACGAGTTCGCTTTATCCGGAATAGTTTTGATTCTGGGGACAAAGACGGTTGACTCGTAAGTCTCCGCGAATGACGTGGTTTGAATTGAATATCTTCCACGATTGCGGATTACTCGATCAACTGAAAATAAAGGAGAAAATTTTTCCGAATTAAATGAATTTTAGACGCTTTGACACAACTTGTTTTTTCAATTTTTAAGAGTCAAGAAAAAACAAAAGATGACTCTAGTTGCCTTCGATTTTTAATGAGCTTGAAGTGACAAGTTCTCAAATGGAACTTTTCCTTTAATGAGTCTGAAAAGGAACGAAAGAGACTACTCTGGAAATCTAGACAGAGGGATTACCAAACCAATCGCAAAATTGCAGAATACTATTTACGGTACGGCAGTCAATCTTCCCGAATGCTGTGTTCAGTGCATTGCGATTGATAGGGCGGCAGACACGGCTTCCTATGGATAAAGGATATAGACTATTGTGGTCTCCCAATATATACTCGACGGTACATGGGAGCACAAGTCCGTACTGGCACTTGTCGTCTGAAAGAGGAGGAATCATCCAACCAACAGTGAAAGCGACAGTTGCCAGGCTTTACGACGCCAGAATACGTCTCTAGCCTAGACTTCTAGATGTTGTACGTTAGGTTCCAAAGCGTTTTTAGGTTCATTAAATTTATTTTACAATTGATCTTTCTTAAGAAATTTTCCTTTTAGGTTCACCGCGTGATGTAGATGTACAATTCCCAAAATGCAATCTAAGATGATAAACAATGGTTTAGTCTTCTTTTTGCAATGAAAATCCTAGCTACTAAAGAAAGAGAGATGATATTCTTTCAACATAGAGCAGAGAGCACACACTAGATGCACTGTCCTAAATCAAACCAACAAGCAATCTAAATGCAAATGCACATGCATGTATTTGTTTTCAGCTTTCTTAATGTGTGAATGACAAGAAGAATGCTAAGTACAAATCTGAATTATCTTTTCAAAGTGACAGTACTAACAGATTTCTCTTCAAAAACGAAAGGAAGATAATGATGACACTTTACTATTTTGAATTGAAAACTGCTTTCGACACTTGAAAAACTACTAATTCAAATCAAATACAAGAGTAACTATATAATCGACCATCAAGAACAATAGAATTCTTTTCTTTGACTGAAAACGACACTTGCGACACTTTCAAATCAAAAGATGACAGTATGACTATGCTACTACTTTGCAAAAGAGAACTGAAAATGGCGGAAAATACATAAAAACATTCACAGTTCTTTGCACAATGGAGGTGGAATGATGGAAAGGAAGGGGGTTTCCACAATGGTATACTGATCACAGACAACAAAACTCCAGAATAGAGCTGAAAAGAGTGAAGAAAAACCAAGACCTGGAGGCAAAATTAGCCTTTTCTGATCATCGCACCTATAACACAGGGAAACAGGGATGCATCCCACCTACTGCACATGGGAGGTGCGATGCATACTGGTTTCCTTGAAGAGAGGGTGTGATGGTACTAGGACGAGACTTTACTTGGCTCTTGGTCACAATTTGTAGCTCAGTTCAGGGATTTAGGCCGAGAAAATGATGTACAACAAACAGAAATCACAAGGGTTGATCTAATGAGGTTACTAGAGGCACCACTAGGGCAATTAGAAAGTCTGCAAATCGATTGTTCAGTTTATAAACAAAACCTGGAGATAGACTGAAGCAACATTGATCTACTTTGCATTTGCATAGAAAATGCAGTTCGAAGGCTAGCTAGCTTGACTTCAGGCTCCGTCTGTAAGTTTATAAAACAAAAAAATATAGACAAACAAACAATCTATTCGCTCCCCAGTGGAGTCGCCATTTTGTTATCGGGAAATCTAGTGTCCACTCAGATCTGCTAGTCCCATTAATACTGGTAGCTATCTTAGAAACAAACAAACTAAAACTACTTTCGTTTTCCTTTATGAGAAGTAGATGAGAGTGGAATGAAGGACACCAACCTCAGTCTTGCGCTTGGTTCCTTGCTCGGTTCCTCTCCCTTCTGACAGATCCTTGCCGCCTCTCCTTCGTCTACCTAGCTTCAAAGAGCACCCGTGGAATCAAAGCAGCATAATACTATCGAAGAACAAAGATCTACAATCATAAACAATATAGGACCAGATGTATATTGACCACACAAATGCATATATCATCAAACACACAAGAATGTGGAGGAAAACTTGAATAGCTTTATTAATATCAAGAATAAGCAAAGAGGATTACAACCAATTGTTCTGACCCAGCGTCACCCTCCAGCATGAAAGCCTTCTTTCACCTCATGAAAAGCTTAGATCACCCAACATTATGATATTCCAACAAGAAACCAACAACACTTCCTTACAAGATACAAAATTCTAGCCTCTGGATCTCTGGGATGAGGGATCCATATATAGATGATTGCAGGGGGGGTGAGTCAGCTTCTGGGATTTTGTTTAGTGTCCTCTCTCTGATAGTTCTTGATTCCACTTGGATATTGATGACCTCTTACTCATCCCTGGGTGAATTCAGAGAGGCAAGTGTCACAGGAGAAGTTTCTGGAAGATTCCATGATCATCCACCTCGCAAACTGTCTTTGCCATTTGTCCACTCTCTCCCATCGCACCAAATAGAAGGGCTTTTCAGTATGCATCGCACCTCCCGTGTGCATTAGGTGGGATGCATCACACTTTGACCATGGAGCAGGTGAGATGGTCCAGTTTTGACCAGTTCTGAGCAGTTTTTCATGGAGAACTTCTGGGACATGATGTAATCATCTGACCTTGTTCTTTTAGGGTATGGAACAACACTTTTAGGGACTTAGGAGCCCTTGGTTTATGGACATGTTTGATTGGGGTTGCAATGCCCAAAAATGTCTATAACACTTGCACTTTAGGTTTAATGACTGCCGCATCCGCTGTGGACTATTCCGCTGGATACTGGACAGACCCTTGTTGTTTTAGCATGTGTCTCTCCCTGGGTGGTACTACTACCTCTCATCTAGAGGCTCAGTTTTACCCTCTCCCTCATAGTAAGAGAACCCAGACAGAAAGTTACATTACGCACTCACTAGGCATACTCACCTCGCTTTCTTGAAGTTACAAGCATAACACTCTCATGTGATGAACAAAAAAAGCTAATGAAAATCTCTAAGATAATGGCAACCGGGCCATCATACCGGATGGGACTCCTACACCAAACGATGTGAGGTCTAGTTGGGACTTCATATTGAGGTGATCCCTTGAATGTTGGCGGGTCCAACACCATCAACATGATGATAGGAAGTTGACTTCCTGTGTTTGACCTTATGTCGCCTCAACAAATTATCATTTAATTATGATGTGAATTGAGCTACCTGGTCGGTGACCAGTTATATAGGGTACCCAAACTTGTAGAATACATTTTCCCTTAAGAACTCAACCGATTTCTCTTCTGTTGCTACCTTGACAACCTTGGTCTCATCCCACTTTGTTAAATAATCAGTGCATACAATTATGTACTTTTTCTGCCCTAATGGTGGATCAATGGGCCCAATGAAATCTATGCCCCACTTGTCAAATGACTCTAGAGCCACCTGAGGTCGCAAGTCATTTCATCCTTGGGAGTAGGTTTCCCCATTCTCTAGCACTGATCACATCGACTGGTGTATCTTCTTGCATCTTGGTGGAGAGTGGGCCAGTAGTAGCCAACTTGCAGTACCTTGAAGGTTGTCCTCTTGGATGCAAAGTGGCCTCCACAAGGCCCATCATGACAGGCTAGAAGGATGTCAAAGACTTCCTCCTCCATGACACATCTCCTCAAAATTTGATCTGGGTTTATCTTGAATAGATTGCCCCCAATCCAAGTGAATGGGGTGCTCTTCCTCACAATTCTGCTCTTTTCCTCGGATGGCAGATTTGGAGGGAACTGTGCAGCAACTAGGTAGTTGGATATGACATCAAACCATGGAGAGAGAACTGAAATAGAAAATAAATGCTCATATGGAAGCCGATCATCGACCATTCCTTCCTCACCTGCAGGTAAAGCAAGTCTAGACAAAAAATCTACAACTATATTTTCCCTACATGGCTTATCAATGATAGTTAAATCAAACTGTTGTAATAAAAGAAACCATCTAATAATTATGGCATTCACATCAGACTTGTTCATCAAATATTTGATAGAAGCATGGTCAGTATGCACAAAGGTCTGATAACCAGTGATGTAGTGTCTAAATTTGTTCAAGGAATGGACAACAACTAGGAGCTCCTTTTCAGTCACAGTGTAGTTTAATTCAACCTTGGGCAGATTTTATGCTAATGAAGTAAATGGCATAAGGAAACTTGTCATCTATCTAGCCTAGAGCTCCTCCTATAACTTTGTCAGAGGCATTAGCATGGATGTGGAAAGGAAGACCCCAATTTGGGCCCCGTAGTATGGGTGCAATGATCAACTTGTCCTTCAAGATTTCTAGGGCCTCTTAACAACTTTCTGACCAGAAAAATTAAGAGTTCTTAGCCAACAGTCCAAACAATGGTCAGGCTACTTCGCTGAAGTATTTGATAAACATCCTATAGTATCCTTCTAATCCCAAGAAACCCCTGACATCCCTCTGCTTTTGAGGAGTAGGACCCTTTTTATGATAACAATTTTATTTGGGTCCACTTGTAGCCCTTCCTAGGATATTGAGTGACCTAGAACAATCCTTGCATTCATCAAGAACTCACACTTCTCAGGACTAAGGGATAGGTTCATTTCAATGCACTTATTTAATACTTTCCCTAAGTTAGAGAGAGCCTCTAGGAAATCAAACCCATACGGAGTGAAATCATCCATATAGATTTTTACAGAATCATGGACTAACTCAACAAAGATGCTGAGAACTACCCTTTGAAAAGTGCTAGGGGCATTAAATAATCTAAAAGGAAGGAACCTCAAAGCAAAGTTATCTGAAGGACAAGTGAATGTGGTTTTATGTTGGTCCTATGGGATGATATGTATCTTATTGTAACCACTGAATCCATCCAGGAAAGGGAAGAACTTCTTCCCTGCAAAGCTATCCAAGACTTGATCAATGAAAGGTAGAGGGAAATGGTCCTTTTTAGGGGCTTTGTTTAACTCTCTGTAATCCACATAGATCCTCCATTTTCCATTCTTCTTTGGGACCAAAACTAGAGGAGACACCCACTCACTATCTAATATGGGGTAAATGAACCCTACATCCAAAAACTTCTGTAGTTCTTCTTTGACTATGTGTTTTAGGGCTAGGTTCATTCTCCTTTGAGGTTGGCACACTAATTTGCAACCTTCCTTGATGTAGATGTGGTGAGTACACATCGAAGGGTGCACTCCCTTCATTTCCTTATAGCTCTAGGAAAAAGCATCCAAGTGTTCTCTCAGCATGTTGCACAACTTCTCTTCTTGATGGGATGAGAGCGAGGGGTTGATTTTCAATGTTTTAGATGGACCAAATTCTACCATTTTGATGTGAGCAGGGCTTGAGTCAACTAGGCACAAGTCAATCCAAGGGTTATATTTAGATTTCTTCACCAGCTCATCAAGAGGCATGGTGTTGGGGGGTTGGTTCTGGAGGATTTTATCAATTAGGTCATATTCATCATATTTCCCCCCTCCTATAATAGTATCTAGGGTACATATTGGGTAGGATGTAGTATGGTACACTTCCTCTTCCTCTTCCTCTTCCAACCATAAGGGTAGGTCATGCTTTAAGGATGGTTGGGCAAGAGGATACAAGACCAACTGTTTGGACAAATGCCCATTCTTAGTAGTCATGTTCCCAACCCTACAACTTATGTAAGCATCAACAATGACTAGCCATGGCCTTCCAAGGATGAGAGGATAACCATTGAATTTGGTTTTGGGCTAGAGAACTAAGAAGTCAATAGGGCACTCGTAGGAATCAATATAGACCATCACATCCTCAAAAAATCTCTCAGGAGCTACTTTGGATATGTCTGCAAGCTGCAATATTGTTGTGGTCTTCCTCAATGATCCTTGGAGATTCAATTTGGGCATGGTCTCCTTAGTCATCACATTGATGGCAACCCTAAGATCAATCAAGGTGTGTAGGACAATGATGCCATCACTGTGCACATCTACCGTAGGACTCCCAGGGTCTCGATACTTTGGGAAAATCACTCTCCCCATCATTAAGTTAGACAACTGTCCAATGACATTAATGGTAGGGGTGTCTTTCTTTCTCCTCCCAGGATGTTTGAAGCATTTCTCCTTGATTAGCTTGTTGTAGATGGGGACATCCTTGATTGCTTGGAGTAGTGGGAATTTAACACACAAGTTTTTCAAGTCTCCCATAAGTTCAGTCTCTTCTAGGGCGTGCTGAATGGATCAATCATTCAGGAAAAGGAGGTTAATTGGCTTTAGGAACACTCTCTTCATTTTCCTCTTCAAGCCCCTTAGGTGGAGATGGAGGTTGGTTATCTGAAAGCACTCTTCTAGACCTGAGGTTGATTTCTTGAATTTACATAGCATAGGCAGGGTAGGATGTCTCTCCACTATAGACCCGTTGTGCCTGTTTGTTGTTTGAGTTCAGATTTGGTTGAGCAAGCATCTAAGGTTGGTTAGGTGGAGTAGGATGAATGAGTTGTGGTTGAGATGGAGGTGGATGCAGTAATGCTGGAGATTGGTTGAATGGGTGCTTCCACCCTTGTGATGGGGTATTCCACTGAGGTTGTGGGGGAGCATATGGGTAAAATGATTGATTGGTAGGTTGGGAATGGACCATGAAGGATGAGCAGGAGGACACCAAGGGGGAATGGATGCATTCTGATTGACATTGTAATATAAATATGATGCCCCTTGCATGCCCTGTTGGTATGGTTGAGGTCCTTGAGGCCTCCTTTGATTGATATAACATAGTTGTTTAGCCACACCTTCAATTCCTTGATGTACAAATTTCAATCTAGGTAGAGAACGAATCTTATCTGTGGAGTGGTTTTCCTCACAGACCGAGCAGACCTCTATAACATTCAATGGACATTCATTTCCAGGGTGCCTTCTCGTGCATCTAGGGAAAAAAACAACTAAGGTTCTCTCTGCTTCCTCCTCCTTCCTCTTGATCTGCATGGTGTCCATTTGTAAAGCAAGGGTATGCAACATTTCACTCTTAAAGTCATACAACATGTTTCTAATTTCACTCTTGATAGATGTGTTGGAGGAGGATGAACTGACCAAAGCTTGACCCTACCCTTCTTTTTGTTGGGTGTGTGTTATATTCTTTCCCCGACTACCCCATGCGGTAGCCTCCCATGTACATTGCGCTAGGCGCAGCAGGGGGGTGATTGCCCCCCCTGGTCGGGGGGTATGCAGGGGCGGGGTAGCCCTCCTGCACGGGGTTTGGGGCAATGACCTAAGATTTTTTTTTGGACCCTATATTAGGTGGGTGGACCTACCTATGGTTTTGTGCATGGATTTCGCACATCGTTTTGGGCATGATGGTTTTTTGTCCATGGTATTTTGTAGATCCGATCAAGAAAACCATGGTTATGTTCTAATCCAGGGTTAATGGATTGGGGTTTATGGATGCTTCAACATGTATATATATGTATGGTAGTCCTGGTTTTGGGATCGGGGGGGAATTTTCTGTGTATATCTGTTTTATGTTTTATTCTCTTGCCATTGTTTATTTCCTAATTTTTAGAATTTGTATGCAGGTAATTTCTATACAGGGTTAAAACCTACATTTGGTATCAAAGATGTTTTGGCTTCAAGGGAACTCTTTTGCTACCGAGGGGTTTTGCTCGGGCTTGTGGTAGACCTTGTTTAGTGGGAGATCTGCCGGATCAATTCTTGTGGTGAAAAAAGATGGTGAGAAGTGGAAAGATAGAGATCTAGAAATTTAATGGTTAGAGTTTTGAGTTGTAGAAACTCAAGATGGAGGATCTGCTGGTGGATAAAGATCAGTGGATCCCGGTAGATCAAGGTACTAAACCAACAACAATGCGAGCTGAAGACTTGGTGAAGTTGGATCAGAAGGCAAAGAGAACAATACAATTGTGTGTCTCAGATTCAGTATCGCTGAATGTATCAGGGGAAGCTGCAGTGAAGGATTTATGGGACGAGTTAGGGACTTTGTAACAATCTAAGTCTCTGGTGAATAAACTGTTCCTACGGAAAAAAGGGTATAACCTGAGGATGAATGATGGAGACTCAGTGACAAAGCATCTAAACGCCTTTAATACTGTGGTAAGCCAGTTATTATCTATTGATACTAAAATTTCAAATGAAGATAAGTGCATCAATTTGTTGTGTTCTCTACGAGATTCGTGGGATAGTCTAG
This sequence comes from Pinus tabuliformis, assembly GCA_031772625.1. Lineage (NCBI taxonomy): Eukaryota > Viridiplantae > Streptophyta > Pinopsida > Pinales > Pinaceae > Pinus > Pinus tabuliformis. Next base: position 42,223,762 of record CM062813.1, read on the forward strand.
TTGTTGAAATAGGTACCAATGCAACTGCATTGCAGTTTGATGAAAAAGTTTCATCCTTGCTATTGGAGGAGATGAGATGGAAAAATATGAAGGGCCATAATGGTGACACCTTGTCTATACGAGGATGGTCCTAGAAGAACAGAAAAAAAAAATCCTCGTGTGGGAGATCTAAATCTAGAGAGAGATCTAAATCTCCAGGAAAACCTATAAAGGTTTGCTGGAAATGAGGAAAGGAAGGGCACTTCAAAAGGGACTCTAAATCTATAGCTCTTGAGAAAGGAAAGGTATCTGATGCTGCTCCTTCTACAGAGGTGAAAACCACCTCAGATGAAGGTGGGGATGTGTACTTGTCTTCTTCTTCAAGTACACATGTAGATCATGAGGCATGGTTGATTGAATCAGGTGCATCCTTTCACTTCACTCCCCATAGAGAGTGGTTCTGCGAGTATGAGAAATATGATGGCGGTGATTTCTTCTTAAGGGATGATAGGAAGGCTAGAATCGTTGGTCGTGGAAAAATCAAGTTGAAGTTGCAAGGTGGAAGGATTAGAACACGTTTGGGTGTTCTACATATTCCTGCATTGGCCAGAAATCTGATTTCTGTAAGCAAGATGGATGATGCAGGTGTAAAAACAATGTTTGAGAAAGATGCCTGCAAGATGGTTCTCGGAGCACTGGTATTGATGTGGGTAGTTCAGATTGGAACTTTGTACAAGCTTTAGGGTAGCACTGTTATTGATGGGTGTAATAGTTCTGTAGTTCCTGAAAGTGGAGCAGAAAAGCTAGTGGTCTTTGGAGAAAATACCATACTATGGCATCAAAGGCCTGGACATATTGGCAAAAAGGGCCTTCGAATACTTCATGGTAATGATGGTAGAAGGTGTGTCTAATTTATCTCTGGATTTTGATTTCTGTGAAAATTGTGCATATGTGAAGCAGAATCAGGCGAGTTTCCCCTCTAGTGCTAAGAGGGCAAAACGAATATTAGAGCTTGTGCACAGTGATGTGTTTGTACTTATGTCAGTTCCATCATTGGGTAAGTCTCTGTACTATGTATAATTTATAGATGATCTCACAAAGAATACATGGATATATTTCCTCAAGAAGAAATCTGAATTCTTTGACAAGTTTAAAGAATTTAAGGCTTTGGTGGAAAACCAGACAAAGAAGAAGATAAAGGTGTTGAGGACAGATAATGGTGGAGAGTTTTACAAGAAGGAATTTGAAGAGTTCTATAAGAAGTGTGGTATAGAACGACAAAATACTATTCCATACACACCTCAACAAAATGGAGTTGCAGAAAGAATGAACATGATGTGGATGGAAAAGGCAAGAAGCATGCTCAGTGGTGCCGTGTTAGGACAAAAATTATGGGCAGAGGCGGTGGAGACTGCATGTTACTTGGTTAACAAATCACCTTCATCAACGTTGGAGGATAAGACTCTACAAGAGGTATGGATTGGTAAGAAACCTTCTCTTTCACATCCGAGGGTATTTGGATGTGATGCATATTTACATGTTCCAAAGGAGAAAATAACAAAGTTGGATAGTAAATCTCAAAAGGTGCATCTTTATTGGGTATAAGGATGGTTTGAAAGGTTATAAGCTTTGGAACCCAGAAACAAGGAAGGTTGTGTACAACCGAGATGTGGTGTTTAGAGATGTTATTAAACATGAAGTCTTACCAAAGGAACCTGAGAAGATAGAGTTTGAGCTAAAGGAGGAAGAATCATACTCTACAACAAATGAGGAATCAGAAGATGATGAGCCACAAACTCCATTTGTGAGAAGATCAATTCGAGAAAGAATGTAGCCAGAAAGGTATAGTCCATTTTCTTTCTATTCAAATTTTTCTTTATCTATTACTGATGATGATCCCACAACTGTGAGGGAAGCAATAGATTCAGAGGATGGAAGACTTTGGAAAGAGGCCATGGTTGATGAAATGGCATCTTTGCACAAAAATGAGGCTTGGGATTTGGTGGAGTTGCCATCTTGAAGGAAACTCATTGGCAACAAATGGGTGTTTAAGAAGAAGATGAATGCAGAAAGCAAGGTGGAGAAATACAAAGCTTGGTTGGTAGCAAAAGGTTATCCCCAGGTGTGGAGAATTGATTTTGGTGATATTTTTTCACTTGTTGCCAAGGTAGCTTCTATTAGATTACTTTTATCTGTTGCTGTAGATTTTGATTTTGAGGTAGAACAGATGGATGTGAAGACATCATTTCTTCATGGGGATCTAGAAGAAGAGATCTACATGAAGCAACCTGAAGGCTTTGCGGTGAAGGGTAAGAAAGAACTGGTATCCAAGTTAAAAAAGTTTCTATATGGGTTAAAACAGTCACCAAGGATGTGGTATCAGAAATTTGATATATTTATATAGGGACTTGGCTTCACCAGAAGCAAAACAGATCATTGTGTGTATTTTAAATTAATTGGTGACTGTGTTATTTATCTGGTCGTGTGTGTGGATGATATGTTGTTGGTTGGAAATGAAAAAAAAATTATCCAGGATTTGAAGACCCAATTGTCCTCCAAATTCAACATGAAATATTTTGGTGTTGCAAACTATATTTTGGGCAAGGAAATTAAACGATATCAGGCAAAGAGGAAGCTCTGGTCAAACCAGAGAAATGTCGAGACAATACTGCAGAGGTTTAATATGTAGGATAGTAAACCAATGAAGGTTCCCATTCCTGTAGGTGTAAATTTAATTGTTGAACAGTGCCCCAAGACACAAGAAGAGGAAGAGGACATGTCCCGTGTTCCATATGCAAGTGTAGTCGGTAGCCTGATGTATGCAATGGTCTGTACTAGGCTAGACATTGCACATGCAGTGGGAGTATTGAGCAGGTTTATGTCAAAACCAAGAAAGGAGCATTGGACAACATTGAAGTGGGTTTTCAGATATTTGCATGGCACTAATGATTATGATTTGTGCTATTAAGGAAGACTAGGATTGGACAAAGTTTTGGACATCCGTGGCTTTGTTGATGTAGACTGGGCTGGAGATTTGGATTAGAGAAGATCTACAAGTGGGTATGTGTTTAACCTATTTGGAGGTGCAGTATGTTGGATGACTAAGAGGCAGTCTGTAGTGGCACTTTCAACTATGGAGGTAGAATACATGGTAACCACTCATGCAAGCAAGGAAGCAGTTTGGTTGCAGAGGTTGTGCTCAAGTACGAGGTTAGTACAACGAACTATAAGGATAGGATGTGACAACCAAAGTGCAATTTTCTTGGCAAAGAACCCTGCTTATCATTCAAAGACAAAGCACATTGATGTTCAGTATCACTTTGTGAGGGATATGGTTGAGGACGCAAATGTGTTGCTGGTAAAGGTGGACACTTTGAAGAATACTGTAGATGCATTAACAAAGTCTATGAGCATTGAGAAGTTCTCTTAGTGTAGAGAAACGATGGGAGTTGCAGGCCTGGATCAATGAATACGCTCTCCTGTGGCCCTTGTGGAAAGAAAACAACAAGTGGGAGAATGTTGGGTGTGTGTTATATTCTTTCCACGACTATCCCACATGGTAGCCCCCTTGCGTGGGGTTTGGGGCAGCGCCCCGGAAATTTTTTTTGGACCCTATATTAGGTGGGTGAACCTACCTATGGTTTTATGCATGGATTTCGCACATGGTTTTGGGCATGATGGTTTTATGTCCATGGTATTTTGTAGACCCGGTTAAGGGAACTATGATTATGTTCTAATCCAGGGTTAATGGATTGGGGTTTATGGATGCTTAGACATGTATATATATGTATTGTAACATTGAAAAAAAATGAAAAATCAATCTGGTAGCCACGGTTTTGGGATCCAGGGGAAAATATCTATGTATATCTGTTCTATGTTTTATGCTCTCACCATTGTTTATTTTTTATTTTTTAGAATTTGTATGCAGGTAATTTCTGTACGGGGTTAAAAACTACACTTTTTGGCAGCCCTAGAATGATTTTTGAAAAATGTCTTGATATCATCATAAGATAGTTGATAGATGTCCCCTCTAGGCAACATGTTTATGGTTTCTATGATATCTTCCCTCATCCCTCTAAGGAGGACTAACTTGAGTGATTCAGCATCAAGGGTGCATCTGGCCCTTTTTTAGCTGAGTTGGAACCTTTCCTCATAATCTTCCAAGGATTGATCATGTCCCAAGGTCATTCTCAAGATTTCTTCTTTGGTGTCCCTGGACCTACAATAGTCCCTATACTTGACATTGAAGGATTGCTACAATTGAGCTGAGGAAGTGATGTTGTCCCTAGGTAAACCCATGAACCAGTGCAAGGCTGCATCTTTAAAGGTGGATGGGAACAACTTCAACTTCTGGTCATCAAAGGTATAATCATAAGTTCCGCAGATGACATCAAACTCAAACAAGAAGCTATCAGGGTCTTCTGAGATTAAGCCATGGAAGTGAGGAAGGGTAGAGGGGCTTACATTTTTCATCCTAGCATCTCCATTAGTCTCTCTAATGGGAAAAGCACCTTCATTTCTATTTTCAGCCATGTTGTAAGTGTGTGGAAGAGTTTCTTCTTCTTCTTCCCCAATAGGCTCTTCAAAGATCTCTGGTTGTTCACCTAATGGGTCCTCTAGCTCCCCTGCAGTCAGAGAGGGAAGATGACAACCACCGAAGAAGAGGGAAGGTTGACTGTCTGATGGTGTGGGGGTATTTGGAAAAAATTTCCCTAAATTGTCTCTACTCCTACGAGGCATGAAAGGGATTTTTTTTAGGTCTTTTTTAGAATCACTTGCAAAATAGAAAGAAAGCAGAAATTGCAACTATTTACTGAATGCAAAACATAAAGAAAGAAGAAATTGCAACTATCTACTGAATGCAAAATAGAAAGAAAAACATAAATTACATCTACCTAGACACCTCCCCGACAACGACGGCAAAAAGTGACGAGCCTCAGTATTGCAGCAAGGATGTTGCAAATCTTAGGGCTACCAACTTTACTTTATCAACCCGAGGTTTCGTACAAACTTGGAGGTGACAATGCTATACGCACAACAAATGCAACATTCTACTCATGTCACTTCTCGACTGGGGTGATAGACAACTAGGGTTTCAATCCAGTCTTCTATTGAACAGAAGATGTGTGACTACTAACAGTGAATGTAAAGATAGTTTTATTATAGGAAAGTAAATGCTTGTCTATTTAGGAAATGATAGTTATTGAATAGAAAATGCCATGAATCATCTAGCTAGGAAATGACAAAAATTACTTTCAAAAAAGAACTAATCTAACCTTGCCATTTATCATCTCACTATTTGGACTAATTGGACATGGGAATTTATTTTATCATCTTATGATCCATATATACATGCACTAACTATCTCATGTTGCATTTGCAGAAAAAGAGTCTTTTAATTTCCAAATTCAGAAATGTAAATGCTATGTTATGTTATCTGATCTTGCAAGGGGAAAAGGCATGGGAGAGCTGGTGTCAAGTGGCACTTATAGGCATGGAATCCAAGATGAGGTCCTAACCTATACTCAAACTAGCATTTCTGATCAAACAAGGTCAAACAGGCTACTACAGGACTGCTATAGGATGTCCTAGTTTGCTATAGGATGTTTTGGTTTTCTATAGGAAATTAGTTACAAGCTTTAGGGGGGAAAGAATAGTGGAATAAGGTGTTGGAGAGATGTATGACAATGAGAGAAGGTGTAAGGAAGGTGCACATTACCCAAGGCTAAGACCAGCACTTGAGGGAGGTTGGATTTTCCCAAGGTGGCTACAAAATAAAGATTCGAACTGTTATCTCCTAGATTGACCTCAGGCTGAAGGGAGGCAATGCCAGGGTAACCATAAACCAAGCTTAGCCAAGTAGCTAGCTCTACTAGGCCAGGTGAGGGCTCTCTCCGTAAGGATCTCAGTCAAGATGGCTGGATCAGGTAAAGGATTTTAGGCTAGGTATAGTAGCACGAAAGTTTTGATTGGATTTTGTAAGGGTTTTGCCAGATCAGGAGGAGCTGGGCAATTTAGGTCTGGGAAATTAGGTTAGAAATGCACGGTGTTCTATGGGGCAAGGTAGGCATAGGCTTTAACACTCTAGGGCTTGATGGGGTGAGATGTTTAAGACCAGTGAGAAGCTAAGAAGGGCATGTGACAATCATGGATCCTTCCTGGACTACAGAAAACATGAAATGGTGAATGGTTTCCCAAGGCAGAGCACTGATGCAATCGATTTTACCTATCAAAACATTCAACTAGAAGCAATGAAAAGATTGATGGCATACATAAAACATAAAAAAATATAATCACAGAAGAAGAAACTGTACTAGAACTCCATACCATAGGGATCCCATAAAAATAGCTGCAAATCTTATTAATTTCCTGCCAAACTGCTTATAAAGGTGTACAATCAAGCTCTGAGCATCCACACTGAGTCCAACTCATAAAATTATTGAGAAACTACATGATATAGGCCTCACAACAACTAATATTAGCCTCAGGGGTCGAATCCATGAGAGGAGGAGCAGTTACACAAAAGGCTGAACTGGTAGCTAAAGACTAGGGTGATCAAACTGACTCATCCCTAATATGAAGCAAACTGATTCATTACATGCCACTTAGGCCATTCATCTGATGTATCTACCCTAGGTAACAAAAACACACTTTAATTACATCATCATTATGAATTACATCAGTGAAAAATCAAAATCCGACAGGTGAAAAAGTATTTTCTCAGAGAAACAGTGAAAAATTTGGTTGCCTGTCAAGTGCACAGCGCCAGTGTCAAACGTGCAGTGCTTGAAGGAAGTGCGCAACACCATCTTCAAGGTGAGTTTTGACTACCTTCCTGGTGTCCAAATCTAGCTCAGGATAGCTCATTGGAAAGCTTATCTTGTCTAGTTTCCAAAAATGCCCCTAGTTGCCAACTTGAGCTTGATTTGACCCTCAAAAACTGCAATCTTCAAAGACTTCTCAAACGCGCAGTGCCTGGCTCAGAAAATAGGTAGAAACATGATTTTTAGGTGGTTTTTTGCCTTTTCCACCTAGTAGTTTTGACTTTCAAATCTGGAAACATGGTTTTCTTGAGTGTAAATTCTCTTCTAAATCCAATGGTGGTGGCCATTCCTCCAACAGATGCCCCAAAAAGGTGTGCAACGCCCTAGGTGCTACGCGTTTGACCAAGGGACTAATACAAAAATTACTGAAGGAAGTGCGCAGCGCCAAGAGGAAACACGCAACGCCACTTTCAGGTCCATTTTTGCTACCTTCCTAGTGTCTAAATTAGGTGTGGGATAGATCGTTGGAAATATTGTTGAGTATACTTTCCATAACATCTTGAATTTTTCAATTTGGAGCTCATTTGCCTGTCAAAAGCTCAATCTCCCAAGACTGGTCAAAATGTGAAGAATGAGGCTGCCAAAATGCACAGTGTTGTTCCAGTCAACTTTTGGAGGTCTTCCTCAACTCCAAATTTAGCTCATGATAGCTCATTAGAAATCTCTCTGTGTCTAGTTATCACTTGACTCATCAAACAAGTCTTTTGGACATTCCAGCTAGGAGAAATATGGATTTTTCCAAAGTCACTCCAGAAGTGCAGCAACTATCCTGAAGCAAATGATGTTTTAGACATTTCTCCCAAACCATGAGACCTGTGTAAAAAAATGAATGAGGTTTTTCTTCTTGAGTCTATGATGGACAAAAATCTCTCTCACTTTTGTCAAATTCATCTGTTCTGGCTCAGAAACATCATTTGAATAAAACCTATCCCGATGTGTGGAACATGGGATTTGTAGAAATGAAGGGAAACGAAGGGGATGAGGGGCTTCTAATTTCTTGAGAAATTTTTTTGGAAGTAGGGAGGGATGTTAGGAATCAGGGGAAAGTGGAATTTCAATGATTGAGTGAGGGGAAGGGGTCCAAAAGGGCAAAACATAGGCCTAACCTAGAAAAGTGTCAAATTGTAGCAATAGGATATGGTTTGTGGGAAAATGATGAATTTAAGGGATATCAATGATGGAAAGTGTTTAAGAAAGTATTTTAAGGGAAGGGGAAGGTGTATGAGCATCAGGATACAAGTTTTGTTGATGATTTGACTGTCCAAGGAAAATTACCTTCAAAACCCTAGGAGAGGGAAATGAGCCTTACCTAAGCACAACTGAAGCACAAACAAGGTGTAAAATGAACCATTGGAACTTGAAATAATGATGACAACCCTTTGAATGATTGTACGCTCAACTGAATGGTGATATGGACCGATACTTGGAAAACTTTTGGAAGGAGTGAAAACAATCCTAGACCTAACACCTAGTGACCAAATTTTACTTGAAGACTCACTGAAATGACAAAATTTTGACTTTGACACCCCAAGACCACTTTATAAGAGCATATTTGATCACTGGTGGAAGGCTGCAAAGACTGACACTAACACGAACTATGGGCTGATATGCCTTGGTAGAAGGTGTAGAAGACTTAAGTGAAGCTATTTGAATGAGTTCCTCCCTGCAGATCAACGATCCCTACAACACAACCTATTTTCCTCTTCATCTATGTATCACTATATACCAACATGGAAAATATGAGTTGAATTTTGGGAAAGCTAATATACTTATCGCTAATGACTAGATCTATGGATTAGAATGCCTTCTAAGCTATGGAAAACTTAAAAAACAAAATAACAATTGCAGGTGCTTCCAAGAAATCATGAACAATGATTTGTTTAAGCATGGAACTTAATCTATGTAATGACCAAAAGACAAACTTTATTTTTGGGGTTTTTAGAGTGGGGCCCTCTAATCATGATCCCACAAGGGAGATGAGGAAGAGGCCACTGTCACAAGATTTTCTGAAGTACTTTCCTTCACTATTGCACCACTGATCTAATTCTTCAAACTAATGGGAACAAGGTTAAGCAATCATTCAAATACTTGTTAAGCTAAAAAAAACATAAATAATCTCAGTAGCTAACTATCATCTTAATCTATGAATACAGATACAAAAAGAGGAACTTCTGCTGCTAGGATTGGGCCCTAACCCAAGAGCTTTAGCCCTCTAAGTCAACTCAGTGCTGGATCAAGGTCGAATTTCTCATTATCATCAAAATGTCAAATACAACATAGCAAATAACAATCACAATGTTTCAACTCAAATTTCCTCTAGGCTACATCAAAAAATCGAATCCTAATGAGTCCCTTGGCTCTCTTATTTATACAAACTGAAGCTACCAACAACTTCCTAAAAAATAGGGAGACTTGGCTCCCTAACTCAAGAATAACTTGTCTTTGATTGTCACTGGCTTGGTTGCCAATGAACTCGGCTTGCTTGGCTGCTAGTAACTCCGAGCTGATGAGATATGGTGGAGGAATCTTCGAATGATTTGAGGAGTAAAGGAGGGAGACCAATCTCCTAAAATCTCTCTTGCTTGTCCACCTCGAGTTCCTGCACTTAAATTAGCCCAAATCTGCTCCAATTCCTGCATTTAATACATATTAGGCCACATTACCTAGCAACTCACCTTTACCCTTATCACTAAGAAAAATATAACAAAATATGTAAATAAATGTGAGAAAAGTCAATTTTAATAAGCTGGAGAGTGGCAATGTGATCCATATAGTTTACCTATTGATGAGCCTCATCACACTTCATACTTTATATGATGACATACTATGTCGATTTCATCTAGTTAATTTTTAACCCATGCATTCCCGCATTCCCTTGAGGGAGGAGATCCTTTCTTTTGATTATGTTCCAAGATAGAACATTGATCCATGTTACCTGCAACCATATGACATGACTTCCACAATATCAAATGTAAGCATACATACCTCATTTTCCTTTGGGTCATCCATACTTCTTGCAACAACTTCCTTGATTGAAAGAGCTTCAATCCCTTGATCTGCTTCACTCTTATGTCATCATACCATCATCCCATGAACTCCACAATTTTCGAACTCTTGATGAACACTTGCTTTTCCTCATGATTGGTGAACCTTTCGAGGAATATTCCATCATAGAATCTAGAGGATCTGGAGTATCCCCATCAACAGATGCTTCGTTTTGACATATGTATGATAAACCTTGTCCTAGATGAACTTGCCACTTATGTTCCCAAAGAGATTCTCAAGAGCTATATCCTTGACTTCCATAGATTCTAACCATCTTTCATGCTTCTCTATGATGATGTCCCAAGCTCTTGATTTCAATGTTTCTATGATGCCTTGATGCATCCCATTTAGTGAATCATGATAACCATATCTTACAACAAAAGACTTAGGAATTTGAGAAGAACTTATGTGAGGAAGGCTATCTCAGTAATAGATATCTCTTGCTTCCTCTTTTTTGGACTTTTTCTTTTGAGCTTCCTCTACTTATTTGGCGATATGGGCTTCTTCTCTTCCTCTTTTGTTGTCCTTCTTGATATTAGGACAATCTATTTTGTAGTGTCCATGTTCCTAACACCCATAACATTGAATTTTAGAGACGTCCCTTTTCTTTTTCCAAGAACCAAACTTTCTAAAATTTCCCTTTATTTTTATCATTGTAGCATAAGCTTGATTTTGCTCACCTTCTCCCACCTCAGATTTGGCCTTTTGTCTAGATTCTTCAATCTTACATAGTGACCATAGATCCTAGATTGGAGTAGCTTCTTTCTGTTGATTTTTGTAGCATTAGATGTGCTTTTGCCTTGATATTTTGTAGAGAGTCTAAGACACACGCATTCCCCAATACCTAGAAATTGTTTGGGAAAATTCCACATAGAGATGTTTTAATTAAAATAATTAACCTTTTTAAATGGTTCCCTAAGTCTAAACTTAGGAAATTGGGTTAATTAAAGGGTATTAATTAAATCAGGTGTGAATATTCTAGAAAAGACGAGGATCAACTCCTAGGTAATCTTAGCCATTGACTATGTTTTAATCTTCGCCTTTGGTTCTCCAATGAGAGATTATAAGAAGGAGTTCGATGGGCACTTGGAGAACACACTTATGCAGTTTGATTTTGCTAGGAATTTGATTTCCTGAGTAGCAGTAGTGAGTTGTTGGAAGTGACTAAGTAAAATTGAAGCAGTGAGATAAGGGCATGGATAGTAGATTGGAGGAGAGTTTTCCAAATATGAGGAGTGCAAGGCAGTGAAGACAAAGAGAGGTTCAGAGAGCCAGCGCAGTGCCACATAGAGGCAATGTAGAGTTTCAGAGGGAGTCCGAGATTCAGCTTATCAAGTCGGATTCCAGAGTCGAAAGCTGGGGTGTGAGACCAGAGGGCTAGAGGATCAAAGTTCCAACCAACATGAGATTAGAGAAGGAGGTGACACAGAGCCCAGAGAATGTGATGCAAATCTGCGTAGGATGACATAGAGGCTGTCTAGAGGCAACCATCCAGAGTCTGGATCAGATTCGGATCGCAAGTGACAGTGTGAGATTTTTCTCACTATCTCCTTGTCATTATTTCTCCGTACCATATTTCTAGTTTGGGCATCTAATGATTTGTACATAATAATTAAAACCCTTAGCTGCTGCACCGTTTTTCCCACATTGGGTTTTTCTGGGAACATTTGTCGAAAAACAACAATGTATATGTGTGTGTTTATTTCTCTCCAGTTCAATATTTAGTTTCTGCAATATTTTGTTTTTGGTAGGCTTCCGTGTATGTATTTCAATATTTGCTATAGAAATCTGCAAGTAATTTGTTCAAGTAATTTAACAAATAGGAGAAATATCATCAGTTTGTTGTAGTAGGGATTGATTCACTAATTTTTCACATGGTATTAGAGCATAGATCGTAAACGAGAGACCTCAATGCAGAAGGAAGGAGGCAGTTCGAATTTCTACGTAGGCAACAAATTGAAACCCTCAGGGGCAACGTATTTCCTTGGCCAGAAGGGTCAGTTTTTCATGGGAATTTTTTCTCTAAGTGAGTCGACAGAGAATAAAATTTCCCAGATCGAAGAGTTCCAGATGTAGAAGGGAGCATCGTACTTTTCCTTGCAGAGTAGATCTTCAGCTGAGATAGTTATTTTGTAGCAATTGCTGGTAGAATAGTGCCGGAAGGAGAGAAGAGCACATACTGAGGGAATTCCTTCCTCAGAGGACTTCTAGCGAAGAAGTTCAAATTTTCCTAGCGGAGCAGCAATAGATGTGTTTAGGATTGTCACTCCAGAAGGGAGTACGAATAGTTGGGCAGAAACTGCCAGAGAAGAAGAGGAAGCAATTCGAATTTTTTAAGGAGAGATGGCATCAACTGGGTGTAGAGATCAAGATCAGTTGGACGGAGCCTCCAAATATGTGATCTAGAAGGTTAGGATCTCCTGCCTTCCAGATGAGCATGATCTCAAAACTTATGTTGATAGTGTGGTAGTTGTACCTACCAATGCAGATCCACTCAAGAAGTATAAGGCCCAGATGGTGATAGCTAAGAGGATCATTCTTGACAGAGTTGGAGATCATGCGGTATCCCATATAGTTGGTAATGATCTTGCCTGACAGATGTGGGAAGCATTAGCTACACCATACAAAGTATCTTTCGAGCAACAAAATATGTACTTAGAGGAGAAGTTGAGACACATGAGGATGTAGAAAGGGAAGCATGTAAACCCCTTCCTTATGAGGCTTCAGGATGTTTGGGACCATCTAGCTTCAGTAGGATCAACACCCAAGCCCTCAGAGTTTGTACGATTAGTTCTAAATAACGTTTATGAAGATTGGAAAGTTTTCATTTAGAGCATCATGGGCAGAGAAAAACTGCTAGATTGGGAACATGTGTGGGATGATCTGCAGCAGGAGGAAATGAGCCGTGATCTGGTGAAGGCCACCATCAGTGGGATGAAGTAGGTGAAGGAAGAGGAGGACATGGCCCTTGCATCAAAGGGGCATCAGGAGCAACGCAGAAGCAAGAAGGATATTCGAAGATCAAGTGCTTTAGGTGTGGTGAGATGGGCCACTACAACACTCAGTTTCCTCTCAGAAAGAAGGACAAGGAGGAGAATTAGGATCAAAAGGCTACATTTGCTGAGATCGATAGGCTGTCCTCTAGACTGGAGGAAGAGTTTTCCATGATTTCCGAGATGCCTCCAGGGGTGAGGTGGGGCGATTTGGAGTTGTAGCCCCAAAGAGCTATAGGATGGGCAGGATCCTTGAGGATTCCACCTCTTGGATCAAGACCTTGGTATGAGAGCCCATAATCAACAGTAGTAGGATGGACTAGTGGCAATTGGTGTAGTTAGGTGCCAGGGTGACAGATGCAGTAGCTAGTAGTGGTCTGAGACTGAGCAACAGAGCAGAGTTGGCAACAATGTATTTGGAATAGAGCAGAGTCAACATCAGCAAATAGGCTTTAGTGGCAACACAAAGTATAACAAAATTTAGGACTCAAGTGACAGATGCATCATATTGACCATAGTTGGTTCAATATTTTGGATGCTTTTTCGTTGCAGTTGCAACAACAACAACAATTGGAGAGGGTTGCAGTGCATATGAGGTGTTGGTAGCAGATCAACAGGGCCGACAACAACATGAATGTAGCCCATATCAGAGTTGCGTAGTAGTTGATGGGCAATAGAGGCAGACATCAACAACACAAAAAGAGATGGTGCAGAGACAAAGTGATACTTCAGTCGGTTGCAACACTAGAGCACATTCCTCGCTAAGAGGGAGTGTAGATTTCTATAGAATTGGATGTCCTCTTGCCTCGAGATTTTGCAGAGAGGCTTAGACACATGCATTCCCCAATACCCATAAATCGTTTGGGAAAATTCCACCTAGAGATGATTTAATTATAATTAACCTTTTTAAATGGTTCCCTAAGTCTAAACTTAGGAAATCTGGTTAATTAAATCAGGTGTGAATCTTCTAGAAGAATATGAAGATAAACTCCTAGTTAATATTATCCATTGATTATATTTTAATATTGGTCATTGGTGCTCCAATGCGAGATTATAAGAAGGAGTTTGATGGGAACTTGGAGAACACACTTGTGTAGTTCGATTTTGCTAGGAAGTCGATTTCCTGAGTAGCAACTGTGAGTTGCCGGAAGTGACTTAGTAAAGTCAAAGCAGTGAGAGAGGGGAAGGGATGGTAGACCAGAGGAAAGTTTTCCAGATCCGGGGAGTGCAAGGAAGAGAAGACAGAGAGAGGTTTAAAGAGGTAGCACAGAGCTTCAGAGGGAGTTTGAGATTCAACCGGGAAAGACGAATTCTAGAGATAGAAGCCGAGGTATGAGATTAGAGAGCTAGAGGATCTAAGTTCCAACCAGCAGGAGAGCAGAGGAGGAGGTGACACAGAGCCCAAAGGCTGTGACATAGATCTATGTAGGTTGACGCAGAGGCTGCATAGAGGCAGCGTGGGGCCAGCCATCCAGAGCCTGGATAAGATTCAGATCGCTAGTGACAGTGTGAGATTTTTATCACTATCTCGTTGTTAGTATTTCTCTGTATCAGATTGCCAGTTTGGGCATATAATGATTTGTACTCAGATTACTACTACATAATAAATAAAACCCTCAGCTACTGCACCGAATTTACCACATTATGTTTTTCCGAGGACATTTTTCCAAAAACAACAATGTATATTTGTGTGTTTATTTCTCTCCAATGCAGTATTTAGTTTCCACAATATTTTATTTTGTGTAGGCTGTAGTGTATGTATTTCAATATTTTCCATACAAAACTGTAAGTAATTTGTTCAAGTAATTTAACAAATGCGAGAAATATCATTAGTATTTTGCAGTAGGAATCAGGTCACCAATTTTTCACACTTTATTCCCATAAACACTTGAAGTAAAGTTACCCCACTCCTCTGGTAGTGCATTTAATACAACTGTATTCATTTCACTATCAGACATGACTTCTCCCAGATCTTGTAGTTGATCCCATATCTCAGATATCCTCATAAAGTATGAGGCTATTCCATCTTCCCTAGAAATCTTCAACTTGTAGAGTTCTTGCCTTCATGAAATGACTTCTCCAACAGTGCTTACGGAATACAACTCTACTAGTTTGTCATAAATTTCTTTTGAAGTTTCAATTTTTTATACATATGGGATGAGGGGATCCTTGATGGATTCTATGAGAATCCTTTGAGCCCTAACTTCCCCTTTCATATATTTGGAAAGAGCTTGATCATCTTCCTCTCTTGGTTTAGTGATAGATCCTTTGACATGTTCCAAAACCTCATTTTCAATGAGATTCAAATCTGTGCTTTCTTCCATGCAAGATAGTTTGAAACCCCAACCAATTTGTTGCTTTCCTTGCAAAAAGACATTTTAACAAATTCAAATGTAGACCTAAATATACTTACTTGATAGGATGCTCCTTCTTCTTACTGATTCCTTGATATTTATGATGATATAGAGGATAAAAAAAACTTGTCCTTGATGAAGGTAGTTTTCTTCAAGAATGATCCTTGATCCCACAAAGAGTGAGATGATACCACCTTTTGATCTAGTTTCCTTTGGATGAATAGTCTTCAAAACATTTTGAGTAGATGTAGGGTTTTTCACTTCTCCTTCTTGATGATGACCCCAATACTCCTTTGCAAACTTCTTTGATCTAGGATTATGATGCTTCCTTTGACTTCAAGATGATCTTTGCTTTGACTCCTTCCTCGAGATTTAATCCTTGCGTGTCCCTTGATAAGATGCCCTTCCTTGACTTAGTCAGCTTAGCTATGATTCCATGTTGAGAAATCGAGGGCATAGATATTAAGTGATTTCTCTTCTTTTAGTAACTGATTGAGAGTGCTTTTTACTTCTTTTACGTTGGGATCTTATTTTACTTAGTTTATTAGTGTTCTTCTTCATCAAACAAATACCAATGCATAAACCATAAAGAGATAAGATATGCAGAATATAGGCTATCATCCAGGGCAAAAACATCTCACTCTCTGAGAGGAAAACCCAAACAAATTCTTCTTATAGAGATTCCAATTGATGAATACCAAGACCAAGACCCTTGACCTATTTTCCACTCCAAGACCAAGACACAAACCTTCCTTGATGAGATCCTTCTTGAAACGACCTTGTAGCACTTTCCTCCTTCTATAGTCAATGCAAGTCAAACTGTCTATACTTATGGAATTTTCAGTCTCTTCCACAGATCTGGAACTCTCATCCTATCATTACCCCTACAATTTACATGTGTGGGTTGTTTGGAGATAACTCTCTTCTTCTCTTGACTAGGAGACTTAATCTTGTGACTTCGACAGGCATGTATGCTGGTGTGAAGATCTTCTTCTTGAATAATTTTCTGACAGTGTAAACCCTATTGTAGAGCCCTTAATATCAGTCACACGTGTGAGTACAAATAACCAAAAACAGTGCCAAACTAGTTCATATTTCCTTCCTTCTTCCCATCCTGGATTAGAGGCTATTAATTCTCTTTCTTGCACTGTCTGTTGTACTTCAAACCGAAGATCAAAAATTTGTGTCTAGAATGGAATCCAGGCTGCCAATAAATAGTTGTTTCCCATCATAATGAGCCGACATGAGTGCAGGTGAGCCGAAATATCCATTAAGTAGGTTATATACTCCATTTTGTAGCCGACTTCAAGGAGAGATTTTGTGTTTGGTCTTGGAAGGCTTACATACTTATTAAATGACTCATACAAGATGTAATATGCCCAAGAAGGGTCCTTCATACATGACATTGACTTGATTTGAATTTATGACCAACCTTAAGGACTCATAATGGAATTCATACTAAAAATAAAATTTCTTGCTCATGAAACCTATAACAACCCTGGTGAAAATTCCAGGTAATAAAAGTTAATAAAGGCAAAATACGACCACGGTTAAGGGAAACTTATTCCAAGCTGAATGTTTGGCAAAGATATCCTAGTGGGCATCACTGTATGTGTGTTTATGGCTAAGGAAATTGGCAAAGGCATTAAAAGGCAAAAAGGCATTTTTGGCACATTTATTTATGAAAATAAAGGAGATTAGGAGAAAAGTAAGGTGAAAGGTCACAAGTTGCATATGAGCAGGAAATTGAAGGAAAATAATGGAAAATGAAGAAAATAGAGGCCACATTAATAAAGAGGCTTTTGAGGATCAGTTGGTAACCATTTTCCAGTTCAAGTTTGGAGCTCTCTCATTATTCTCTCTCTCTCTCTCTCTCACTCTTGGTCACTTAGAGTTTTTGTGGAGCACTCTAGTTTGGAGCAAGGAAGGAAAAGTAGCCAAAGGGAAAGGAAGGAAAGAAAGGATCAAGGACAGTAAAGCAGGATCAAGCAAATTCAGCAGGAATACTTGTAGGCAACCTTTTGCATGTGTGATTTCCTAGCTGGTTTGGACATGCATGACTTTGCATGTTGGTGTATGGTTCTATTTTTGTTGGTGGCATGGTTTTTCCGGGTTATGACAGTGGTTTTTAGCCTAGCCTTACCTTTTTCCAGATGCCATGGTATGTTGGGATGTTTATCTCAGTTTTGAGCTTTGTTTTGTAGGATGGATTTTAGAATCTGGGGCAAAGGTGGTCTCAAGGTTCATTTCCAATGGCCCAAGAATTCCTTCACTGGTTTTGGTGAGATACACAGTAAAGCCCGAGGGAGAAGTCTTGGTTTAGGGCCTAGTGATCTGGGTTTGGGTTGCGGTAAATCTTGAGAGACTGGCCTCTGTATAGGGCCTAGTGATCCGGGTTTGGATTGCGGTAAGGCATGAGAGACAAGGAGACAGAAAATTACTCAAGGATAGTGATGGATTTTAGATGGCATTCCAAGTTCGGTTTGGTTGTGATCGGAGCACCAAGTTTGGTGTGATCACAGTTTGGTGAGGGTGGAGGTGGTTTAACCTTTGGATTCCCTTGGTTGTTCTTGGATTGGTTGTTCTATGAGATCCAACATTCATGCCTAGAATATGGAATGAGGGTGACTAGCTGAAAGAGAGATTTGGTTCAACCATGTCTATGGTTAGGTGGTACATGGAAGTCCTGAACCTGGTCGAATTTGCATATGATTAATAAAAGCTAAGTTCTCTTAATTTTTCACTAGTTTATATATGGATTTAATGGTTTTCATATCTCTGATATTTATATGGTTTTATGTTGGTTATAAGCATGGTTAAATCACTGGTTCATGTCGTGGTTATTTCATGTATTTGCTTGTAATTTCCAAATGGATGGATGCAAGACCTAATTGATGGTATACCAGTTCACGGGAGAAGGTGGTGATCCTTATGGTTATGTTTCATAAGTTCTTTCAGTCATTAGTATGCTCTGTCTTGTATCCTAGACCTGTAGGTTGCATTGATGCCGAGTGTTTGACAAAATGTCAGTCCCGGTTGGGGATGATCAGGCCTATTCCCGAGGTTGATTTTTGATTTATTTATATTTTCATCATGTCTTTTATGGATTCTGGAGGTTGTAATGAGTTTTGGGGAGAGGCCAGGATTCTGGGATAGAAAAGTGGCTCAAATCCTGGGGACGCTGGCACAGGTATGCTGAAAAGAGTCTAGGGATGCTGGCACATATGCTTATGAGAGAGACTTTGGCTTCTTGATGTTGTCTGAGTGGTTAACATGTCTTTTGAGGGTGTTGTTGCTGATGTGGATGGGTTTGTTTGATATGTTTCGTTGATTCCATTTCCTTAAGGTCACCAAGGAAGTTGAATCCCTTATAATGAAATCTCTTGTCTAATGTTTACCCCTGTTGGTGGGTAGCTTGGGTGGACCTGGGAGGAGGGGGTGTTACAAATTGGTATTAGAGCATGGTTGCACTCTCCTTGGGTGAAGGTGATTGGTCATGCATGAATGCCAGTTGCATGTGTGTCTCTTACACTTGAATTCCTTTTGCTTGTTGCATTTGCATCATGTTGATCATGAGTGTAGTAAGGTTGTCATGAGGAACTTGATGTTGATGTTGACTTTGTCATGATTAGGAATTTCTTATGCATGTTGATAGCTACATGTGGCAATGTGTACATTGGAGTAATGGCTGTTGTCATGCATGAGGTCATAGCATGCATTGTTGATATGGCCTTGCATTTATGATGGGATCCTAGCTAGAATGATGTTTATGCGTTAATAAACTTATTCAATATATGTCTATATGATATTATGATTATGTTATACATGTATCACACTGGTTTGATGATCTTGTAGACAAGGTGTCCTCCCTGAATTATGCTAAGGTACGTTGGCTCATTGTGATTTGGTTTTGCTAACGTAGTATGCTTTGCAGGAAAGAGATAAGATGGCTAACAAGGCGGTAGATTACATAGAATATCCC
This sequence comes from Pinus tabuliformis, assembly GCA_031772625.1. Lineage (NCBI taxonomy): Eukaryota > Viridiplantae > Streptophyta > Pinopsida > Pinales > Pinaceae > Pinus > Pinus tabuliformis. The sequence continues at coordinate 42,242,939 of CM062813.1, forward strand.
TAAGCATCAGATGGGTAGAGTGGTGCATGACACTCTTCTGATTTGGCAGACACATTGAGAAGCCCAAAGGAATAAATAAGGAGTTGCAAAGAAGACAATGATAAAATCATGCATGTACAAGAGAAACAAGCAGAGCTTAATACGATACTACTTCAGAGTTTGTCATATTTGCAACGACGGGGACAACTTCGGATTAGCCATGGAAACGAGGACAAAAATAATGGGGAATATGGTAGTATGACTCCTAGTAGACACATGTCGGATAGATATGACATGGTCAGAGATGGCAGACTATTGGACACTCCAGATAAGAGAGGTAATAGACATATGTACTATTCTAGTTCTGGTTCTGATAGGCATAATGATAATCATCGTTATCACCCTTACAGGAGGAGTGATAGGGGATAATTTATAGATGAGCTTAATAAATAAAATCTACCTACCTTTGATGGAGAGATGAAGAAATCACAGGATGTAGAGGCGTGATTGCTTGGTATGAAGAAATTCTTCCGATTGCATGATTATTTAGAAAACAGGGAAGCAAAGATAACCACTTTCAGTCTCAAATGTAAAGTGGATATTTGGTGGGAAGAGGTGAATAATGTTAAAGGTATACATGAGGAATATTTTAATTGGCATGAGTTTGAAAGGATTTTCAAGAAGAAGTACTTGTCGGAGAGGTACTATGATGATAGAGCTAAGGAGTTTTATGAGTTGCGGATGGGTTCTATGACAGATAAGGTGTATACTAGTAGGTTTTTGGCGCTGTTGAGATACATTCCTTACCTCAAGGAGGAGAAGGCCAAGGTTCAAAGATTCATCAGTGGATTTCCAGTAGCATACAGATATTGGATTGAGTTCGATGAGCCTAAATCATTGGAGGAGGCCATCCAAAAGTTGAAGCATTGTTATGAGCAGTCGAAGCGCAAACTTGAGCCTAAGCATGACTTGAAAAGAAAAGAGAAAGCTAAAGGAAAATGGCCACCGAAGAGAGGAAGACCTCAAGATGCAAGTGAGAAAGAAAATGTAGTTCCTTAGAAGAGATTCAATACAACTGAGAAGGGACGTTGTTATCGGGAAAACTAGTGTCTATGCAGAGCTGCTAGTCCCACTAAGGCTGGTAGCTACCTTAGAAACAAACAAGCTAAAAACTACTTTCGTTTTCCTTTATGAGAAATAGATAAGAGGGGAATAAGGAGACCAACCTCTGTCTTGTGCTTGGTTCCTTGCTCGATTCCTCTCCCTTCTGATAGGTCCTCGCCACTTGCTTCCTTGTCTACCCAACTTCAAAGAGCACCTGTAGAATCAAAGCAGCATAACACTATCCAAGAACATAGATCTATTATCATAAACAATATAGGACCAGATATATATTGACCACACAAATGCATATAACATCAATCATACAAGAATGTGGAGGAAAACTTGAATAGGTTTATTGATAATCAAGAAAGAGCAAAGAGGATTACAACCAATTGTTCTGACCCATCATCATCCTCTCAGCAAGAAAGCCCTTCTTCACCTCATGAAAAGCTTAGATCACCCAACACTATGATGTTGCACCAAGAAACCAACAACACTTCCTTACAAGATACAAAATTCTAGCCTCTGGATCTCTGGGATGAGGGATCCATATATAGATGTTTGCAAGGGGGGTGAGTCAGCTTTCGAGATTTGATAAGTGTCCTCTCTCTGATAGTTCTTGATTCCACTTGGAGGTTGATGATCTCTTACTCATCCCTCGGCGAATGCATAGAGGCAAGTGTCACAGGAGAAGTTTCTAGAAGATTCCATGCTTCTCCACCTTGCGGATTGACCCTGCCATTTGTCCACTCTTGCCCATCGCACCCCATAGGAGGGCTTTTCAACATTCATCGCACCTACTGTGTGTATTCAGGTGGGATGCAACGCACTTTGACCATGGAGCAGGTGAAATGGTCCAGTTTTGACCAGTTCTGAGTAGTTTTTCATGGAGAACTTCTGGGAGATGCTGTAATCAGTTGACCTTGTTCTTTTAGGGGTTGGAACAACACCTTTAGGGACTTAGGAGCCCTTGGTTTATGGACATTTATGATTGGGGTTACAGGGCCCAAAAATGTCTATAACAGTTGCCCCCTAAAGCATGAGGTCATTAATCTTTTGATGTCGGGTGAAATGCTTTATCATGAGGATCCGAAGTTTTTTCAAGCTGGAAGGCGACCTGTAATAAGATACAATAAAATACATTATCTTCATAATATTTTCATGATCTAGTTGAGGCGGGCATTCCTATGCTCAACTTTATAAATTCATTTTTATGTACATGAGACAGACAATCGTCTGAGTGTAGACTGATGATTTTGGTAGAGTCATCATCCCTTAGATTGGATGATTATCTTTGCAACAATGATGTACATTTGATGTCTTTATTTTCCTGAATATATATCACAGCCCGGATGGATGAAACTAGATCCGGGGTCTTCAATCTCGTTCGATCTTCACTCAAAGTACAAGTCGATCCATGTGAGAGATGTTCTGGAGTCGAACATGGAAAGACATCGCCTGATTACCAGCCAGTGATGTAAGCTGTTAACAGGCGCGAGAGGAATCACCGATAATGATGATGACCCTCAAGGTACTACAGTACAATTCACGTGGTGTGAATAAGGGACTTGGCGTCGAACACCACACAAAATCTTTCGGTCGAAGGCCATTGATGTAAACCTATCGCCGGAAGTGAGAAACTTGCCATTGAGGCATGCAAGCTTCAAAGTACTGAAAGGGTTGTTCCTAGATCGACTTCTTGGATAATGAGCTGATGTTGACAAGAAGCGATCCATCATAGGAGGGCCTTAGTGAATCCCACATCAATGACACGAAACGGAGCAAATGATTTTAATGGAGGTCAAAACAATCTGGTGATATAAGGTTCAAGGTGGCGGTCATGAAAGAATGGAGCATAAATGTATTGCAGTGGGTGAGACATAGGTGAATTCTCTGAGCGACTTCTCTTGAACATATCGGCGACACTGACATGATGGATTGGTAGCATTAACCCCAAATATGGATGGTGTGATTGAACCATGGTGATGTGACTAGTGAATGGAACAACCCAACCTGACTCGGATGCGGAGTGAAAGTGTCATGTTCAAGAGCGACTTGCTACCAACAAAGTTTCTTCAAGTTTTCTTCCCAATTTTTCCCCAGTCATTACTGACCAGTACCTCTTTATTTTTGTCAAGTTTGAGGAGGATAACATCTGCTTGTTCTATAATTTTCCCTTCGGGCAAACCCATCGCTATGTTTTAACGAGCCTAGCGATAGTGAAACTCGTTCTTGTCTGTTATGGACAAGTTTGTCGCTATTCGGTTTTAACGAGTTTTACGACAAAGATAACTCGGTCCTTTTCAGTTTTAGGGAGTTTGAAAAGGGACGTAAAGGAAACTCCAAAAATCCTTTTTCGTCATCTAATCCATTAAGTCCGAAAAAGTATAAAATAATACAAAAGGGATGAATTTTCGGTAATTTTAACGAGCCGAACAAAACAAGCGCTCGATCTTTTTGTGTAATAATCCCTCAGGTCCAAAAAGATTAAAATCTAAAGGAGGGATAACACTTCCGGTCACTTTAATGAGATGGAGAGGCCAATGGCTCGGCGATCTTTTCATATTTTACGAGTCAGTTGAAAAGAGCTTTAAAGGAGACTCGTTTTTTGAGGAACGAGTGATAGATTCGGGTAGCAGCTGATTCCAGGTAAGGTTTGGAATTTTCCAATCACGGCAGTGTCACAAGGATGGCTAACAGGATCACTCTTCGCATCTATTCCTCAAAAGGGGTAAAAAATCAAGTGTAGGTGAATGATCGGCCAATACAGAGTGGAGGTGATGATGAGAACACGACCAAGGCTTCAAAGGCTGATGATAATACATTCACGATGGTTATTTACCGGAAATGGTTCATTTTTTAATGAGCTTAAACGCTGGGGGAACACTTGCTCATTGCTTATGTTTATTTTTTAACGAGCTTGAATTCCGCGTTAAAACTGCTCGATCCAGTCGTATAATAAGGATGTCTCATCTAAGATGCCATTTTTATGGAGCTTGCACCTTACAAAGCTTTGCTCCGCATCCTTTCGTTATGCAAGTTAGGAAATGATCAATCCTATGAGTTTAAAGGGTTAGAGGACCTATAAATTTAAAAAATAAATGGTCGCTCTTTGCTTGCATGCCAAAAGGTTTGCATGCCCCCAGGTATAGCGAAAAATTTCCAGGTTACCAAAGATTGTTCTATCTGTATCACAGACAAAACACTTCCTCAGTGATGTCTACCGAAATAGACAAAGGTGAGTGGTGCAGACGCCTCCACTCACATAAATTTGACGAGGGAACCTTATTCCAGCCTAATCCCATTTCCCTAAACAAACGGGTGTGTCAGACTAGTCATATATCCTTCGCAGAAACCTACTCTATACCAAAGGTTTTCTTGCCGAAGCAGACGAGGGTGCATGCCCCCTGGATTTCAGTCATGTACTCCGAATCACTCGTGCTCATCAGGAGGACGGACTAGGGATTGATGAGACATTCCTTGCGTGAAAATACCATTTAGGGTTGGTATATGACTATTTTCTATGTGTGAATCGGGGAATGAAAGCTGGTCTACGAGCTTGACCACTCTTCCTTCGTGCAGAAAGCACATTACTCTAAAGAGTGAGGAGACAATGGCTCCCATGCAATAAATATAGTCTCGTCCAAGGAGTAGATTATAATCCAGGGGTCCTTGGACTACCATTACGTTCATGTGAACGGTTTTCCTTCTCAACGTTATCGACACCTTGGGAAGGATCCCTAACGGTCGACTGGTTCCTTTGTCAAAGCCTGTTAGATTTCTCATCTTAGGAAAAAGTGATGATGAACCAAGCGCTTTCCAAGCAGTTGAGGAAAGGATACTCACAGAAGCCCCTTCATCTATGATGGTATCGGCCATGACCATTCTATATATTTGAGCAATGATTCGAAATGGTACACTAGCCGGTAAACGGGGTCTGCCTAGTAGATTCCAGTCAAAGGAAACAACCAGGTTGCTTGGAGGTGGGATCGAATAGACGACCGGATATGACTCTGACGAACTTCCTTCCTGCGGTAAAGGAATGGGTAGACTATCCCCATGTTCATCGGAGTCTGTGCTTACGAAGAGAATTTGAACGGTGTCGTTCTTGTTCTCTTCGGTGACTGTATCATCTGAAGATTGATCCTCTGAAGGCAAGACCGGGTCAACTGCCGCCTCGACCTTTTGACTTTCGTCTGGCGTGGATTCAGATGGTTTATCTTTAATGATAGACGCTTTGGCTGACCACAAAGGCATTTCAGACGGATTTTCAACTAGTGACGGACTCGGCAAGAGTTTCTTATATCCAGGAGGAAATCGTAACGGTGAAACCGGACGGTCGTCCAAAACTCTTTTAGCTTCATCTAAGAAGGGACAACGGTGGACGACATGATTGCCTTCACACAATTTACAAGGAAATTTATATTTTCCTTTTTATCCAGGGGCTTCACTTTCACTAGTTGACGGTGTACCTCCAACATGATCATCAGAGGTTGATGACATCGGATTGTGCAAATGAGGAGACCAGTCCCTTAAGATCTGAGGGATGCAAGGACAATCTCGATGATAGTGGTCTCCTTTGCACATGACACATGGCGATTTAGGCCTGGTCGGTGCAATGTGTGGATTTTCGCTAGACGATGCCTGGTTGCCCCTTTTCGCCTTTGGCTCCTTCTTCTTCTTCTCTTTCTTCTTCTTTTCCTTCTTCTCGGTTACTTGATTTTTGGCATTACCAGCTTCATCAAGTGAAGAGGAAGGAGGAGAGGAAGAATTGGATGAAGCAGAGGGTTGGGGGGTGACTCTGGTATCGTTTAGTTGCTGACTTGATTGTTCAGGAATCACGGTGTTCTGAACGACAAAAGTTGAGAAGAGCCATACGGGCAAGCTGATTGTCAATCCTGGAAGAGACAATGTGGCCATATGGGGTGCACCAACATCTCCCCAAGAGGAGAAGGGACTAGGATTTCCTCCAACGGGAACTCCTTGGTTGGTGGACTCCATTTTTCTCAACCCAAGACCAACGTAGGAAAGGTGATGTTTGTTCCGATTAAAATAAATTTTAGACGCTTTGACACAACTTGTTTTTTCAATTTTTAAGAGTCGAGAAAAAACAAAATATGACTCTAGTCGCCTTCGATTTTTAATGAGCCTGAAGTGACAAGTGCTCAGATGGACCTTTTCCGTTAAGGAGTCTGAAAAGGAACGAAAGGGACTGCTCTGGAAATCTAGACAGAGGGATTACCAAACCAATCGCAAAACTACAAAATACTTTTTATGGTACGGCAGTCAATCTTCCCGAATGCTGTGTTCAGTGCATTGCGATCGATAGGGCGGCAGACACAGCTTCCTATGGATAAAGGAAAAAGGCTATTGTGGTCTCCCAATATATACTCGACGGTATGTGGGAGCACAAGTTCATACTGGCACTTATCGTCTCAAGGTGGAGGAATCACCCAACCAACAGTGAAAACAACAGTTACCAGGCTTTACGACGCTGGAATACGTCTCTAGCCTAGACTTCTAGATGTTGTGTGTTAGGTTCCAAAGCATTTTTAGATTCATTAAATTTATTTTAAAGTTGATCTTGCTTAAGAAATTTGCCTTTCAGGTTCACCGCGTGATGTAGATGTACAATTCCTAAAATGCAATCTAAGATGATAAACAGTCGTTTAATCTTCTTTTTGCAATGAAAATCCTAGCTACTAAGGAAAGAGAGATGGCGTTCTTTCAACAAAGAGCAGAGAGCACACACTATATGCACTGTCCTAAATCAAACCAACAAATAGTCTAAATGCAAATGCACATGCATGTATTTGTTTTCAGCCTTCTTAATGTGTGAATGATAAAAAGAAAGCTGAGCGCAAATCTGAATTATTTTTCAAAGCGACATTACTAACAAGTTTCTTTTCAAGACAAAATGAGGACAATGACGACACTTTGCTATTCGGAATTGAAAAATTGCTTTCGACACTTGAAAAACTACCAATCCAAATCAAATACAAGAGTAACAGTGTAATCGACTATCAAGAATAATCAGATTCTCTCCTATGACTGAAAACGAAACTTGCGACACTTTCAAATCAAGAAACGATAGTTCAATTACACTACTTCTTTGTAAAAGAGAACTGAAAATGACTCAAAAATACATAAAAAAATTTACAGCTCTTTGCCCAATGGAGGCAGAATAATGGCAAGGAAGGGGGCTTCAATAGAGGTGTACTGACTACAGACAACAAAACTCCTGAATAGAGCTGAAAAGAGTGAACACAGAAACCAAAGTCTAAGAGCAGAAGAGGTCTGATCAACACACCTGTAGCACAGGGAAACTGAAATGCAACGCACCTACTACACTCGGGAAGTGCGATGCATTCAGGTTTCAAAGAAGACACAGTGCGATGGACCAGGGACGAGACTTTAGCTGGGTTCCGGGTCACAGTTTGCAGCTCAGTTCAGGGATTTAGGTCGAGCAAGTGGTAATCAGTAAATCAATCACAGGGGTAGATCTTATGAGGTTACTAGAGCCACAACAAGGGCAATTAGAGAGCTTGTAAATCAACTGTTTAATTCATAAAAAAAACCCGGAGATAGACTGAAGCAGCATTGTTCTACTTTGCACTTGCATAGAAAATGCAGTTCAAAGGCTAGCTGGCTTAACTTCAGGCTCTGTCTGTAAGTTTATAAAGTAAACAAATGTAGATAAACAAACAATCTATTCGCTCCCCAGCGGAGTCGCCATTTTGTTATCGGGAAAACTAGTGTCTATGCAGAGTTGCTAGTCCCACTAAGGCTGGTAGCTACCTTAGAAACAAACAAACTAAAAACTACTTTCGATTTCCTTTATGAGAAATAGATAAGAGGGGAATAAGGAGACCAACCTCTGTCTTGCGCTTGGTTCCTTGCTCGATTCCTCTCCCTTCTGATAGGTCCTCGCCACTTGCTTCCTCGTCTACCCAGCTTCAAAGAGCACTTGTAGAATCAAAGCAGCATAACACTATCCAAGAACATAGATCTATTATCACAAACAATATAGGACCAGATATATATTGACCACACAAATGCATATAACATCAATCATACAAGAATGTGGAGGAAAACTTGAGTAGCTTTATTGATAATCAAGAAAGAGCAAAGAGGATTACAACCAATTGTTCTGACCTAGCATCATCCTCTCAGCAAGAAAGCCCTTCTTCACCTCATGAAAATCTTAGATCACCCAACACTATGATGTTGCACCAAGAAACCAACAGCACTTCATTACAAGATACAAAATTCCAGCCTCTGGATCTCTGGGATGAGGGATCCATATATAGATGTTTGAAAGGGGGGTGAGTCAGCTTTTGAGATTTGATTAGTGTCCTCTCTGATAGTTCTTGATTCCACTTGGAGGTTGATGATCTCTTACTCATCCCTGGGCAAATGCAGAGAGGCAAGTGTCACAGGAGAAGTTTCTGGAAGATTCCATGCTTCTCCACCTTGCGGATTGACCCTGCCATTTGTCCACTCTCGCCCATCGCACCCCATAGGAGGGCTTTTCAACATGCATTGCACCTACTGTGTGTATTCAGGTGGGATGCAACGCACTTTGACCATGGAGCAGGTGAAATGGTCCAATTTTGACAAGTTCTGAGTAGTTTTTCATGGAGAACTTCTGGGAGATGCTGTAATCAGTTGACCTTGTTCTTTTAGGGGTTGGAACAACACCTTTAGGGACTTAGGAGCCCTTGGTTTATGGACATTTATGATTGGGGTTACAGGGCCCACAAATTTCTATAACAGACATGGAGAGTAACAAGCTAAAGGCGCTGGTAAGGAACCATTGCAGTGTTGGATATGTGGTAAGGATCATCGTAAGAGGGATTGTCCGCAATATTAGAGTGGTGGTAGACCCCATATCTTTAGTTCTTATGAGGCACATACAGTTGGTGATGTTGGTCATAACATTCCTCGGATCTATGCATCTTTGGACAACAGGAAGTCGGATCATCAAGCATCAATCATTGAGATGGAAAGTAAGCTTTGTGATCAAGTTGTTTCTATTTTGATTGATCTTAGATCTAACTATATTTATATTAATCTTGACCTGTTGGATAAGTGTGGTTTAAGAAAAGAAGTGCATGAAAAATATTGGCTGGTATAGTTGGCTACAAGTACAAAGAAGTGAGTTCACCATTTGGTAAGAGATTGTTCATTTGAGTTAAATGCTATGCCTACAACAACACATTTGAATGTATTGCCATTGGGATCATATAGTATGCTTTTGGGTATGGATTGGGTATACTTTCACAAAACCAAAATCGATTACTTCGACAAGGCATTGAGTGTGTGGATGATAGTGGGGAAAAGAGGACCTTGCAGCGAAAGAAGAATCCTACATCAATGAGGATGGTTACCGCTATGCAGGCTAAACGTAGTTTCAAAAAAGGTTGTGTGATGTTTGCAGTGCACATTTGCAGTGACAAGGGTAAGGAGGTTGAGGATGCAAATGTGTTAAGCAGGTACCCAATTTTGCAGTAGTTCCAGGATGTATTCCTGAAGGGCATTACAGAGTTTCCACCTCACAGGGAGGTAGAATTTTCTATTGAGTTGGTGCTGGGGGTAGCTCCAACATCAAAATCACCTTACAGGATGAGCACACCTGAGTTGGTTGAGTTAAAGTTACAATTGAAGGAAATGTTGGACAAGGGATACATTAGGCCAAGTGTATCGCCTTGGGGTGCACCAATGTTTTTCATGAAGAAGAAAGATGGTACTCTTAGATTGTGCATTGACTACATGCAAATGAACAAGGTAAAGATCAAGAACATGTACTCTTTGCCAAGGATTGATGATTTGTTCGATCAGTTGAAGGGAGAAACAATGTTCTCTAAGATCGACTTGAGATTGGGATAACATAAGGTACTCATCAAGGAAGAGGATATCTTCAAGATTGCGTTTAGGACCAAGTATGGGCATTATGAGTTTGTTGTTGTTCCATTCGGTTTGAATAATGCTCCAACCACATTTATGTGTTTGATGAATAGTGCGTTCCGTCCTTATCTGGACAAGTTTATTATTGTATTCATTGATGATATACTGGTATATTCAAAGAGTGAGGAAGAACATGCCGAGCATTTAGCAGTAGTGTTGAGATTGCTAAGAGAGAATCGGTTGTATGCTAAACTTAGCAAGTGCAACTTATTTAAGACTGAGGTACATTACTTGGGGCATGTTGTCTCCAAGGACGACATAACATTAGATCAAAAAAAGATAAGGGCCATCATGGAGTGGGAATCTCATAAGAATGTGGATGAAGTGAGATCATTTATGGGATTGGTAGGTTACTACATGCGTTTCATCAAGAACTTCTCACGCATTGTATATCCTATCACATAATTGTAGTAGAAAGGTAAGAAGTTCGAATGGACAGAAGAAAGTGAGGCTAGTTTTGAGGAGTTTAAGCAATTGTTGACACATGCACCAATGCTAAAGATTGTGGATCCGGACAAGGAGTTTGTAGTGTGTATAGATGTTTGCAAGAGAGGACTTGGAGGAGTTCTCATGCAAGAAGGACAAGCAGTGTGCTATGAGTCATGGAAACTGAATGAGCATGAGCGAGAATATCTGATGCATGATATTGAGCTAACAACGATTATACATGCATTGAAGATGTGGAGGCACTATCTTCTTAGTAGGGGGTTTACATTGATGAGTGATCACAGTGGGTTGAGGTATTTGCTTGACTAGCCAAATCTAAATGCCAGAAAAGCTAGATGGTTGGCCACCCTCAGTGAGTTTGACTCTAAGACCGAATACATCAAAGGGAAGGAGAATAGGATTGCAGATGCTCTTAGCAGACACTGGTACAAATGATCGAGATTTAGACTATCACTTCACTGTAGATGGTTTGGTGAGGTTTAGAGACGCGATCTATGTGCCGAATCGCAGTGATCTCAAGAAGCTTATCCTGAAGGAGTTTCATGTCAAGCCATACTCAGGTCATCCATGATATCAAAAGACGTTGGCAACGGTGAAGAAGTTCTACTATTGGCCAAATCTGAAGAAGGAAGTGGAAGAGTTCGTGGGTATATGTTTATATTGTCAGCAGGTAAAGGCAGAATGTAAACATCCAGGTGGTTTACTACAACCAATAGTGATTCCAGAATGGAAATGGGAGGTCATTTCCAGGGATTCATCACACGTCTTCTGAGGACAACGATGCAACATGATTCTATTATGGTCATCGTCGACAGGTTGAGAAAGGTAGCTCACTTGATTCTAGTAAAGACTACATATTCAACCAGTGAGGTAGCACAAATGTTTATCAGAGAGATTGTGAGACTGCAGGGTGTTCCAAAGAAGGTTGTGTCAGACAAGGATGCAAAGTTCACTTACAAGTTTTGGAAGGAGCTATTTGCAGGTTTTGTTACAAAGTTGGCCTTCAGTACAACTTATCATGTGCAGACAGATGGACAAACAGAGAGGGTCAAGAGGATCTTGGAGGATATGTTGAGGATGTATGCGATGCACCAGTAGAGGAAATGGGAGGAATATCTTCCATTGGTTGAGTTCGCATACAAAAATGGTTATCAGGAGTCATTGAGGATGATTCCTTTCAAGGAATTATATGGGTATAGTTGTAACACTCCCATCAACTGGAGTGATCCAATGAACATGGTACTTATTGGAACAAATATGTTGGCAGACATGAAGCAGGAAATGCGGGTTATAAATAAGAATCTAAAGGAAACACAAGATGGACAGAAGAGTTATATGGACCAACACAAGGTATTCAAGGAGTTTCAGGTTGGGGAGTATGTGTATTTGTGCATTAAGCCCAAGAAAACTCTTTGAGGATTGGTTCATTTGCCAAGTTGGAACCACAGTATTGTCAGCCTTTCAAGATCCTTGAGAGGATTCGACTAGTGGCATATCAACTTGCATTGCCTCCAACAATGAAAGTCCATGATGTTTTCCATATTTCATTGCTTAAGAAGAATATAAAGGATGGTGATCATGTTATTTATTGGTTTGTATTGCAGGTGGAGAAAGAAGGAGAGTTCTTGATTTGAAAATGAGATCTTAGACTAATATTAAGGCATTACAGACTCATGTGCAGGATTTGCCTATATCACTTAGTGCAACAGATCAAAAAGATTGCGAATAATATAGACAATGAAGTAGTTAAAGAAACATAATAGACAAACACACATAACACAACAAATAATCAAGGAGTTCACCCTAAACTCTTGGGCTACGTCTCCTGGTCCAGATTTTAGTGGTGACCTCTCTATTATGTCTTCAAGAGCAGAGTTTTTACAAATGTGAGCTCAAATTGAGTCTCAACATAACAGGAATAAAACAACAGGGCTTTACTTGGATCCCCCAAGTCTTTTTGAGTACACAGACTCTCCCTCTCGTTCTCTGTCTCTGTTTTCTCTCTGTCTCAACACTGCTTGCCTCTGTCTCTATCATTCAGTGGCTTTTAAGCCAATTGACGCTTGTCTGTTCATTTTCCCTTTTGGGCTTTCTGGCTTCCGGTCTCTGTCTGTTCAAATCCCCTCTGAGTGTTAACCAATCATGGTGTAACATCTTCAGTTATGGTGGCCACTTGTTTTGTAACGGAAGGGATGATCAGCGTGTTGAAATCCCAAAAATGTCATTTCTCTGTTTACACAGAGAAATACACAAAAACGCTGTAAAATCCGCCAAACTGCCATTTATTGGACTTCAAATATTATCAATTCCGCCCTATAATCCTTTCGGATCTGCCTTTTTTCGCTATCACAAGTCCACCGTTGATCTATATGATCGTTGATCCAACGGTTGCTATTCATTTTGAGTGGCTTATGCGTATGGAGATTACCCGCCTGAAAAGGCGGTTTTCTCTCTCTGGCGCCAAGCCACGTGTCGGCTAGTGTATGGGATCGGAGGGAACCCGTCTAATACCACTTGCCGTCTGAAATCCCGCTCATTACGGAACTCAAAATATATATCTTTTCATGAATAAACCCTTTCAGGTCCGTTTTATCACTCCGTTCGCATTTCCTTTGTTTTTTGTTTATTTAACGAAAATGTGAATTTACATAGAAAAACCCTTTTCTTCCGGAACTCAAAATATATATATTTGCGCCCATAAAACCCGTCAGGTCCGGCTTTATCACAATTTGCATATGTATCGACCTCGCTCCTCTGTATTGTCACGATGTGATATATCGCAATCGCATATCGCATAGTCCTCGGGCCTTTGGTAAGTGCTCCCTTGTATTTTGTCGATGTGATATTTCCAGTTAACCTCGGCCGTCAATCTGTGCGCTTGATCGACGGTCCTCATTGACTCGCGTTGATTGCTGACACAACTTTCATATGGTAGCCTCCGATAGCCTCCGCTTGCCATCTCCGATTGTGATATGCTGATCGGATCTGGACCGTTGATCGGCTAGATCCGACGGCTCCTGTGAATCATTTTTAAAGCCTTCGATAAACTTTGTTTTTGGCCATTTTGCATGTTTTTTCTCTCCTGATAGTGTAATTCGCCTTTTTTAAGGTTCATCCTTTGCAATAGTTTTTTTTGATCTTTGAAGACTTAGAGGGATTTTAGGATCCATTTTGGATCATGCCTTCCCACTGAAAAGCTTTTGGACCAACAAAAGTTGGTTTTTAAGCATCGATCAAGTGAGGATACAACTTCCTCACTTGTCCAATTTCTACCCATCGTGCACTGCTTGGTTTTGAACCTTTGAGTCCAATTCTGAGGTACTCAACATCCCCTCTGTGCGTAGTTCTCAGCTTCCTGTCCAAAACTGTGTCTTCCTGCAACTCATTGAGATATTTAGGCAACATATCATCAATAGAAGGCAATCGACTTTGCTCTTCGGTATCTTCAATCAATGAAGGTTCAAACAGTCTCAAGTTTTCTGCATTAACTATGGAATAGATGTGCATGTAAGCTGGAAAATCAAGGCAAAAAGCGTTTTCACCAATTTTCTCAAGTATCTTGAAAGGCCCATACCTTATTGGCTTCAACTTCTTACCTTCACCTTGCATTCTGTCTTTGCTGATGTACAGCTAGACTTGATCACCAACTTAGAAGCTATGTTCAATTCGATGCTTGTCATGCCTTGCCTTATACTTGGCCTGGCTTCTTTCCAGCTGTTCTTGTTGAATTTCTTTGATTTGTTCAATGAAATTGGTTGCTTTGTCCACATCTGTCCATCAACTGCTATGTCTTTACTAAAGACAAAATCCAAGGGAGACTTTGGTGTAAAACCAAAACAGGTCTCAAAAGGAGATCTCTGAGTAGAAGAGTGCTTGACATGGTTGTAAGCATGTTGCACATAACACAAATGTTCATCCCAAAGCTTTGGATGCTTGCTACAATAGCCCTTGAGCAACTGGATCACTGTCCTATTGACCACCTCTATTTGGCCATTTGTTTGTGGATGAAATGCTGTGCTCTTCTTCAATTTGGTGTGCATCAATTCCCACAGACTTGACCAAAACTTCCAAACAAATCGGGAATCTTGATCAGATACAATGGAAGTGGGTAACCCAAAATGAACCCAGACATGCTGAAAGAACAACTTCGCTGTTTGTTTAGCTGTAATTTGCTTGTTACAAGGTATTAAAATACACATTTTTCTTAACCTGTCCACAATAACATATAAATAATCATGACCTTTTCTAGATTTTGGCAATCCCCCAACAAAGTCCATGGAAACACTTTCCCAAGGACGAGAAGGAACTGGAAGTGGAGTGTACAAGCCTATTTTTCTATTGTTGGGCTTGCTTTTAGCACACATAGTACACCCTTTAATATATCTAGAAACTGTTTCATGCATTCTTGGCCAATAACAAAACCTTTGCAGCTGTGCAACTGTTTTACTTACACCAAAATGCCCTGATATAAGAGTAGTATGTGATTCTCGAATTATGTTAACTCTTTCAGTTTGTGGAATGCATAACTTTCCCAAATGATACAAGAGTTGGTCCTTAACATAATAATCCAATTCTTCTACTTGTTTTCCATGACTTAAAGTTGCATATACATCTTTAAAATCTACATCTTGAGCATATTGTTCAATGAAACTTTCATGCATTACTAAGTTATGCTTAAGTATAGTAGATGCATTTATGATTGGTCTGGATAACATATCTGCAACCTTATTGTGTATGCCCTTCTTATATCTAATGACAAGATGAAACTGCTGTAGAAAACCCATCCACCTATAGTGTCTTGACTGCTGCAATTTAGTTTGTGAGTGAAAATATTGAAGTGGTTGATGATCTGTATGTATAATTGTTTCTTTTCCCATTAGTTAATGTTTCCAATTTTTCACACTCTGTACTAATGCATACAATTCTTTATCATATGTGGGATAATTAACTACTGCATAATTAAATGTCTCAGAATGATAGCATATGGGTTTACCATGTTGCATCAACATTGCTCCCATGGCATAGTCACTGGCATCTATTTCAATCTCAAATGGTCGTTGAAGATTTGGCAGTGCTAGTACTGGTGCTATACTAATTTTTTCTTTTAAGGTGTCGAAGGTTTTCTGCTGTTTACTTCCTCACCGAAACACCTTGCTCAATCCTGTTAAAGCATGTAAGGGAGCTGCAATCAAGGAAAAGTTAGCAATAAACTTTCTCCAATATTGTGCTACTCCTAGGAAAATCCTAACTTCTGTAGCAAATTTGGGTTTAGGCTAGTTCACAATGACTTCAACCTTAGAGGGATCTATCTTCAATTCAACACCCCCTACAATATGACCCAAATAATTTAAAGATGTTTTGCCGAATTCACATTTTGGCAACTTCACGTAGATATTTTCTCTTTTCAAAACATCTAAAGTATGCTTTACATGCTTTAAATGTTCTTCCCATGTTTTACTGAAAACAAGAATGTCATCTAAATATACAATTACAAAATCATCAATAAAAGGTCTGAGTAAATCATTTATAACTCTCATGAAAGTGGCAGGAGTATTAGTTAAGCCAAAAGGCATAACCAACCATTCATACAACCCTTGCTTTGTTTTGAAAGCAGTCTTCCATGCATCTTGTTCTGCTACTCTAACCTAATGATAGCCACTACACAAGTCTAACTTGGAAAATTAAACTGCTTCTTTTAGCTCATCTAATAGATCATCAATGCGAGGAAGAGGATAACGATTCTTGATCGTTATTTTATTCAGTGCTCTATAATCAGTGCACATCCTCCACGAACCATCTTTCTTTCTCACCAGTACGATTGGATATCCACATGGTGATGTGCTTGGCCTTATGAACCCTTTATCGAGCAGCTCATGTACCTGCTTCTTGATCTCTGCATTCTCTATAGTGGATAACTTGTACATTCTAATGTTAGGCAATGGAGCATCTTGCTGCAAATGAATATCATGTACTATTTCCCTTTTGGGTGGCGGAACTTTAGGTTCTTGAAATAGGATATCATATTCTGAAACAACTTTAACTAAATCAGCTTTCTGTTTAGCATCACAACCTTCAAATACATTGGTTTTATAAGGGTTCTTTTCCTTTACAACCATTAGTAAAAATTGCTTGCATGAATTTACAATTCTTTTCATCTGTCCTAAGTTTATGAGAGAATAGTTATTTTTGAGTTTATGAGTTCTTACAATGTATTCTATTCCATCTTTAGTGAGTTGATACTTATTTTCAGCTCTATATAATATGGCTTTTCTATCATACAAGTAAGGACTTCCTAAAACAATACCACATATATCCAAGGGAACTATATCTAACTCAACCTCATCTACAAATGTTGACCCAATAGCAAACCTAAGTTTACATTGTCTAGTCACTTGTAGCTTTGCTTTATCACATACCCAACCTAATGGTTATGGCTTCTTGTGAGGTGTTGTTAGAAAGCCCAACTTCTTTACAATTGTTTCAGAAATCAAGTTTACTTGTGATCCACTATCAAATACAGTATCAACCTTTTGGTGCTTGGAAATAACTCTAATATGAAAAATCTCATGTCTTTTCCTCTCATTATCTTCATTATCAATAGATTGTGTAGAATTACTTGTAGATGCTTCAGAATTTTTACCTTTTATACCTGTGGCTGTGACCGTTGTTTCATCACCTGAGTCTAACCCCAAGTCTTTTTGAATAGCAGCGGCAGTCTTCTTCTCCTTATCACCGAACTTCTTAAGTTTCAGCTCCGAATGCAAAGACCAACAATGTTCATCATTGTGTCCATTCTTGTTGCAGTGAGTGCATGAAGGTTTGTCCTTCTGTACAACGTTTGTCTTCCTCTCCTTCCATTTCAACTTCTTCTTTTCCTTGTTCTTGCTTGCAGAGGGTTTTGATGATCCCCCAATCTCTGGGTTCACATTCTTGCCTCTAGCTTCTAGATGTGTAGCCTGAACTAATACATCATCTAGGCTAGTGGGATTAAACATGAGAATGGTGTGCTTCAAATAGCTATGCAGACCACCTATATACTTCAACAAAGTTTCAGGTGAGTCTAGAGAAATGCCTAGAGTTAAAGCTCTTTTTCTAAATTCCTGGGTATAGCTTTGTACACTTTGGCCCTTTAATTGGCGAAGAGTTTGCCAACTCATCATTGCTTGCTACATATAAGCTAGAGGATAGAATTGTTTTTTAATGGCAGAAACAAATTCATTCCAGGTAGAAAGAATTTTACCATGTCTCTTCAGATCAACTTGTGTCTTGCCTTCCCACCACACTAGTGCAGTTCCTCCAAGGCGAAGGCTAGCCAGATGAATCTTTCTCCTTTCTGAATCAATGTTCTGCACCCTGCAATATACATCAATCTGTCTAATCCAGTTATCTATCTTTTCTGCATTTAATTCTCCATCATAAATTGGCAAATCAAACTTTACATCTAATTTTATCAAAGAAGTTTTCTTCTTTTTCTTTTCAGTGCTAGATGGAGGTGATGGTGGAGGAGGCTCTTCCCCTTTCCCTTTTCCCTCTGGATGGGAATCTAGAGAAGGTTCCTCTACTCCTTTGTCTTGTTTGGGTGTTGAGGTGCTTTCATCTCGACCCTTCTTAAATTCCCGATACATCTCTTCCACCATGGATCTCATGGCCATAAAGTTGTCCATGAACTGAGATTCTGATTCCAATGGGACTTCTTCAGTCATTCTCCTTTGAGAGTAGACTCTTCCAATCTTTGGATTAGCCTCAACAAGCCTTCCTTCTCCTAGTTTGAGCTTTGACCTAGTTAGCATTCAAGAATCCAACACAAGCTTGTCTAACCTTAACAAACCTAAATCTCTGATACCACTTGATCTGAAAATGACATCTTAGACTAATATTAAGGTATTACAGACTCATGTGCAGGATTTGCCTATGTTTCTTAGTGGACCAGATCGAAAATATTACGAATAATATAGATAATGAAGCAGTTAAAGAAACATAATAGACAAACACAAATAACACAACAAATAATCAAGGAGTTCACCCAAAACTCTTGGGCTACGTCTCCTGATCCAGCTTTCAGTGATGACCTCTCTATTATGTCTTTAAGAGCAGAGTTTTTACAAATGTGAGATGAAATTGAGTCTCAACACAACAGTAATGAAACAACAGGGCTTTACTTGGACCCCCCAAGTCTTTTTGAGTACACAGACTCTCCCTCTCGTTCTCTGTCTCTGTTTTCTCTCTGTCTTAGCACTGCCTACCTCTATCTCTACCATTTAGTGGCTTTTAAGCCAATCGGTGCTTGTCTGTTCATTTCCCCTTTCGGGCTTTCTGGCTTCTGGTCTCTGTCCGTTCAAATCCCCTCTGAGCGTTAACCAATCATGGTGTAACGTCTTCAGGTATGGTGGCCACCTATTTTGTAACGGAAGGGACTATCGGTGCGTTGAAATCCCAAAAATGTCGTTTCTTTGTTTACATAGAGAAATACACAAAAACACTGTAAAATCCGCCAAACTACCGTTTATCGAACTTCAAATATTATCAATTCCGCCCTATAATCCTTTCAGATCCGCCTTTGGTCGCTATCGCAAGTCCACCGTTGATCTATATGATCGTTGATCCAATGGTTGCTATTCATTTCAGGCGGCTTATGCGTACGAAGATTACCCACCCAAAAAGGTGGTTTTCTCTCTCCGACGCCAAGCCACGTGTCGGCCAGTGTATGGGATCGGGCGGAGCCTGTCCAATACCACTTACCGCCTAAGGCCCGCCCGAAATCCCGCTCATTACGGAACTCAAAATATATATCGCTGCATGTATAAACCCTTTTGGGTCCGTTTTATCGCTCCGTTCGCATTTCCTTTGTTTTTCGTTTATTTAATGAAAATGCGAATTTACATAGAAAAACCCTTTTCTTCCGGAACTCAATATATATATATATATATATATATATATATTTGCGCCCATAAAACTCGTCGGGTCCGGCTTTATTGCAAGTCACATATGTATCGGCCCCGCTCCTTTGTATTTTCGCGATGCGATATATTGCAATCGCATATCGCATAGTCCCCGAGCCTTTGGTGAGCACTCCCTTGTATTTTGCCGATGCGATATTGCGAGTTAACCTGGGTCGTCGATCTGTGTGCTTGATTGACGGTCCGTTGACTCGAGCTGATCACTGTCGCAATTTCCATATGGTAGCCTTTGATAGCCTCCGCTTGCCATCTTTGATTGTGATATGCTGATCGGATCTGGACCATTGATCGGCCAGATCCAATGGCTCCCATGCATCATTGGAAACATCTCATGCTCAAGAACAAAGCCATAGAGCAAGTTAAAGTGCAGTGGAAGCACTTTGGGCCTAAAGAAGCTACATGGGAGATGGAAGATCAGAAATGGGCCCTGTATCCTTCATTGTTTGCCGGTTGAGGCAAAGCAATTTTGGTTTGATGTTGGTATATGTTTGGCATACGTTTTGCTGATGTTTTGGTATATATACGTATATGTATACAGATGTAAATACTGCCATGAGTTAAGTTATAAATCTCCAATAAGCGGTATGGGTGTCATGTTATTATGGTTGTTATCTTGTCATGTTGTCATGATGTTTTTTTTTTGAGCAGGTCTTTCATTGTAAATACTACAATGAGCTAAGTTATAAAGCTCCATGGGGAGTATGTTTTCTTTCTAGTAGTTTGGTTGAGGTCATGGTGTGGTAAACACTGAGGACGGTGTTCCCCAAGGGGGAGGGTTCTGTAACAACCCTGGTG
This sequence comes from Pinus tabuliformis, assembly GCA_031772625.1. Classification (NCBI taxonomy): domain Eukaryota; kingdom Viridiplantae; phylum Streptophyta; class Pinopsida; order Pinales; family Pinaceae; genus Pinus; species Pinus tabuliformis. Next base: position 42,263,188 of record CM062813.1, read on the forward strand.
AAAATTCCATGTAATAAAAGTTAATAAAGGAAAAATAAGACCACAGTTAAGGGACACTTATTCCAAGCTGAATGTTGGGCAAAGATATCCTAGTGGGCATCACTGGATGTGTGTTTATGGCTAAGGAAATTGGAAAAGGCTAAAGCAAAGGCATTAAAAGGAAAAAAACATTTTTGGCACATTTATTTATGAAAATAAAGGAAATTAGGAGAAAAGTAAGGTGAAAGGTCATAGGTTGCATGTGAGGAGAAATTGAAGGAAAATAACGAAAAATGAAGAAAATAGAGGCCTCATTAATAAAAAGTCTTATGAGGATTAGTTGGTAACCTTTTGTCAGTTCAAGTTTGGATCTCTCTCATTATTTTGTCTCTCTTTCTCTCTCTCACTCTTAGTCACTTAGGTTTTTCTTGGAGCACTCTAGCTTTGGAGCAAGGAAGGAAAAGTAGGCAAAGGGAAAGGAAGGAAAGCGAGGACCAAGGAAAGGAAAGCATGATCAAGCAACTTCAACAAGAATACTTGTAGGTAACCTTTTGCATGTGTGGTTTCCTAGGTGGTTTGGACATGCATGGATTTGCATGTTGGTGTATGGTTCTCTTATTGTCAGTGACATGGTTTTACCGGGTTACGACAGTGATTTTCAGCCTAGCCTTGCCTTTTTCTGGATGCCATGGTATGTTGGGATGTTTATCTTTGATTTTAGCTT
>CM062813.1:42268890-42311706 GCA_031772625.1 Pinus tabuliformis
AGACATTCATGCTTCTCATCACATTATCTAGGCCACCTTCCACATCATAGGCACCAACATCCATGGCCATCTAACCAATGTTTATTTCCCACAAGAAGCAAGCAACAAAATCGCTGTACTAAATACTATAGAAGCACTCAATCTTAATAGAGGCCACCCTCTCTAGATTCTGGGGGGCGATTATAACATGATAACTAAGCTAGAGGAAAAGAAAGGAGGGCTAGCAAGGCTGGAGTAGGAAGATGCCCATTTCAAAGAATTCATCCAAAATAATTCACTATTTGACATGCAATTCTGCAACGACACGCACACTTGGAGCAATCGAAGAACAGGAAGGCAACAAATCGCATCCAAACTAGACATATTCCTCATTTTTGACAATGCGATGCATCTTGGAGGCGATATAGCGGCATTAATTCTCCCATACTCTGGCTCCGATCATTGGCCTATCTCCCTCTAGTGGAAAATACCGGGCAATGCCACTAGGCGACCATTTCGCTTCGAAGCATTCTGGCTCACCCATCTCACCTTCAAAGACCTCATCAGATCTACATGGAACACCTTCCCTCATCCAGAAGGCACAAAGATGTTTTAGTTTCAACAGAAACTCAAATTTCTTAAAGCCCAAATCAAGCGTTGGAATAAAGAGACTTTTGGCAATATCTTTCAGGTGCAACAGGATCTAAACAAGGAAATGAAAGAGCTCCAGCAACAAATAATCATTGAGGGACACAATGAAGGAACCCTGGCTCAGGAACAACACATTCACAATCAATTGGAGGAGAGAAGGAAACAGGAGGAAATACTGTGGAAGTAGAAATCCAAGATTAGATGGCTGAAGGAAGGAGAAAGGAACACCAAATTCTTCCACCGAACCACAATCCAGCGAAGAATGCACAACACCATCTCTTTCATTCAGACTCCAGAAGGGGAAAGAGTGGAAAATCATGCAGAGATTGAGCAGGAGTTCATAAGACATTTCCAGCAGGTTCATCAAGAGCCCCAAACGGATAGACGACATGCCATAGAAAAAATCATTCAAAATGTGCCTAAAATCATTACAGAAGAACACAATGAACTCCTTCTGCCCCCGATTATGCCACAGGAGGTGGATGCAACAATGAACCAACTCAAGGAGGGCAAATCCCCTGGCCTGGATGGCTTTACCACTACGATCTTCCACACTTTCTGGGAGTTGATAAAAGAAGAATTCTGGCTAGTAGTGGAGGAATCGCGTACTCTTCATTGGCTTTTGCCCTCACTCAACTCAACCTTCATTGCACTCATCCCAAAAGAAGAAAACACTAGTACTCCGGACAAATTTCGTCCAATCGCTCTATGCAATGTAATTTACAAAGTGATATCAAAGGTCATTGCCAACAGGTTAAAGTCGCTACTGCCCCTGCTCATTTCGCCTGAACAATCGGTCTATGTGGAAGGAAGATAGATTTTGGATGGCATTATCCTCATGCACGAAATCATGCACTCCCTCAAGCACTCCAAACAAGCAGGTATGATTCTCAAGCTTGACCTCTCAAAAGCTTTTGATAAGCTCAGTTGGACATACATACAAAAAATGTTAACTGCTTTTGGTTTCTCTCCAATGTGGGTGCGATGGATTATGAGCCTAATATCTTCAACTTTCTTCTCCATCCTCATAAATGGCCTCCCTTCCCATCCTTTCAGTCCCTCTAGAGGAATTAGGCAAGGAGACCCTCTCTCCCCATTCCTTTTCGTGCTAATGGCAGAAGGCCTGGGTCACCACATCAAGCATGCCCTCCTCTCCCAGCAGCTCAAAGGTTTATCCATTCACAACTTGCCTGCAATCACTCATCAACAATTCGTGGATGACAATATGCTTTTTGGATACCCTTCAGTCCAGGAAGCATCTCTGTTCAAATCCATTTTGAATGACTTCTCTGAAGCCTCAGGCACTAGCATCAATAAGGCTAAATCGCAGATCTTCTTCTTTCACACTCCCCCTGTCACCCAACATGCCATAGCTCGAATCTTGGGTTTTTCCATAGACTCTCTTCCTTCTAAATACCTGGGAGCCCCCCTAATTGTTTCTCCCCTCAAGCATGCCTCTTGGCGTTTGCTCCTTGAGAAACTTGAATCTCGCCTCAATCTTTGGACTCACAGAACTCTGAATATAGCTAGTCGTTTGGTGCTAATCAAAGCTATTCTATAGGCAATGCTGCTCTACCTATTCTCAATCCTGGCTGCACCCAAATGGGTTATCAAAAAAATAAAGGCTCTACAGTGCAACTTCCTTTGGGGTGCAATAGGAACAAATCACAAATGGGCCTTGGTAAAATGGACTACAGCTTGTAAGCCTAAAGAAAAAGGGGGAATTGGTTTGAGGGATCCTAGTCACAGCAATACTATTATGTGCGCGAAAATCTGGTGGCAATGGCTATCTACTCCTAACAAGCCATGGGCAACTATATGGACGACCAAATACGCTAACCATAGACCACAGGAAGAGCTCATTAGATACACTCCCACTGAAAAAGGTTCACTTATATGGAATGCCGCTAAACAACACTACTTGATGATCCAACAACACAGTTTTTGGGAAGTAAGGAATGGTAGATCAGTGCGGTTTTGGATGGACGCTTGGAACCAGCTACCGAAGCTCAACAACATCCTAGGACAGCCTCCAGACCACTATAGGGAGGGGCAGCAACAGGAAGAGGTCTGGCAGCATTGGACTCAGGAGATAGAACAAGGGTATAGACAATGGAAGCACAGTGACAGGATAATTGAGAACGCGGATCACCAAACTAAGCAGGATCTGGAGAGGGAGCTCCAAAATCGAAGAATCAGATACTCCGAGGATAGGGACATTCTTCGATGGGGTTACATACCTAGAGGAACCTTCACCACCAAAGAGGCCTATAAAATCATCTGCTCAGATCCGGCGCCCCTGGATCCCATCTGGAGTAGAATTTGGTCTCCAGGCATTTGGCCCAAAGTCTCTCTTTTCCTCTGGTTAGTTGGGCACCGGAAAATCCTAACTTGGGACAATCTCAGATGAAGGAACTTTCACGGGCCCTCTATTTGTGTCAATTGCAACTCTCAGGAGGAAACGATCCAGCACCTCCTAGACTCTTGTTCCCTTGCCAATCAATTGTGGGAGAAGGTGAGCTTTCGTTGTCAAAGAAGATGCCGAGTGTCTGATGACATCTCCAACTCCATTCGCCAGTGGCAACAGAACCCTTACAAAAGTGAAATTCTCAACCAATTATGGAGAATAATTCTTGGTCTCCTCCTCTGGTCTATCTGGAAAGAGAGGAATAAGCGCATATTCAAAGATCAATGTACCCCGTTAGAGATCATTTGGGGCAACTTCTGCCTCAATCTCAAAGAGACCTTGGCACTTCGCACTTGGGCTCAGGACGATTTTCCCTCTATTGCAAATGAGAAGGCTATTTGGGCAAACTAGAACCTGCAACTCCCGTAGGGAACTCAAATTCGAAGCCTGTCTGAGCGCAACAACATTAAAAAGGACTCATGGACGCCTCCCCCAAAGAACACATTCAAGCTCAACTTTGATGGCACTTCTAAGGGTAACCCTAGAAACGCAGGATTCAGTGGCATATTTAGAAACCATGAAGGCTCGCCTCTCCTCATATACTTTGGGAACATAGGCTGGGATACTAACAATTCGGCTGAATTGGAGGGTCTCTGGCAAGGGCTTCTCCTTTCCCAGAAACACAATTTCCATCCTTTGGAAATCGAAGGTGATTCCCAAATCCTCATCAACATGGCTAAACAGCTCCTAAACGGGACTCATGCGAGGAAAGTTGCCAATAGTTGGAGACTTGAAGCCAGACTGGATGCCATAGAACAACTGCTCCACAACAATCAGGCCATCATCTTCAATCATGTCAAGAGGGAAGGCAACAAGGTTGCTGATCTTCTTGCCAATTTGGGAGTGGATTCAGAGCATACTATTCTCACAGGGACTCTAGACATCATATAGACACATGATCAAGAACACAAATGCACAAACTTGGTCCAAAGGGATGCAGCTCCCCCGGATGCGGGTGTTTGAGGCAGCATGTAAGGTGAAGAGACAGGAGTGGGGTGAGGCTGTCAGACACCTGCCCACTTAGTACAATGTGTTAAAAACTTGTAAGCTGGTGAGTGCTTGGCATGCGCGTAATTTATGGTTAAACAACTCACATTCTAGTGGCTCCGATTCATATTTCCTGTCCATCGTGATGGATCCTCCCTCCGCAGGCTTAGACCTGCAAGAGATGGCGGCAATCTTGAATGCTGCAGTAATGGTAGAGGCATCTCGAGGCATGCCAGAATGGGTTAAGACCCGGCTCTGTATTGGGTTCGCGATGAAGTCATTCGGGCCGTTTCACTTGGTTCATTCCCTCGCCTCTGGACTTATTTCGATTTCTAGTTTGTTTAAGGTCAGCTCTGGTATTTCTGAGGCCTCTCGGCATTTGAAGGGGATAGTCTATCTGGAGCTCGGTTCGGCCCTTTTGAAGCGGTTCATGCTACTCCTCTCGTTCCTCTGCTGGGTTCCGAGCTGCTGTTTGGTGGTCTTTGTCTTGACATTTCATTATTCGGTCTCAGGTCTTGTCTCTGGCTTCAGGTGGTGGTTTTTAAGTTGGTTTTTCATAGCCTCTGTCCCTACACCAATGTATCTGGTTTCAGGCCTCGTTTATGACTCAGGGTGGTGGAAGATAGGCACTGTCTATCCTAAAGTCGCCCGAATGTCTTCTGGAGAGAATCAATTAGTAATCAATTTGGTTTCGCCGGCTAGGGGTATTTGCAGGCTCCCTTCCTGGTCTCGGTGTCTCTGTTGTTCTGCTTGCATCACAGCTGCTCTACCTGTCCGACATCTCACTGCTGCCCCCTCTCAGATGCCTTGACTTCGCCAAAGAATGGGGTGCCGAAGAGGCCAGCCCCGGCGCGTGCCAACAAGCTCGTCCTCTGACTCACCTTCCCTCTCCAGTGAGATGTTTTCCGGTCGCTACCCCAGCACGCGCACTGGGGGGGGGCGGATCTGTGCCTCCAGACACCACCCTAGGCCTCCTTCTTCATCTGGCTCAACAATTTTCTCTTTTAATAGCTCCCTGCATCGGCCTAGGATTACGACTCACATTACAGTGGCTTTCCATGAGACTACTCAGTTGGAGGACTCTGATTCTCATCCGAGAGGTTTGGGGGCAGTCTCTGTTCCTTCTCCTTCCATCTAGTTGGGAATTGGTAGCACGCCTCAACAGGATTTGAATGTTCCGGGTTGCAGCACTCAGGATGCGGAGATGATGTCGGTTGACCCTGGTCCCTCTGATCAGCACGAGGCTCAAGCTAAGGATATGCCAGAATATGGATGGTGCCGTATCGTGGAAGAACCACAAGATGACTAGCGAGCTTCCCTCGGCTTCGTTTTTTGGTTATGCTTCGTCTATCTTCGGGCTAGTATGCTATGTAACCTGTGTTGTGAATTTCCTGTGTGTTTTTTCATGTTTTTGTTAACTATGAAGTACTAAAAGAGTATCATCCTGGTCCCCTGCGCGGGAGCTGAATTCTGTCTTCTCATCTATTTTCTCTTGACAGGTCTGCCTCTCATCAGAGTAGAGTCTTGACTTCGGTCCCCATGTAATTATATTTCTCTACTTTGTTAATAGAATTAGTCTTACTCAGATTTTTTTTTTGATTGTAATAAAGGGCAAGGGGGCTGTAATCAAATTCCAAGGAAAGTAAGAACTTAAAGAAACCAAGTTGAGAGAATGGGTAAAGGCCAAAACCATTATTCAATACATAGTCCTTCATATCTGCAAAGAGAAATGAATTTCACTGCAAGCACTAATTGGAAATCTTCAATGAATAATGAAGAATCCAACGTTGGCAGTGGCCAGAATGCCTGTCCATTACATTCGTCTATGTTGAGGCAAATGCCCATGAATATGAATTCAAATTTGGCACTTGTTAATTAGAACCATTGTGAAAGGAGAGGGGACACTGAGAGTTTTCAAATGGGTGGGAGCCAAAGCCAAAATCACCCTCAACTGCATTTTTCTACTATTACACAATTTCTTGTGAAAACTAACAACACAAGCAAACAACCACCTTTAGAGCCTGTAACTTTGAGAGAGAAAACAATTCACTAGCTATAGTGAATGCAGGGTATGGAGGTGAAATCAGTGTTGGGGCCAAAGAAGGAAGAGGGGATCTTGTAGGATTGGTTATTGGTTACAGTGAAGTTAGAGTGTGCAAGTGAAAGGCCAAAGAAGGAAGAGGGGATCCTATAGGATTGGTTATTGGTTACAGTGAAGTCAGAGTGTGGAAGAGAAAGCACAGACGTGGCCAGACGGAAAAGGGAATTCTAATACTAAATTTAAAATTAGACGGAGGGGGATACTAAATTTAAAAATTAGATGGAGGTGAAGTAAAATACGAGCGCCAATTTTTCTAATTTTGAATTTGGATTTTAACTATCTTTCTTATGTATATCTCCATTTCAACCACGACATATATATGACGTATACAATCAAAAGGGAGAGGTAAATGATTTATTTGATTTCCTTAGGGGCTTCACAATTTTCCGTTGTGTTTCTATTTTTTACTTCTTGAGCTTTCAACATTCCTTTGCACCTCTCGATGCAATTGCTAGTTATATAATGTGGAGAAAGAAAGAACAACCATACAATGCACAAAAAGTACATAAATATCAAAATAATAAATTATTAATTTATTTTACTTTTATGTAATTTAGTCAAGTCAAAACCTTTAAAGACACACACAACGATAAAATGTGTTATTAACTTCTAAAAGAGAGTTTAGAAGGATGTGGAACAAAACTTTAATAGGGATATATGGTTATATTAAGACAATTTTGATTAATCCAATGGTGGGCACTTGTGAATAAGTCATATGAGCTTTGAAATAAGGACAAGCCCCTCTTATCTTTTCTTGGTTTACATTTCTAATGAATATTTTAATAGTAAATTTAACTTTGAGACATATGAAATAGAAAGTAAAGGAGCACTTAAATTTAAGGGATAGTTGCATGTATGCTTGGGGATGAAGAAAGCATATTCACAACTTTAATTTAATGTTTGTATTAAATAATATTGTGGGAAGGGATTTAATGTGGCAAGAGTTATCTTTGATAAGAACTAACAATATATATCTTAATCACAAGAATTTTGGTGGACATCGTTAATAGTGTTAGCACATGAACTTGATATAAATATTGTTTTGTTAGGGTCTTAAGACATTATACATTTATCATTGTGATTCAAGAAGGGTGTTTATATCAAGCTTGGTTTTCAATCCTATTTTACTCCCCAATATGCATGATGAACACTTGACATGTGCTCAACATTCAATTTGACGTTTATCTAGTGACTTTGCTTAAGAATTTTCATTTACCTCTCCTCATAACTTTATACTAGAATACTCTTGAGCCATTTATTATGATCATTCTAACATGAAGACTGTTAAGGTCATTTTTGTTAGACCCATTGGCTCTTTTCTACCCTTGTTTGAGTTTGGCATTGTCACCTACAAACATCATGGACTAGTGTGTTTTCTATTTGACCCGCACAAGATATGTGCAAGAGATTCATCAATGCGTGAATGTGTGTTCACTTAAAATTACAAGGATGAAGGCTAGCATGGATGTAGATTCTATGCAAGCAAAATTCTTGTGATCCTAGGTCAAGCCCAAGTTCATTTATGCTGATAAGGTAAAGGATCACCTATAGGAGTAGCTAAGCATATTTTAGCCTTGAAAAATTGGAAGAAAGAGCCTAGAAGCCTGATTACCATCCTTAGGGGGTATGAATGAATTTGATGTTGATCTATCCTCTCTTCAAGGCATAGTACCTATTAGTCATGTGAACCTTCCGTCGATGGATATGCTTCCAAAAATATTTATTAGTTATGAGATACTCAGAGAATTCTAGGAGGAGGTAAATGTCACATTAACTAAACTGAATTTTTGCAATTTCAAATAAATTACGTTTTGATTTTTTCTTTTTGTTTTTAGGATAGATTATAGGACTCTACACATAAAAGTTTTGAAGCAAGAAAATGTTGGCATTTTATGATTTACATGTGTTTGGAAAAATTATATTGTCCATTTTAGTGCACGTAGCTTTATATGGAATACGAAGGTTTTGAGGTTGTATAGATAAATTTGAAGTGGTTTTTTAATCAAATACAAATCATGATTCTTTTCCAAAACAAAATAAACATACACATTTAATAAATATTCTATAATATTATTTTAATTAAATAATAATAATAATATATTTTAGTAAATATTCATTTTAAATTCATGACAAATTTTAAAATTTATACAAGAAAACTAGTCATATATATATATATATATATATATATATATATATAAACCCTAAAATTTCATATAAAATAAGGTTCCATCAAAATGGTTCCACATCTCTCACATCAGGTGAGAAGGGACATCAAGAGGGGTGTGGAAGGCGAGGATGTCAACATCTCCCACATGGAGAGGGCCTAACATGCTACCCTCCTACCTTATAAGCCTTCCCATGATATTAGTTCCAAGTGTGCAAGTTCATATTTTCAAGTGGGCACTCATAGCTATAAATCTAGTCTGTATGATAGTGATGAATGACAAACACTTCACACTGCACCCCCCCAATCCTCCTAGCTTTTTCTAATTATGGACTCAGGATTTTCCAGTATATTTATCAACGTTCTCCACCCCTTAGCAGTTTTATGGGCTTTATGGCATTACCTTGGTTAATGTTCATCACCACATGCAATTACTTCCCTTAGACTTGGTGTTAGTTATTTCCTATTCTGATGATTTGCGGGTGTCAAGATCTCGAGGACTCCACATAGTTAGCTACAAGGCATGCTAATGCATTGTGACCCCTCAAGCATGTTGACGTTTTTCAAAATTTCCTAGGGTAACATAATGTTATTCTACCCAAACTGTGCCTCATAATATGTTACTCTTGTCAACTCCTATATTATTGTATTGTGGAATCATCAATACAAAAAAGTAAACATATTGTCACATTTATCACATAACATGATTAAATTGTAACAATAGTTCATCCATAGTACATCATACACATAAACATGGGAATGACCTTAAACCCTCTATTTATATTGATGTCAAATGTTTACAAAGGGGCTTGATACAATGGCTTTGTCCTAGTACATAAGAAAAGACAAAACCCAAAATATCTAAGAAACCATATCCACTTATGTCTTCCACCCTACCAAGTCACTTCTACCCATTTGTGGCTCACTTTAGCTAATTTTTCTCTTAGCTCACATGGGGGCCTGCCCTATTATAGCCCTGCTCGAGCCTTGCTTCCCATCTTCAGACATGTTCTTCTCACTACTTGCTTATGCTCCATTCAACTTCCTTCTTCTATTGTTTCCCCTTTATGCATACTTACATTCAACTTCTTATGGTTCTTTTACAGTCACGACCCTTGGCGTTCTGTTAGGTCGGCTCCTCCTATACGCAATTATCCCCTTTTCATATTGTCTCACCCGTGCACTAACTCCTTTAGGTTTGAGTCAATGTGCAACCTCGTTCCCTTAGCTCATTCCACTACCTTTTTTTGTCTAACATTTTTTGGGGTGACTTGTTCCACCCACATGGTTGGGCGTGTTGCTTGGTCATGTTGTGCCCTTATGGTGTGCATACCACCAAGTCATTGTGCACTCCATACAAAGAAACCCCAACTTTAGGTTTTATGACACCCGAGTTGGCACGCCCTCGCCCAACTCTCTAATATGGCATTATTTGTGATATAAGTGTCACAAATGGTCCGATGGCAGTCTTGTTCTTGTTTTTTCGCCTCACCAAGGTGCCCTGTCAGTGTGTTTGGTGCATGAACGATATGCAGGCATGATTTTTTGCACTGGGCCTAACATCCTCTCACCATGAGTTGTTGCCATCCCCCAAAACCCTGGAACGACCAATTTATTTTTTCTCTCAAAAGCCTTAAACTCCTTCCCCCATCTCCAAAGTGACTTGCATGTCTCCCATCCATTATCTTCTTCCAGATAACCCTTCCATCTAATGAATTATTCTCTCTTTCTGTTGTTTCCATTTTTAGAAATCTAGTAGCCCACTATCTCCTCAAGCTCCAACTTTTAGATGATTAACAATCAAGGCAAGAGCATGTGGTGGCTTCACTCTACTTAGATCATCTATATCCATACTTCCCTTTTTCAACTAACTAATATGAAAGACTGGACGACAGGCTCTAAAGTGGAAAGGAAGCTGTAACTTATATGTGGCATCACCAATCTGCTCTATAACTCAGAATGAACTTCAAACCTCCTCACCAATGATTTAGACATCTCAACAGATAGTGGGAGCTTCTTTTAGATCATCTTGATGAAGACCATATCACCCACATTGAACTTTGTATCCCTCCTATTTCTGTTTTCCCATTTCTTTATCCTCTTTGTTGCATCTGTCAAGTGCACTCAAGCCATCTCCAACATCTCCTACCATCGATTCATAAAATTTAAAGCCACAAGACTCCTCTTGTAGTAGCACTGCATGACCATATGTGGGGTAATATGCATCTACCCATTAACCAACTCAAATGGACTATATCCCTATTAATGACGCTGGAAATCTATCAACCAAGGGGGTCTCCCTGATGTGAAGTCCCAATTAGACCTCAGATCATCTGGAGTAGGAGCCCCAACTGGAAATACGATTAGTTGCCATTGTCCTTAGGGATTTTACTTGGCTGCCATTATTAACAAAAGAGGTTATACAAACATTCAACAATGTAAACTTTGAAACAAGAATTGCATTGAGTACCCATTTTTTTGAGGTAGCAAAAAATCATCCGATTTTGAAAAGTGTTGATTCTGAATACACCTTTTTTTTGGAGCATATTTTTGACACTTTAAATTTTATTTTTTTCCCTTTGGAAAAATCGTAATTTTCATTAATATTAAGGAAAGTTACATGTTGTAAATACTATGCGCATATGCACTTTTAAAATGCTATAAGCCTATCAAAATATGGAAGCAGATATATATATGTTCTCCACGTAGGGAGACATTTCCTTAGATATGTACTGTTTAGTTCTCAAAATTTAGATTACTCTACACAGGGAGTATTTTCTGTAACATGTAGCTGTAGATATAAAAGAAAAATAAATATAGACAGGAAAAAATAAAGTCGCATATCATATCATATCAGGCTCCTGATGAGCCTGTGCAGCATGGTCCATATAAGGGCAGTGATAATATTGGTAGTGCTCCTCGTCTCTTTGTTCCTGTATCATCCATATGTCCCGTGGCTGGATCACCGCCTCTTTGGAAAGTTGGTCAGCAAGTGAGTTTCGTTCCCTGTAGATATGACGACATGAAAAACTATCAAATGATGATATATAGCTATGGACCTCATCCAAAATGTGTCGCAGAGTGTAAGCATGACATGTTGATGTTTTGTTTTTCTAGTTGCAAACAATTTTTGAGTCCCTAAACATTTGTAGATTCCTGCAGTTTTTTTCAATAGCAAAATGAATGAGATGTTTGGCTGTGACGAGTTCTGCATAGTTGTTAGTGCCTCCTCCAAGTCCCATTTGTATGTGATAGTAATGGGAGCCAGTTAAGTAAAGTACGACACCCCCCCACACCTCCCCCCCCCCAACATCTTGCCTCTTGCGCTGATCCATCAAAATAAGCCCAAGGCTGGGAGTGATCTATGGTTTCTGGAATGATATGTCTAGGGGGTGTGTTATCATCATCTTCAGGAATATTACTGTAATTGGCTAGGATTCGGGCTGAGATGGAGGGCCAGTGAGGGGCGGTATCCAGAAAGATGAGGCGGTTCTAGGCAATCCAAATTTCCCAACTAATGAGGAGGGGGAGGTTCCTTGCTTTCAGCGGGGATGCTGTTGTCCACCAATTGGCCCAAACCTCCCTGATAGCTTGACCTCTCCATGAGTTAGGTGTAGGGGTATGTGAGAGTGTAGTATTCCAGAGATCAATAGTGATGGGGCAAGTGAGAAATAGGTGATCCACTGTTTCTGAACTGTCTTTGCATAAGCAACACCAAAAGGGCCCATGTTGACCTCTCTTGATCAGGTTGTCTCTGGTTGGGATTTTGTTTTTCAGAATTGACCACATGAGCAATCTTGTTCTTGGGGGGGGGGGGGGGGCTTTGAGTTTCCATATACCTTTCCACCATATATCAATATGTTGTGGCCTATGTCTATTGGCAAGGTGAAGATATCCATCTTTGGGAGAGTACTGGCCATGTTTTTCAATTGCCCATTTAATCTCATCCTCCCCTTCCAAGATTCGGATATGAGATTCAGTTAGAGCCGCTGTGTATGTTGTCCAATGGTGGTGCCATTGATGTGGTAAGTGCAGGCTATGGGTAGATTTCCAAGCTTGGTGTAGGAAGGTAGATCTCTCCTGGTCAGCAATGTGACTGATGTGGGTGATGCCAGACTCTTTGAGGTGCTGTATTAGTCCTTCTGGTAATATATGTGCATTCCCGCATCCTATCCAAGGGTCAAGGCCGATACGAATAGATGTCCCATCATGAATTCTCCAGGTAAGCCCGTCACGAATCAATGATAATGATTTCAAAGCTGCTTTCCAAATGTTCGAGATCCCTGTTTTGTTCCAGCTTGTTTGTCTTAGCCAATCCATTGGCCTTAAAGGATCAATGCATTTTGAGGAGGCTACTATGGTCCATAGACTGCTAGAAGTGATTAATTGCCATCCTAGCTTCGCCGATAGTGCTATGGAGAAATCTTCCAATTTTTTAATGCCCCAACCTCCCCATTTCTTTGGTATGGACAACAGATCCCATTTTGCCCATGCAAAAATCCTCCCTGTTTGTTTGCCTTTCCAAAGGAATCTACAACAGAGATTTTGTATTCTTGTAAGGATGCCCCTTGGTATCCAGGCTAGTGACATCCAGTACATCGGGGTGGCCTCAAGAATAGCTTTGATAAGCACTAGTCTTCCAGCTCTGGAGAGATACTTGTGATACCATATATTAAGTCTCCTTTCTAGTTTAGAGATCAACCATGTCCAATCAACTATTTTGTAGCCAAGTGGCTTCAGCCTGTACCCCAGATACCAGAGGCCTTCTTCCAGCTGTAATAGGGTGAAAGGAAACCTATGTAGTGTGAACTGAATCTCATGAGGGGAGGAGTTAGATACAGTGAGGGTGGATTTGAGTTATTAATAGCCATGCTAATTGCAGTTTCAAATAGGTTGATAGAGTGCTGTATAGTAGTCAGATCTCCTATTCCTCCATTGAGGAAGATTAACACATTGTCCACAAAGAGGAGGTGTGTTATCATGCATTTGTTGGTGATCCTAATTCCCATGAGCCTGCCTCTGAGATGCATATCCTTAATAAGTTTGCTAAGCCCTTCCATAACCAGTGGGAAGAGTAGGGGTGATAAGGGGCATCCTTGTCTGAGTCCTCTTTTAGAGTGAAAGAAAGGGGAAGCAGCTCCATTTATTAGGACACTAAAGGATATATTTGTGATGCAGCACATTATCCATTTTATAACTCCCACAGGAAATCCTAAATGTGTTAGGAGCATTCTGATATATAACCAGCTTACCCGATCAAATGCCTTAGATAGATCAACTTTGAGAATCATACCTTTGATCTTCTTTGTCTGTATTGAGTGCAATACTTCCTGGGTCATTCCTATAGCTTCATGTATCTATCGATCTTGCAGGAAGGCAAATTGTTCTAAGGAGATGTGGGTGGAAAGAATGGGACAGAGGCAATTTGCAATGATTTTGGAGATGATTTTGTATATGCAGTTGCACAGGGATATGGGCTGAAAATCATTGAAAGTTAATGGATTTTCTAATTTGGGGATGAGGGCGATGAATGTGGAATTGATGGCCCCATGCATTTGCCCAGATATCCTGCATTCCTCGATGACCTTGAGTAAATCTTCTCCTAGGATATCAAAAAAAGCCAAATAAAACTCCACCGACCAGCCATCTGGACCAGGGCTCTTGTCTCTCTTAAACCATTTCAGGGTGGCCTCCAGTTCCCCAAGAGTGACTTCTCTATTCAAATCCATAGCATCCTCCTGATCGACGAACCGAGGAAAAAGTTGTGCTACTCTTATGACCTCTGCTAGGGTGGCATTAGGAGGAGCCTGATAGACTTGTTTGAAATGTGAGGTGGCGAGAGTGGCCAAATGAGGGAAGGTGTCCACCACAATACCCTGCTCATTTGTCAATTTCTAGATAGTGTTGATTGCCTTCCATTTGCAAATTTATGAAAGAATTTTGAGTTGTCATCTCCCTCCTTCAGCCATATTGCTCTGCTTCTCGATCTCCATGTTTCCACCCTTTCTTTAAGGATGTTCCCCCTCTTGGTTATTAAGGCGGTGAGCTTATCCCTATGATCATTTGATGGGAAGAGTCCCCTGCTTTTATCCTCCATATCAGCAATTTCTAATTCAATGTCTCTTAGATTTTGTTCTTCTTGCGACCTCTTGTTATGAGCCCAAATATTTGATAGCTTCTTCAGTTCTTTTAGGTTGTCGATGAAACCATCAATGGTTTTCTTGCCGTCAGTAGGTGGGTTGGACTTCCAGAAGTCTGTGACAAGGCAAATATAAGAATTATCCTTCGACCAGGTGGAGTTGAATTTGAAGGGGGCTCATGGTTTACTTATTTCTCCCCGAATATCAAGGTATATCGACAAGTGGTCCAATAATCCTCCTAAGCCAACCCACTGTCGGTATGTATATCCTCTCTCCAGGGATCACTCCTTGATGAGGAAGTGATCGAGACTTCTGGCAAGACTATTCTCCGCACATCTTCTACTCCTCCAAGTCGGGACTAACTTAGCAGAGGGGATGTCGATGTAACTGTGGGTTTTTAGGAGGTGTTGGAAGAAGGCTGAGAGAGGATTGACTTGGGCATGGTGCCCCCATGACACAGAAAAACCAAGAGAGAAGTTAAGGTCCCCACCCAGAATGATGTTATCTGGTTGTAGGATATTGGATGTTAGAAGATGCTCCCAGAAGTCCTCCCGATGGTGGTAGTGTCTGTAGACATTTATCAGTCTAATTTCAATTCCCAATTAAGTAGAGAAGGTGTCTGCCCCTATAAATCCAATGCCACCCTAGGTGCTGATCAACTTTATCAAGGGTGGATTATATCCTAGGGCAATGCTACCAAAGCAACCATTTACACCAATGGCTTGAAAGTGCCATCCGGCAAGCATGGATTCCAAGAGAGGGGAAATGGCATCAACACCACCCAGGGTTTCTTATAAGAAGACTATATCAGTCGGTTCAGTCTGGAGGAGCCTTCGCAGTGCTAGTTTTTTCTCAAGACTAGAAACCCCTCTGCAATTGAAAGAGAGGAGCTTCATGGGGGAGACGTCTCCAGGGGATTTTATGCTCTAAGGACCCTATCAAGTGTAAGTTGTCTCCTTGTGGCAATCTCCATCCCTACCTACTGTTTAGTTTTTGACAGGGAGGATGGTCTACCTCAAGGGCGTTTCGAAGAGGTGGGGGAAGGTACTAGACCAATGCCAATAACATCAAGTGCCTGAGACCGGTAATGTGAGCGAAGCTGGTAACGATGGGGAATGGGATCAATTCCAAGATTCAAATCAGATTGCACCTCCTCTGGAAAAGAAGGGGGGGTACATGATATAGTAGGAGGAGGGGGAATCAGGGGACATTCAAGGTGATTGGGGTGGGATGGAGAGGTAACAGGGCTTTGATGGGGTCCCATAACTTTATTCTTATATGCCGAAGAAATTGTAAATGTTGCAGAGCAAGGTTCAAAATTTGACATACCCAAAGATAGTGCGGCTCCAACGTCCACCTTAGACTTGGTCAATGGAGGTGAAGGAGGTCAGAGAGGTGTTTTCCCGCCTTTCTACGGTGTTGCCGAGACTGGCCTGGATCAAGCCACTTCAGTGTCTGTATGCTCTGTATCCTTCGAGTGATCCACCTATGTCTGAGTTTTTAGTGAGGGAGATGACTCCCTTTGTTCCCAGTCTTTGATTTCCCTAGAAGAGGGTAGTCTTTGTAGAGGTGACCAACATGGTGGAATCATTTGCATCGAAAGGGGACCCCCTCGTAATCAAGGATCTAGGTTCGATTGTAGTTCCTCCATTACAAGGTGACTTGCTCCTGCAGCCCTCCTCTTATGTCTAAATGAACCAGGATCCGTGCATAAGCCATAACCCCAGTGGAGAGGTATGATCTATCATAATCTAAGAAGGTGCCCAGGGAGTTCCCAATTCTCTTGAAGATGTCCTTAGTCCAGAAATGGAGCGGCAGACCGGGGAGGCGAACCCATATTGGCCCAGCCCCAAGTTGTTCTTTGTTTGGGTCAAAGAGCGGACTCCACCTCCTTAGCATTACCGGGGCCTGCTCAATATGCTAGAAGGAGGACAATACCCAATTTGTATGTTTTTCTCGTGCAAATCGCAGAGCAAACCAACCACGGACAAAGGTCTGTACGAAAGGCAAATCAGCCAGATGTTGGCCCCATATTTCCGCGACCCATTGTTTTAGTCTTGTCGCAGAGTAGTTCCGTCCCCTAACTCTGCCCACCAGGACTGTCGCAACCATGTCCATGGTATCTTTCCACTGGAAGTCCTCCTCCCAGTCAATGAAAACCTCTTGTGCCTTGGGTTTAACACACCTTAACCTATTTCCAGGTCTCGACCCCGCGACTTCTACGCACCCTTGAGCTTTGTCGAAATTAAGGTTAGCAGGAATAGGGTTAGGGTTTGGGGGATTTAAGTCAGGGCCAACAGGGAAGGTGCCTGGGAGAGGGGGGACATTCACATAGTAGCTAGAGGGGGGAACAAGAGCTGTGGTTGAAATGATGGGAGTTAGAAGGGGGGGAGACACTCCCTGGTAAGAATGTGAGGGGTAATGTGAGGCGACAGAGGGTCGGAGGGATGAGAGTTCGGATGAACTAGCTGCCGGATTAGGGCCTGTGTTCCTGGCCACGGATTGTTGGAAGAACGACGTTAGGGGAGGAACGTCAGTGGGTGGCCAAGAGGCCATCACTTCAGGCAGATTGATGACTGCAATGGATGGACCCGAGAGCAGTGGGAGAGGAGCAATGAATTCAGTTAACTATCTATTGAAAGGGAAGAAAACCTCAGAACTTGTGTGCCTGCCGAAAATGGATATGCCTTCAAGGGGGTCCTCAGAATAGTCTATTAGGTCAGTCTCCATTGTTGCCCTGGGGGTTACGCTAGCTGCCACCATTTTTCGAAGTAACCGTCACAGCAGGGGACCAAACAACTGTGAAAAATTGATAATGGTAGGGTTTTAGTCACGGTTACATGGAGTGAGGAAGGTGTGCATCAAACGAGAGGAGTGTAACAAAGTGGATCCAAACACCAACTGGGAACGGGCCTAGCCTAGCATAGACGTGTAGTACCAATTGTACTGGAGAGACCCTACCCTGTGTCAGGTTTAGGTCGCGCCAGGGTTCCCGTCCACGGCTCCATCACTCCTCCTTCAACCTTCGTTTGTATTTTTCTTCCTTATCCAGGTAGAGAGGAAAATGCTAAGGCTTGCTAAATCAGTGATATTCTTGCTTGAGGTTTCGGTGTGCTTCAAATAATCTCGTCCTAACGATAGGATTCTAGGTTCTTTGCAGATTTTAATTGGCGAAGTTGGCTCTAATTTTGGAACTTTCTTGGCTCTGCTGTAGGTATCATTTTGCACCAAATCTTGGCAAGTCCTTTTTCTTGGACTCACTAAAGGAGTCTCATTTTCTGCATCCTTCATATGAGCAAACCTCTGACCCAACACTGGTTTTCAATACAAACTTTAAAAGAGAGAAACTGGCAGTTTAGAGCAGGTTACAAGACCTCCTTCTATAATGGATAGAGATGACCCCAAAATGTGGAAAAATTTCTCTGCTTCAGCGGGTCCTAAAGAAAACAAAGAGCTTCTCTATGAGATCTCTAACGACGTGCTTGGATGGCCTATTCTGGCCAAAACTGTAAAAATGTACCATGACTTTTCCTCTAGAGTTTCCCTCCATTACTAACACTTCCAATAGCCCCTACTTCCTGATCCATTAGTTTTGAATTCTCCAGACACTAAAGACCATTAAATATTGTATTCCATTGCACAAATATGAGGTGGAAGGGAAAACCTGTCGGATCATAGTATTTCTTGTTGAGGTATCAAATTGTTCGTTCCACGCAAATAGAAACCACCTGAAGATATCTAAGAACCACCTGAACATTAAAACTATTCAGTCTCAAAACTCTGAAGTAAATTTGTAAAGAATCTGGCATTAGCTTTCTTGGCTTAGTGAAATCCCTAATGTTCTGTCCTATTTTCCAGTCTTAAAAATCTTACAAAAACTTGTAAACATTGTGGCATTGTATACGCTTAGCCTCTAAAAGCCCTAGCTTTCTATCTTCTTCTGTGTAATTTGAATAGAACACCATCAAATACCAGAATTATTAATTTCTTTTCTCTAAAAAATTTGAAATGTGCAGAACTGAGACAGAAATCATTCAATCAATCCAGTCGAAATTCATCTGAATGTTGATCCATTATCTCAAACAACTTCTTCCCAAAATCTGCATTTTTTAAACAAAATTTTGAGCACAACCTTCTCTAGTCCATTTATAGAGAGCCTTAGTTTACGAAATCTTTCTTGTAAGCCAAAATAGAGTCAAAATTTTCCATTCAAAGCTCAGAATAACTGAACTAGAAAGAACCCTATGAAATCTGCTGCTTAAAATAGTGTTTTGGGCATGACCTCTTTTGTCATATTTTGTTTAGAGAATACAATAGATTATTTAATGAAATATTTCCAAAAAGTCGAAATATGGCCAATTTTTCCAGTCAAGAACTCTGAATAATTTCATTAGGACAAAGCATAGAGTATTCATGATGACGACAAGAAAAATAATGGCGCTTTGCAATTTTAGTACTCTCTTGCAAAAAAATACCTTTTTTGAACTTGTTTTGACTGCGAAGAAACACAGATGAACTGGTGGAAGCCGTGCAGAGTCAGATCTGGTGGCTCGTGGATTGATTCTGGGGAAATCTAAATTTTCTTATGTATCAAGTATGAACATTTTTTTTTAAATGTTAATGATTTTCATGCTGATTTTGAAAAGTGTTGATGAGGCATGAGGACCTATTGATTGTTTTATGAGAGTGTGAGGCTAACATTCGCTCCCTCAATCTTAAGTCCAAAATAAGAACTTGGTACCATATCCAAGTATTCATGTTCAAGCTACTAATCTAATCCTCAATGAAGAACTGCTTGAAAAACCGCCAAAAACTGGATGCCGAAAAAATCCAATATGAAGAGAGCACACTAAGAGAAGTGAATCAACTGCAAGTCTGATACAACATTGAAAATGCTTGAAAAATCAATCAAATTCCAAGCTGCAATGAAAAAGGATCAATCTATCCTTTGCTTGGTCCAATGACCATCCAAGTGAACAACAACATAATGTCCACAAATGCTCTCAATCAACATCCCAATTGCTTTCCCACTGGAAAATTTCAATGCCCACTAGCAAAATTTGTTGAAAATTTCAGTATGACAACCATCAATTCCCCCTTTCGTCAGCTGAAAGGAAAGACCATAACCATATTCATTTGTTTTAAACTCCCCCCCACCCTTCAAATGTAGGAGAGTTGCACCATTGTAATCCCCACATAAGAGTACCATCTTCATTTGACTGTTGGCTGCAATAGGTGAGATTGAATTTTGCGTTAAAACTTATACAATTGTTTGACTGTAGATGACTACACCCAACGATTAATCCATGCATAATTGATCTTCAATCTAGTTGGTTGGTTTTGTTTGCAACATCTTTCAAATGAGTGATTTTTCTTGTCACAATGGTGACAAGGATGGAGATCAAAACAATGATCTTCCATATGACCTATTCTTTGACAATGTTTACATTTTGGATTTTATTCAACTTTCTCATGGATTTTGGATGTTACTTGACCAAGAAATCCCCCACTGATGAATTTGACTAGTTTTGAATAATATGAGATATGCAAGTTGTTGTCATCTTTGTCATATCCTAAGCCACGTCAATTTTTGTTACATTGGATTTCCTCCCACGGTTTGATGATTGGCTTGGAATAAGAAAGTTGAACTTGATTGTGTACAACTTATACACTTGAAATTGTATCACTGAGTGGATTGGAATCAACATTTGAAGAAACATGACTCTTCTACTGCAACTCATCACGATCTAGTTGAGATTCAAGTTGGAGAAATTCAACGGTTTCATGTGCATAATGTAGATGATTTTTGATATCAGCAAGAGTCACTTTGTTGATTTTCACCGTGTCCTCGACAGTGTATAGGATCAATTTTTTAAGAAACTCTAACAATTGAATGCTTTGGTCCATTTGAACTTGCTCGCTTGATTTTAACACTTGCTTGATTTTTGGAACTCGCTCACTTGAAATTGGAGTGTGCTTTGCTTCACTTGATTTGACAAGTTTAGTGTGTCGACTACCATTGAAAATGCACCCAAGTTAATGATTTTACAAGTTCAAAAGACTCATTATGACTTTTAAAGAACTCAATCCCTTATCAATTTGACTTAATGACTAGCTTGGGTGTCGGGTTCAACCAAGAATGCACCCTTGTTGTTACAACATGACAATGACAACTTCATCATTATGAGCTTTAACTTGACTTCAATTTGATTTTTGACTCATTCAATCAAAAAACATATCCTTTGACTCCTGACATTAATGACCCTCAAAGACATGACTTATTAAGACTTCAATCTCATGACTTCATTGACTTGATTTCCATACCCCTACAAAGACTTCATTGTATTAGAAATCTCGTTGACTCTTTACAAAGACATTATTACATAACTTTCTACTTTATACATAAGCTTGACATGATCTTGATTTGACTCGACCTTTACCATTATTACTCTGACCCGATTTAATCTTGAGTGTCAAGTACAACAGAAAATGCACTGTTTTTCATACAATACAATAACACTTTCTTCATGACTTGAACTATAAATTGATTGTTTGTATACCAAGTACACCAGCCAAACTTTTAAAAGTTTACTTTCTCCCTTTTTACTTTCCCTTTTGTGAACATAAAGTAAAGGGTTATACTAACATAAAACAATGCTCCTCGTTAAAGCTTAAAACCATATACTTGTGCTTAGTTAAAACTTATCAAATAAAAAGTGCTTGGTTAATATTGGACCAACAAATGCATTGGAGAGCAAAAGAGAAAGGGTATGTAACCATCCATGTCATTTAAGCATTATCGTTGAATTTTAAGGTGATTGCAAGTAAAAAATGATTTTGTCAAGCACGAAAGTGACATATTTTGTTGAGCTTGGAACTCCACTGTCACTGCACCACTTCATCGATTTCAAAACAAAAGAAAACCATAGATTAAATCTGGGACGTGAAAGAGTTGACAAAACTTTAATGCAAGTATGTTCATCATAAATGAGCCACAGGGACTGTTCTTTTATGCATGGATGCTTGAAATTGTTGATTTGGCATCTTGAGAAGGGAAGATTGAATACTTTACAAGTCTATGATCTGGATTTGATACAATATAATTCATAGATTGATTTCCAATCCTGACACTGGTATCTTCACAACCTTAGTTGACTTTTCATAGATAACTTTGGCTTCGGTGTGATCCATACAATCGACCATATCCCATCGAATTCAATTCCAGGACCCTATTGATTCCTGACACTAGACCTTGACCGATTTATTGGATGTTTCTCCCTGGTCAACTCTGATGTGGCACCTGCGATTCTTTATGTTTCGTCTTTTGTGTTTAATTAACACTATTTTATACACTGAGCATCACTTCATAACTTGTGTGACATGACACAAGGCTAACTTGATCCTTCTTAATTCAGTATCCAACACATCTAATCCCTGCGCAATTAACTCATGACAACAAGAATACAAAATTGGATGCTACTTGATATAACATAATATTTTCTTGTATTCTTGATGAATGAAACTAAAATCAAGAATACAACTCTATTCATGCGCTTTTTATACAAGTCGTATATTTGTTGGACACTACTTGCTGACCCACAGACACAAATTGATCCATGCGAACTACTCCACATGCAGGTTGCTCCTAATCATTGCTAGCTACTCCTCATGCTTCCTTGGCTAGTACACACACTATCTTCTACAATGCACCATGCTCTATGCTTCACAATACTCCATGCATGCCACAAAATTCTCCTATGTAGATACATATTTCTGCATAGACTCTCTTACACACAAGCTTGTCTTGGTTGGATCAATTCACTGGGTTATTCGATCCTCTATTCATTGCCTACAAATTTCACTTTCACAACAAAGCTATGCACATTTGGTTGTACCAAAAATTCTTACATTCATACATAGCGCTTGCCACAAGTCCATATAACAGTATATTGAAGTGGCCACACCACACTGCAATATCAATCCTGTGCATTCACACACATAGCCTTAGATCCACAAAATCGTTGAGGCGATATTCTGTAGCTCCACATAGTCAGATTCACTAACACCTCTGCAACTCCACAGAAAGATGCCAAAAGCTCATGCTCGACTCTATAAAAATCTAACCACAACTCTGATACCAATTTAAAGGGAATTAAATGAAAATAATAAAATATCATAGAGATAAAACATGGCAGAAAATGCATTAAGCTTTAATTTATTATGTATACAAATAATGAGAATGATACAATATAAATACATCAAGATTATGTCTCAAGATAGTTCTTCTATCTTGGACACATAATCACTTTGATTGAGCGAATATCTCAACCACACAAAAATCTAGGAGCCTAACTAGTTGGAGAGAATCTCTCAACAACTGGACTTAAACAAACTCCCAGTTTGAGGAACAATCTCATTCTAGAATAGATAAGTAGAAATTATTCCAAGCTTAATAATTTATTATTTTGGACTTATTGATTGTTTTATGAGAGTGTAAGGTTAACATTTTTTAGAGCGCTTATTTTTGACACTTTAAATTTTCTAATGTATTAGGTGTGGATAATTTTTTTAAGATTTTGGTAATTTTGATGTGGATTTTGAAAAACATCAACATTTTTTTAAGGCATTTTTTTGACACTTTAAAATCAACTATCAAATTGACACATAATGAGATCGATTTGCTAATCGAGGATCAACACGGACCTTGTAGGATAAAAAAATTAAAACAAAATAATAAATAAATATAAATGAAAAATACAAAAGAAAATAAAAATTAAAACACTGAAATATATATATATATATATATATATATATATATTAAAAACATAAAAATAAAGAAAAACATGACTAAAGGAAAGAAAACAAAAATTAAAATATTGAGAAAAATGAAAACTCAAACAAACAAAATTTTAAAAAAAATAATAATAAGTAAATAAAAATATATATTAAAATACAAATTGAAACCATTTAAAAAAGATAATATATATATATATATATAACACTAAAAAAAACTCGGGATTTTTTGTTTGTTTTTATTTTTTTTAATGGTTTTCAATTTGTTTTTTTAATGTTTTTTTATTTTTTTTTTCTAATGTCTAAGTTTTTATTAATTTTTTATGATTTTAATTTTAATTTTAATTATCTAATATCATTTTTTTTCTTTTCTTAAATTGTCTTTCTTTTGGAAATATTTTATTGTATTTATTTATTTATTTTTTATCATTTATAAGTTAATTTTGTTTTTGTTTTTTTACATTTTTATGTTTTTTTGTCACTTTTATATATATATTTTTATATTTGTTTTTTTGCCATGTTTTTAATTTAAGCAAAGTCTTTCGATAGAAATCACTTAAGAGAAATTTTTGGTTGACGCGTTTCAAACCAACAAGTGTGGTTCATCTGGTCATGATGATGAACCACACTTGTTGGTTCGAAACGCGTCGGCCAAAAATTTCTCTTATGTGATTTCTATCGAAAGACTTTGCTTAATTCATTATGGATCACAGAAGCGTGAATTCAATTTTTTTTTTAATTTGTTTATATCTTAATATATACTTTTATTTACTTGTTATTACTTTTTAAAATTTTTTGTCTGTTTTAGGGGAGGGACGTCATTACCTGTGCGCCCTCCCCTCCACTTGGCAGACAAGCACGTGGACGGCACGCGGCGGTGTACGACACGCGTCCAGCTTGGAGAGCCACCTGTTTTGTAGTGTGTCAACCATTAAAACTTCAACTGCCGACCTCCCGCCCGCTCATTTCCGCCTTTACGCCGCGATGTGTGGTTTGCCTATGGGTTTTCTGTTCAAGTCCGGTGTTTGTTCGAAGCCCTCCGCCGACGATGGCGCGGGAGGGCTCCATTACCTGCGCATGATGTCCGCCATGGTTGAGCTCATGTCCGCCATTGCTTGCTTGCACGAATCCATGGTTGGAACAGGGTTTCTGTTGTTCTTGTGGTTTTCCGCCTGCAATTGTTGTTCAGTCTGGACCGCCGGTGGTTTAGGGTTTCCTGGGTGGTTGTTTAATTCGTGCTATTTGCTGTTTGGGGAGGAGCCAGTACCAATTTCAGCCAGTTCGAGGTCGAAGGTGGCATTTACAGGTAATTGCAGGTTTTGGTGGTATTTGTGTGGTTTTTTGGGTTTTTTTTTTCTCCATTTGCTCATTTGCTAATTTTTCCCACTTGTTGCAGGTGTGGCAGGTCCGGCGAGCGCTGGAGAAGGTCCGCCGAATGTGTGGCGAGCTCTGGACTTATGGCTTCGGCGAGCTCTGGACTTATGGCTTCTATCCGGTAGGATTTTAATCCTACCAGCCATTTTCTGAAGTGTTTTTCAACACCTCACCGTGTGTTTCTCAACACCTCACCTGGTTTATTGGAATTTTTGTTAAATTTGGAGACAGGTTTTGGGTTTTGTCAATTAAGCCATGGGATGTTGTTGGGTTTTGAGAAAAGTAATACCTGTATATAAAGATAGAGTGTCTCTTTTTTTTGGTCAAATGTTAACCTGAAAATCTTGAAAAGTTGTTGTACTTCAGAATCTCCAATAAACAGGGCTTGCAGTCTGACCATTTCAGCTGCAAAATTGAGAACAGTTTCCATGTCAGACACCCTAGTAGACATATGAATCAACAAATTGAAACATCCAAATAATTTGTCTAAAAATGCTTACCGAATATACAACCAACAGACCAGATGTCTATAGGTGTAGAGTAGTGAGTAGCCCCCAGAAGAACTTTAGGAGTCCTGTACTAGAGAGTGACAATCTGCAGCACGAGCCCACTAGTTTGTCAAAGGAGAAAGAACCTTGTCATGATAAAGATAAGAAAGATTTCTCCACCCTCAACCCTTTTTTATTCCTTTGTAATATAGAAAGCTATGAAGGTAAGTTTTATGAAGAGGATATATAAAGTTACAAGCAATAGCCCACTCAACACTGTAACTCCCGAAATTGAATCCAAACTTGTTATTGCATTAAATTTTATGCTGTTTGATCGAGAGGTCTAACAAGATCTGTAAAGGGTTGCTTTTGAAAGGCCAAGCAAAGGGTCAAGCTTGGTCTTACGTCCCCACTCTAGAAAGAAAAGGGTTACAAATACGATGTGAATCCTCACCTATGACAATAATCCTATATGTCCAAAAACCCTAAACCTCTTCCCTTATACCTGGAAGTTAAATGGTATACAATATGAAACCTAAACGACCAAAATCAGGAACGACCAAATTTTTTGCTAAACCCAAAAGCAAATGTGGACTATTCCCAAAATATGAATACAGAAAATGTGAGTCTGACATGCTTTGCAAAGGGTTGATCCTAAAAGGCAAAATCGTCCAACAAGAAGTTGAACACCCGAAACCTCTAACCTTAGTGCTAAAAATTAGATATTATTCACCAAGAAACCAGAACCAAACCGTCTCTAAAATCAGCGAGGACAAAATTTCTACAAAAACCAGTAGCAAATGTGGAAAATGCAGTTAAAGCACTCACCTCATGTGTATATTTCTTAATAGGAATTGTAAATGCTCTTCCGAGGCCAAGATCTGCTATTTTTACTACACCTCTTTGCTTATCCACCAGGAGATTGTGAGGCTTCAGGTCCCTGCCATATTATAGGCCGCCTTTCAATATTGGAGCGTGAACAGAGAATGTTTTAATGACATCCTATTCCTCCTTGGATATCCTTTGCATT
Source organism: Pinus tabuliformis (assembly GCA_031772625.1). NCBI lineage: Eukaryota > Viridiplantae > Streptophyta > Pinopsida > Pinales > Pinaceae > Pinus > Pinus tabuliformis. The sequence continues at coordinate 42,295,065 of CM062813.1, forward strand.
TATGGGAATTTTCTTGTGTAACCAAATTCCTCCATGATAGGTTTGCAATAGTAACAACCTTACACTCTTTATCATCATCAAAGAGTTTCCAAAACATGGGATAGGCAAGAGGATGGTAATACTGGATTTGAATAAGCGATTGAATGACATGAAAATCTTGGTCTTCACATCCTTCAATTTAAGTGCTTGGATTTTGAGTTTAGATGTGCCCAAAGAGATTATTTTATGTTCGAACTCATGTAATGTGACAAATCTGGCCCTATTGACTTATCTTTTATTGTTTCAATTGCCTTTTGAGATTTTGTACCATTCCATAGAATTTATTAGTGATTGCAGTAGCTTGGGTTATGTTCCTAAAGACTATCTCCCATGTCTGCCTATGCCATTCAATTTTTTCTATCACATGCATTTTGAACGTTTCCTTGGAACAATTCTTAGCTCAATTATCTTAGAACTATATATGACTACATATTTGATTATATTAAAATCAGATTTGTTGGATTTATTTACTTATTTATGGTTGAGAATTTATTTGCAGCTCTGTGTCTTATTATCTCAGTGTTTCAGGATTTATTCAGCAAATTTAAATAATAATTACTTTAGAAATGAAGAAAATGACTTCAAAGAGTCCACTAGTTCCAATTGTAACTCTTTATGATCTTTGTGGAGTACATATGTTGTGTAGGCTTTAAGTTTAGTTCAGTTTTGAGGGTGCATGCATGGTCCGTTTTTCAAATAGCGTACATCCTTAGGCTGTCCAAGGTGCTTTTATGGGAGTTGTCTATTTCTGGATGATGTAAGGACTCTGGACACCACATATCTCCACAATGGTATGATATTGTCCACTTTGGGCCTAAGCCCTTATGGATTTGATTTTGGACTTACCCCCAAAAGGCCTCATACCAATGGAGATATTTGTCCATCCTTGTATACCCATGATCCTCCCCACTTCTAGTCAATGTGGGACTTTGGTCGTATACCCAACAATCCTCCCCTCGAACAAAGGACCATCGAGCCTCCCCTCAAACGATTATCCATCCGTCCACTCTCTACCAACTAGGATTCTCCGTTCCAATGCGTTGGAAGCACACGCCTTGCATGGAGCACCACCCACCTCGAGAGCTTGCTCTATCCCAGGTCAACTCCTCTTCACCGTGTTGGGACCAGGACATATCCATGAAGAATCCGGAGCACACCACTTGTCTAACCGAGCTCATCCACGGATCCCATCGTGATATTACCGGGGCTCACCACCTTCGTTCGGCATTCCGAGGATTCATCCACTTGGCTAACTTCGGGCCGGGACCCACCACCTTCGTTCGGCATTCCGAGGATTCATCCACTTGGCTAACTTTGGGGCATGGCTCTGATACCACTTGTAAGGACTCTGGACACCACATATCTCCACAATGGTATGATATTGTCCACTTTGGGCCTAAGCCCTCATGGATTTTCTTTTGGACTTACCCCCAAAAGGCCTCATACCAATGGAGATATTTGTCCATCCTTATATACCCATGATCCTCCCCACTTCTAGTCAATGTGGGACTTTGGTCGTATACCCAACAGATGAGAGCTTAGTTCTATAGGAGGCACTAGCAGATTTGCCTGATGTGTAGTTATCCATGGAGCTAGGGTGTACTAGGTGTTCTGAGTAGGGTTAGGGTTTGACACAGTGAAACCAAGTTCTTATTGCACGTGTTTAGAGACATTATTTTACCTTATTCTGTTATCTGAGAAAGGAAATGTAGGGTGCGCCACTGTGTTGGTTAGTGAGTTTTGGTTTTGAGCTATTGTTGTGTATTAACTTCTTTCTGTATTCAATAGAAGATGGATGTGTTTGAGAGTTAAGATATTTTACAGAAGTATGTGCTTGTAGGTAAGCTTACTTAGATCTAGGTTATTCTTTCAAAGTTGAAAAATTGCTTACAGTGGCCTGCTTTCTATGATCCTTGTTGACTGCAATGAATAATTAGATCTGAAGCATATTGCTACTGTGACTTAATAAATACCATAAGACAATAATAATAAGCCCAAGACCATTGCACATTGACCATAAGAGGCTAATAAAGTCATATGTTTTTCTGTTGGTGACTTTCCAAGTGCTTTTCTAAGGTCTGGTATATGTTTTCTGATATCTGAAATATGCTTTTCGAGATCTGGTGTACTTGTTTCAGTAAGAAGAAATCAATTTGCTAAGGTTTAATATCCATAAGAAATCACTTATCAGTCTTGGGAGCATCATTTTGAAGCTAATGGTGAAGTATTAAGTGATTTATTTTGTGAAATATTGTTCATCTTTGCAGTGGAAAAAGATGCCCCAAGACATAATATGAATTGACATAACAATTTCAAAAGGGGAATAAGTATCTAAGTTATCATTGTAGCATCTTTTGTGGACTGATATCATTTGTGCTTAGCTCGCAAACAAAACTGCTTTACAACCAACCAAGCTGTTGTTGGCTTTTCAATGTAGTGAATGCATAGAACCATAATGTTGTTAGCGTTTCAAAGCAATAAAACAACCTAGGTTGTAAGCCAAAATGTTTCTGTGACAAGAAAAAGACACAATCCATCCAAAATCCACATCATAATGTGGTTACAACCAAAAACATATGACACCCCTATTCTTTATGGCCTTGAGAATCTTGAGTGCCAAAACTCCCCGAGTTACCTTCTTGAGCCAGGTAGGTTGGCCTACCTATCAAGGGTTGATTAGGAAATGGTTGATTGCTGCCATATGATTGACTCCAATTTGCAGCTTCCAACCATGGAGGTATTGAGTACCCATACCTCACATTTGCACTACTGACCCTTGCATTAAGTGGAGGTGTGTAATGAGCATGCATAGAATTGGCACCAACTCTGGTAGGAATAAGGCAAGTGGTTAAACCCTCAGTTTGATAGTGAGGCACTTGAATGTTTATGAGATCTTGGAATAATGGTGTATTATCTGCAATGGAGTCCAATGAGTTTGAAATAATCCTAGTTTCATTAGCTATTCTTGTATCATTGTCAACCATATTGATCATCCCTTGTTCCTTTTCAAGCATTTGTTGTGCCTTTCGTTTTTCCTTTTCCTGTCTTGCCATTTGCTTTTGTTGGTCCTTAACTTTCCTTGCTTTATCTCTTTCAATCCTTTCATCTGCTCGACGTTGTGCTGCAACAATCCTTGCTGCCTTCTTCTCCTTGACTAGATCCTTCTTTTTCTGTTTTAATTCTTGCATTTCAAATTTCTTTTTTTCAGACTCAACTAACAGGTTTATATAGTCCTCTGAGGTGAGTAACTGTGAGCTTCGGCCCAGATGAAGACTACCTGGTGCACCTTGCTTTTTTTTCATTGATACTCTCTGTACTGGTAGCTTTAGGAACCGTCCAAGTGTCTTCTCCACCCCTCCCACCTGCATGTCATTGCTTGGTACTTCCCTTTCAGTATCTGTTGGAATTGATTGAACTATATCATTATCTTCATTTGATGCCTCATTATGTCCTTCATCTTCTTCCATTGATCTATTGTCCACACAAAAATGAACATTTTCACTGTTCAATTCTGCTGGTTGTGAGGGCATGTTCATGCTTTCTTCATTGGTTGCTGAGACACTATGTACATTCATATTGATCATTGCTTCTGCTAGCCATGAAGGTGGGGTTAATTGGCTTGGCAATGTCAATTGGTCATTGTCAACTGCATGTTCAACAATATCAGCAACAGGAATTTCGTGTTCTTGAGTTGGTGGAACGATCTCCATGTTACTGCGAATTTGTTCATTATTATATTGTGTTTCACATACAGTTTCATCATCTTCAGCATATAAGTGTCCTTGAGACAAGGAAATCATATTACCAGCTGCAACAACATCATCTTGGTCATCTACATCTTGCACTTCAACACCTGTTTGGGCATTCCCTTCTTCCTGACCATCCACATGAAATGCTTGGCTACAACCAGTATCATGCATAAGAGAATCATAGTTCAGTGGCCAGATTCCTGTCCTCCTAAAGCCAACCTTGATATTTGATGGTGTTAAAGCCCTTTTAAAAGCTTTACTTGCAAGCTCTGCTAGCTCAAACCTTTTCACCTCAACCCCTGGATTATTTTCCATCCATGCAGCTCGCTCCGACCTGAAATAGTTCTTGAAAGGGCCAAACACACTAACATCAAGGGGTTGCAGTCAATGAGTGGTATGAGCTGGCAATGTCAACAGGTCAATGCCTAAATTGTTTTCTTCCTCAATTATTTGTATAGCCATGTGGCTCCCATGGCCATCTAATATCAAAAGGTGTCTGTTATTAGGCGAGACGCCACCTGGTACCGATGCAGCAAAGTGAAAAATCCAACTTAGAAACAGTTCTTTAGTCATCCATGCATGGGGATGTGCAGCCATGCATGCACCTGGTTCACAGTTCTATATATAGTTTTTCAGTTGATTTTTACATTTGAATAGATAAAATCCTGGGATTGAAGTACCAATTGCATTGACACATAACATAATGTAGTTATCCACTCCCTGCTCCTGGGCAAAATCTTTGGCACATTTTGACTCCATCTCTTGGCAATTACCTGCATGCCAAAATTCCTCCCTGCCTGTAAACCTGTTTCATCACAGTTCCATATATGGTCTGCTCCATAAGAATGTTTATTGTAAGCACTAGAAAGTGTGTCATAGAACTTTTGCAAAACTGCAGGGCACAAATTTAATGCTCTGTCTCTGTCAAGGCCCTCAGCAATACGAAATACAAGTTCTGGATGCCTTTTTTTAAACCCAAACCACCATGATTTACCAGGAAACCCATCTTTGAATGGGTTTGGCCTCCCTTGACAGATTTGAGCAATTGTTGATTTGAGTTGTATCAACTCTAGCCCATGTCCCAGTTGGGCCATCTCTTTACACCACTCAACCACCTCGACCTCCTCCTCCTCAGTCATAACTGTAAGAGGCCCTCTATGTTTTGTATGAGTCAGTCCATTTATCCAATAATGTATTGATGAGGGAGGAATACCATGTTTTTTTGCAGATGCCCGAACTGAGTATCCATGAAACTCTATGTCATCAATTGCAACTAACATTTGTTCTTTTTTCCATCCTCTTATAGCACTGATCTTTTTAGTTGAGCTCGCCCCTTGGACTGTTGTTGATGGTGGTTCTGTGGCTGATGGTGTGTTAACATTAGTTGCTGTCACATGGTCATCCTCAACAATGTTCCCTGGTGCATTGTTGGCATTGACATCTACTGGCCTGTCATCGTCAGACGATGTACATCGCAGCTGTGCACCCCTTGTCACTCTCCTGCCACTTCTCCTTGTACGAGCATAGTAACTTCCTTTTGCCATAGATGCAACAACCTATAAAATTATTGCATGCATTTAGACATTAGAATATTTGTAAATTATGATTTATTACTTCTGCAAAAATACTTTTCCTTTATTACAGGAAATTATCAACACGTATGTTACAGGAAATCGAATTGCATTAATTATTTTACAGGAAATCAAATTGCATTACTTATGTTACAGGAAATCGAATTGCATTACTTGTTTTGTGTTTCTGATGTTGTTTCTTGTTGATGTGGCTTAGATTCATTTGAAATGCTGTTTTTTGCATGTATTAATAGCCTTACAATGGATCGGGGGTTTTGATACATAGCCTAAGTGTTTTTGCTTTAAACCCTTGTAAATCTATCTGTGCCAGATTCCTTGAAGAGTCCACTAGTTCCAATTGTAACTCTTTATGATCTTTGTGGAGTACATATGTTGTGTAGGCTGACAATGGCACCAAATGACCGACAATGTAACACTTGCTTATAAATTCTTATAACCCAAACCCAAAGTGATCCAAGAAATTTTGCAATTAAGCTATTTTTCCATGTATTCATCTGTTTTCATAATGAGAGTAAATGTTTCACTTTCATAGGGCAGTGTCAAAATTTTGCAAATGTCATTCCAAGTAAATCCATAGTTCATCAATTTAGCAACTTTTATATGGATTCAAGTAGGATTCTATGATAGTTGTTTCAAATATCATTTTCCATTTACTTTCAACAGCTTTATACAGCTAAACCAATGAGGTATGTAAACATGTATGAATTACGTCATTCTCCTTATACCTGTTAAAGATTAGGGAATACAGGTAATAAGCAGGTTTTATTCAATATGTACTTACCCTATAGAGTAGAGAGTAATCATTACTAATGGTTGAATCAGTGCCATAGTAGTAGAACCATGGAAATCAAAGTAATGAGAAACAGAGCTTGTTACATTAGGATATGCGTATACAATGATTACAGTCTATCCATATGTATTGATTATGGAGAGAGACGGTACTCTATATACCAATAAGAAAAAAAGGTATTTATATAATAGGAATGACTAAGAGCGAGAACCCCAGGATATCATGTTGTATATTGATTAGCTTGTCACCTTTGTACCTTATCTAAGCTTATGACAAGCTATGGAATTAGAACATAGTAGTTACACATGACTCTTTCTAACCATGCTTGTTTACCTAATCACTTGCTTGTCTTATTCTCATTACACTCGACATAAGTAATAGCATAGGTATTTTATAAGTAACATTATCTAAAGGTTGACCTATCGGTACTAACCTAAGAAATACATGTATAGATATGATAAATTACGTGTATCATAGGTTGGTTATCTCCCTAATAGATTGGACTCAGCTTTAATATAGATATAACATATGTAATTATACAGAGCTTTGTTCTAGCTCACTCATAGATAAGGGTGAACTAAAACCATGTTTAGATACTAATACGAGCTTGTTAGTGTATAGAGCTTACTAGTGATAAGATGAATGAGATCCATTGAATATGATACATACCTGTGTTCAATGTATTATGTTATATAGCTTATATAACTTAGCTTCATACTAGATCACATATCAAGTAAGATACACGAGTTTCATCAATTCCAGTACTCTGACCGTAATCATACTAGTATACCCATTCTAACTTATAAGTAATCTGTATAGATATATCCTAATTAACACTATCATAACATGTAAGAAACATAGACCCTTAGTAATACATGTTCCTTATCACTAGTCTCAAGCTTCATTAGTATCACTAAACAGTTACTCAGCTTAGGCTATGATCAGAGCTTGTATCGTTTCATCATAGTTCATAAGGTAAGCATATCCATATTCAACATACAAAAAACAACACGTTTTAAGCATAAGATGTAATCAGAGCTATGACCAAGTTGGTTGATTAGATGGATACGACTGTATTCAATAGGTTCAATTCCTATAAGCTAAACAAGCTGTGACTACAGTACTAACACGACATACGTAACCTCTGTGATATGTAAGCTGTAATCACTATGAAGCTGATGATCGAATAAGTGTTGCCATAATAAGCTAGAACACATACATGAACTCTGTATAAAAAAGGTTAACTGTAACCCTATGGACAGAACTGTAAGAACAACGACTTTCAATGGCTGTTTGTGAAACCATCCAGGTATCCTTCTAGCAGTTATGGCCAGACAGATCATGTAAGAAATCTGATAAATGAAAACAATGAAAACAAAACTGTAAGAAGAATGAGTTGTAATTCATATAACTAACTTGGATATATTGGCCACTGTTTTGTGATGTTGTCTTCAAGTTTGCTGAATAGTTTGAAAGCATAAGATGCAACTTCAACAGTGGGTGGACTTCTTTTATAGTTTTGGGGACTTGAATTTAATTGGTGGACATGGATGCACATGGATTGCAATGGCTTCATTTTGAATGTGTGGTATGGATTTAATTTGATGTGATCTAATGGTTGGGAATTGGTTATTTGTTGATCCATGTGCTTTGATCTGTTTTAATGAGAAATAGAGTGAGTTGGGTGTCATTTATTGCAGTTATTGGGTCTGGGTGTCATTTATTGAACAAAGTGGGTTTAAATGTTATTGGGTTGGGTGTCATTTATTGAACATAGGGTGTTTAGTTGTTGAAAAACATAGCAGTTATGGTTGACATACATTCCCTTTTGTTATGTGCAGGTAGGCATATTTATTTGGGATGCAAAGCTGCAGTTCTGATGAGTGGGGGTTGAAGTGACTGCTGCTTTGTACTTCTGGAATAGACCATTTTGGAAGCCTTTATGGCTTTAGCTGTTTTATACTTGGGTCAATATGGTTTGCAGTATTAAGTAGTAAAATACTATTTATGGACAGTTGTGGGCCCAGTCAATGTATGGGGAAATTTTGGACATAAATTAATACTTATTTATACTTAATGTTATTTATTTTTGTTTAAATTTTGGTTTCAAAAGTCTCAATTTATGGTGGTTTGGTGGGACCAGTACTATATCAATTACTGGTCCCTGCACAACATTAGGAATCTCTCCCTAGTTTTTTATTTTTCTCAATATTTTTATTTTTTTTAGTCATGTTTTTTTTTTTTTTTTTAATATATATTTTTATTTATTTGTTATTTTTTTTTAAACTTTTTCTATGGTTTTTTTCAATGTTTTAATTTTTATTTTCTTTTGTATTTTTCATTTTTATTTATTTATTTATTATTTTTATTTATTTTATTTTTTCTTGTAGGGTCTATGTCGATCCTCGACTAGCAACCCGATCCCATTATGTGTCAATTTGATAGTTGATTTTAAAGTTTTCATTATAATGGATCGAGTCCGACCCACAATGTGTCAATTTCATGGTTGGTCTTTAAGCTTTCATTACAATGGGTCAGTTTGCCTACACTATGTGTCAATTTGATGGTTGATTTTTAAATTTTTGTTGCAATGTGTCAAGTTGTCTTAGGCTAAGATTTTAAAGTTGTTATACTTTTAGCATTTGAAAAAAAATTACTCTTAGTATAATGACTCTTTCATTCAAGTATTCTTTTAAAAAAATTAGTCATAGAAAATTTTCATAATGCCATGGTTGAAATATGTTGAAAACTTAAGGTTTTCTGTAGTCATGATCTTTGGTTTTAATTCCATGGTTGAAAATTTGTCAAATTTTTAAGGGTTTTTTGAGTCATGATATTTTATCTTTAACACCATGGCTGAAAATTGTTGGAATTTTAAGGCTTTTCAGAGACATGATGTTTTATCTTTAATGTCATGCTTGAAAATTATTGAAATTTTAAGGTTTTTCAGAGTCATGATATTTTATTTTTAACGCCATTGCTAAAAAATGTTGAAAATTTACCTAAAAAAAAAGACGTTATTACAACATCAACACTTTTTATTTTCAAGGTGTTTTTTGCACAAAGATTTTACTGCCATTTTTTAAAAATGTTGAAAAAAAATGCTATTCCAGCATCAACATTTTTCATTTTCAGGTTGGTTTTCATGTTTTTTTTTGGGTTATTTTGCTAGAGCTCTCATTTTGAGTTTAATTCCCATTTCATAGTTTAGATTGTTATTCTTTAAAACAAGCAAGTTGACTTTGTGAGGCATACAATTGTGATGTATATAAGGTACTTTCACGACAAGGAGAAAGAGAGTGATCCTCTAGAAGAAAGGTAATAGTACTACCCTAAAAGAGACACACAAGAGCATAAGAGGATCATTAGTTAATCTACAAATTAGTTCACAAGAAAAACCACAATCATAAAACCAAAAAAAACACACCTTCAACAAGATAAGTACCAAATCCATCGAAATAATTCCATTTCCTTAGTACATATGAACGGAACACATACCACAAACATCTAAAGAATAGTCCTATGACATTCACGATACATGCATGAAAATGTGTTGGATCATCGAGCTTTATATATTAAGTGGAAGTGCCAAGATCTACAAGTACAATGCTACCACACTAGCCCGAATAGTGGAACATTAAGTCACCACTTTCTCCTCCAAAGAAAGATCTTCTCTCCTATGCCAATGCTAGAGAAGCTAAGGTGGGAAGTTCAAGTCCCCAAAAGTCCTTTTTCTTTAGTTATGAGGGTGTATTTATAACAAATGAGGTGACTCTCCACCTCCCATAGGACTCTTGACCTCCCCCATGACTCTAGAGCTTCTACAATAACTTTAGAACTCAATAATAACTCTTCATATTCCATGTGGGACCCTTGGTCTTCCACATATTTACATTTTCTCTTTTTGGGAAATTACACAATTACATTCCACAAATGACGTGGAAAGATATTAAGACACATGTGACTCTTGACAATGATGATATGGAACATCATGATGATGTGGCATTCCAAGTTGCTCCTTTTGTTGATTGTTTTGCATCTTCATGATGGATCTTGCATGTGTTTCATTTTCATCCTCCGGGGGATTGATTGATATGGAGTATTCATGTGATCTAGATATTTGATCTTTTGTGGTAAGCTAGTGTCCTTGATGACTTCTTCATGGTTCCAAATTCACAAGTTTCCTCTCGTATGATCTCCTTCTTTTCCTGTCCGAGCATCACCTTGTCATGTAAAGATGTAGTACCTTCACATGGAATCCACTCATGAAAAGATGCCATCAGTCCTAAAATATCCTAGTCTAGCTTGCTTCATGAAAATAGCTGATTAAGCTGGTACTGGGCACCAAATAGGAAGGAAGACGCAGGGATTGTGCAATGTACAGTTCTAGGGGCTAGGAGTGATGGAATGAAGCCTGAGACTGCACAGTGTGCAGTTCTAGAGGCTTGGGCAAGATGCCTGCACATTTGAGGATCTCAGTGAGGTAGTCTTGAGGCTTGAAGTTTCCCAATGCACAATATAAGAGAGAGAGGCCTAGGGATTACATAATTGTGCATCTTAGAGAGGCAACTTGAGGCTTGCCACTTCACAATGCACAAAAGGTGATGGACTGGAATGGTAAATTGCGCAGTTGTGGAGGTTAAGAGGAATGTTTTAGCATTGAGACTGTGTAATGCGCAGTCCTTGGAGGCATCCAAGAGGAAAGGGATCAACTTGAGGGTTGACACTGCTCAGTGCATAGTTCCAAGAGGCTATGTGAGGTCAAGTTGATCAGGTAAGAACTTTCCAGAATTTGACTAAGTGTGGGATCAATGAGGTAGAAGTGAGAATAGGATTGAACTTATGAATGATCACACACTCAAAAAAATTTACAAACAAAATTGAACACTCAGTACACAAGAACAACATGATCCCCTCAATGTGATGAAAATACAACAACCTCCTCCAAGTGTGACACTTAGGATGTACTTTGTGACGACAATGACGACACTAGTGCGACAGTGCACGAAACTTTGGGAATGAGTCTAATACATGTATATATGATAGATAGGACCCACTAGTACCAAAATTGCCTCCTGAAATGAACCATGACTTTTCTTTTACATCATGCGACACTTAGGATGTGCTTTGCGACGACAGTGACGACAATAGTGCGAAAATGCACAAAACTTTGGGATGAGTATAATACATGTATATATGATAGATAGGACCCATTGGTACCAAAATTTCCTCCTAAAATGAACCATGACTTTGGTTTTACATCGTGTGACACTTCTCATACCTAAGAGGTGACACTTGCGACAGTAAGATAAAAGTGCAAACAACACTTGCAAATGTGAAAAACATTGAAAGTGACACATGTCAGAGCAAAGATAACATGAAAAAGACATTTATTAAAGTGAAAACAAGCAAAAGTGACAATCGTAAACATGAAATCAACACTTGCAAAAGCGAAGGTGCGCAAAAGTGACAATTGGAAAAAATCATTGAAATAGAAGTACAATCGCAACCAAAAGTGAGAGACTGTCAATTGAAAGTGCACACTGACTGTCAACATAGGTTGAACATTGCACAAGAACTGTATTGATGGAATGTGCTATGCATGTTCAATCTTGTGTAAAGAAATGCGCTCATGAACTCATTACAGACTGAGCATGTGTGAGCAAGTGACTTTAACACTTAGAAACCGAGAAGAAGACTTAAACACTTAGCATAACATTAATCGATCATGAAGTGACTATGGAATGACAGATCGTTAGATCCTCAGTAGGCTCCAAAATTCACGTGTAGGCAAAATTTTGGAGGGTGTTTGTCGCAATGACAACAATCCCATATAATCATTCTTTTGAAGGTTGTAGCTAAACTGAGTTGGATCCAACAAGCCGAGTTCTCCTAATCGGGTCTCACCTAATGTCTAAGGTAATCCTCCAATAGTGAGTTGATACACTTTGTCTGTGCATCTATCTATAGATGAAAACTGGAACTATGTGACTATTACTACTATCCCCACAAGTTTGAATAATGAGATCCAAAACTTCCCTATAAACCTTATATCTTTGTCTAATACAATACTCAATGGAAGACCCCAATACTTCACCATGCATAAATTCCTTGTTGTCTCCTCTACACTGCATGATACCTTCATCAGTATGAAGATGACATAATTAGAGAATCGGTTTACAATGATTAACACTCCTTTATACCCTTGGACCATTGGCAACTTTGAGATGAAGTCCATAGAGATACACACCTAGTATATATCTAGAATTGCTAAAGGATGCAATATTCATGCCTGTCCTTTGGTATCATACTTATATTGTTGACATATAATGCAAGTCTGTACATAGTCCTCCACATCTTGCCTCATGTTTCCCAAAAATTATCCTCTCTTCAATAATGTCAGTGCTCTCCACTGTACTAGGTGGACCTAAGGCGAGACATGACACTCCTTTGAGAGTTCCCTCCTGAGCCCACCTGCTTTAGGAACATATATGCATGATCCATAGAACAAGAGATCATATTGCAATAAGAATTTCCTCGTCTTTCCTTCCTTCACCTACTTCATTATGTTCTTCGTTGTAGTTTTGTTTTGCAACACATCACATATTCTTCTCTATAATCCTTCAACAAACTAAACTTGACTCTCTCTTGGAGTATGCAGGTCTCCTTCGTCTTCCTCAAGTGTTTCCAATTGTGCCTTCTTTCTCAAGGCATGTATAACCACATTGAGTTTTCCCAGCCTATACTCAATAGTCATGAAAAGCTTATTTAAAAAATATTGCCATTAAGGTTGCTTTGGTGACAAATTTAGTTGTGTAGAAAAATGTATCATTGTAATGTTATCATAATTCACTAGAAATAATTTCCCCAACAAAGAGTGCCTCCACACTTGTAGACAATGCACCACTATTGTCATCTCTTTCTCATGAACTAGATACCTCCTCTCCTAATCCTATAACTTCTGACTCTTGAAAGGTATAAGGTGACCATCCTACATCAAAACACTTCCTATGGAAAAATCAGATGCATCTGTCTACACCTCAAATGATCTCTCATAATTTGGTAGTTTCAACACAGGAGCTATCACAATCTTACACTTGAGTTCTTCAAAGGCAAGTCTACTCTTTTTTGTCCACTTCCATGGTTTTTCATTTTTCAGCAAGTCTGTAAATATGAAGGCTATCTTTTAATAGCCCTCCATGAACTTCCAATAGTAATTGGTCATCCCAGTGAAGACCCTCACATCATGCACATTGTGAGGCTCATCCAAATATACCACTACCTTTATCTTCTCAGGGTCCATGTGAATACATCCCTAACCAACCCAATGACCCAAAAATGGTATCTCCTTTTGAGTGAACATGCACTTGGACTTCTAAGTACAACTAGTGTTTCCTCAGTGCCTCCAAGACTCATGCCAAATAATAATTGAATGTTATAATATCATTGAAGTATACTATGAGAAACTTGTCCAAGAATGGGTGTAATACCTCATTCATGTTGGGTTGTGTTATATTCTTTCCACGACTAGCCCCAGTAGTTAAATTGGGGGGTGGTAGCCCACCCTGTATGGGGGCGTTTAGATCCTATATTAGGTGGGCGAACCTACCTATGGTTTTGTGCATGGTTTTCGCACATGGTTTTCGGTGCGCTGGTTTTTGGTCCATGGTATTTTGTAGATTCAGTCAAGGGAACTGCGATTATGTTTTAATCCAGGGTTAATGGATTGGGGTTTATGGATGCTTTGACATGTACATATATGTATTGTAACATTGAAAGGAACATAATGAAAAATCAATCTGGTAGTCCCTTGTTTTGGGATCCAGGGGAAAAATCTCTGTGTATATTTGTTTTATGTGTTATACTCTCGCCATTGTTTATTTTCTGTTTTAGAATTCGTATGCAGGTAATTTCCATACGGGTTTTAAAACCTATAATTCATCAAGGTCAAAAATGTAGCAGGAGCATTACATAGACCAAATGGCATAACTAGGAATTCATAACTTCCATACCTTGTTACCATGGTTGTCTTCACTCCATTTCCCTCTCTTGTCTGCACATAATAATAACCTTGTCTCAAATCAAGCTTTGAGAATATCTTAGCCTTAGAAAACTTATTGAAGCTATCTTTTACTAGTGGAAAGGGGGTATCGATTCTTCATGGTTTACTTGTTCACAGATCACTAGTAAAGGCACATGCTCAACTCATTAGTATCCTTCTTCTTCTCAAAGAGTATAGGAGAACCATAGGGAGACTGAGAAGGATGAATAAGCCCTGCATCAATAAGATCTATCAATTGACACCTTAGCTCATCCAAATATAGTCTTGACAACATGTAAGGAGCTCATGCTAATGATGGAGAACTAGGTTCAAGCTCAATGTGATGATCCATTGCTAATCTTGGTCGGAGCATCTTTGTTAATTCATCTAACATCCACTGTTGGGAAGGGGTCCCCTAGGGTCAATTTTGGGGCAAAAGACCAAGTTTTTTTGTATAAAGATGTAAAGTCTCTGAAAATTGTGGTCGTAGAGCGCGTAGATAGTTAAAGAGTCATAAAGAGTTTTACCCTTCTTTATGTAAGTCAAGTCGGTTTTTTGAGGATCTACCCATGGTCTACAGACCATGGGATTGTATAAATAGGTGTGTCTTAGGATGTCTAAAGCAAGAAATGAAGTTGGTGTATGGGAGAAGTCTAGGGAGTTAGCAAAGAAGAGTAGGAAGAAAGTCACTGCAACTGTGTGTGTAGAGGCCTAGAGTAGAGTCCACAACTGAGTGCGCGGACCCCTGCAACTGAGTGCACAGGGAATTTTTGACTTTGTAAGCTGAACAAAAAATTAATAAAGAATATTATCGCAGAAATTCCTGAGTTTCGCTAATTTACTTATGTTATGAATGAATGCGCTTTATGTTGTAATGAGTGATGGGTCTATGAAATAATGAGGTATTAATGCGTGATTTTACCTAATCTATATTGTTATATGAATGCAATTAACGTTAACTATTTACGCGAAGATTATCTTGTTGTATGTTGAAGTTATTGAACACTTAAGCTGATCGGGGTAATTATTGGGTTACGAAAAAATCTTTTATGTGTGTAAGTAGTTGACTCGTCTATTTAGGGTACACGAAAGATAGTCATAGACCTTCACGAAGGTCTAGAGGATGACTAAAGGGTTATATCGATAAGCCATAAAGGCTTATCGATTTGCGCGAAGGCAGATTTAGAGCATAAAATGACATCACGTTGTTCTCTGGGTGTGGAAACTTGGTTCTAGCATCCCCTCATACTACTTCAGGTGAGACTTCAGTTTGCGCTCCATAGATTGATGCTGAAAGGGCCAGTAGTGTAGGGATTTTTTTGGCACAACTAACTCTGAACTTGGGTTAGGACCCACTAAGCCAACAAATGGTTCCGTTTCCAGGACTGAGATCTGCATAAAGAGATGTGTGATGTCACATCACTGGAATCCAACAAAGAAAGAAATTGAGAAGTGGTTGGATAGAAAGATCCACGAATTCGTGGCACAAGAAAATAGAAATCCGCGCCTGACAAAAGAACAATGGTTGGACATATACTTATACACAGAGATACACGAGATCTTCTTCTGCACCTTCCCGATCGAACTATATGAGTGGATCACTAAATTGGCAGACGGCCAAGGAAGGTGGAGGCTTGACGGTCCAATAGTGTGGACCCCAGATCTAGTGCGAAGGTTGGAAGCCTCTGAAGATAAGATCACGCGCACTATCGATCACTAGCTTGATCGATTCATAGGAGGATTTGTGACAGAATTCACGGTTGATACCTCAGTCAACTACAGTGAAGCAGAGCAACACTTTTTCAAAGGACCATGAGGTAAGTATTTGAAATCTTTGAATACTTGGATTAAAATGCTCTTGTGCGAAGGTTATGCCACTCCTTGATGTTTGGATCTACATGAAGTGGATGGTTATTTAGAAATTAGGAGAGAGCAGGTCTGAATACAACCCATTGATAGAACCTCCTTCAAGCGACGACGAGGGAGTAGTACAGGCCTCACTGCGAAGCGCTGTACAGTTGATAAAGCAGGATTTCTCCCGAATACCTCATTTTCCCATGCCACCTCCACAACATACACCTTCGCACACACCACCACCGCCTCCTTCACCGTTCAACATGTCGAATATGATGAAGCTGCCTATTTTCAAGGGCTTGGGAAGTGAGGACTTATCAATTTTGGTTCGTTGCGAAGGCTGTATGGATGACACAGAATATTACAGATGATCATATAAAGAAGTTGCATTTGGGTTCTACTTTACAAGATCGGCGTTGAACATGGTACATTAAGTACTGCACGGATAAACCATTGGCCATCATAAAGGAACCCAGACTGCTCTGAATAAGGATGTGGTAGACCTAAGTCTGAATTGCAATCAGTCGTTGGATTAGGAAATACGATGAGGATTGGTGAAAATATCTAGGAGTTGGAT